>JAUIMM010000791.1:9500000-9946986 GCA_031769625.1 Taudactylus pleione
AATTGTGGTCCTGTGTGGGATATTTCACAACATCGCCATAAGGAGTGGTGTCCCAATGCAGCCAGAGGATGCCTTACCTGAGGATGGCCCCCCCGAGGTTGGTCGGAGGTCAGTATGTGGGGGGGCCATACGCGATGATGTGGTGGCCAGATTTTTTAGGTAAGTTTGACCCAAACTACAGTGTTTATACCTAATGTGTTTGTGTTTGTTTGCGAACATCTAATTTATTTTTATTTTTTCACCATCTTCTGTTTGTTCACATAATCTTTGCCACTCCAACGCTCACTACTTCCTGCTACCCTTACCAAACCTGGATCTGGTGATTTTGTCCATATATTCTGGAACCCATATCGCAACGCCATGTTTGTGGAATCATGTTGGCATGGTCCTTCGTCAACCAGTTCTTGATTGTTTTTTTAAATTAAATATTTTATTTGTATGTGTTGTATTTGAGATTATCACTGTTTTTTGGTTTTGGGACTGACCACTTTGATTTCTCATTTAAGTTGTGAATAAATGTTTGGAGAGTGAAATGGTCTTCCTTTTTTTGGACGTTAACAGCAAGTGGAACCAGGTTAACACACCTTACAATTGACTAAGGGGTAATCCAGTACTGACACCAGTTGATGTAAACTGAAATATGTTTGCAGGTTCCCAACCCACACCAAAAGGAAGCCTGTCCAAACCTTTGGATTTTGAAGATTGGCCTAAGCAGCTTGCACACCAACTAGGAACCTGTAAAATGGCGAAATATCTAATTGACACTACACCCAAAAAGGGAAATGACATTGTTACTGTTATGTGTTTCTTGTGGCTGTTTAACATACAAATACAAAATACAATCTAACTTTTAAAAAATGGAAATCCGTGCAGGAACAGTCTACTTATGTCAGGGAAAACTATTTGTGTTTTAGAAAAAAAGAATGAGCCAGAACGTATATTAGAACTACAAAATTTATTTACAAAACGAATAAAAAAAAAAAAAAACTACTGGCGAAGGATGCCAGACAGCCGGTCAAGGGCCACAAGAAGGCCAATTACATGTTGCCGCATCTGGCCAACACAATCCTCCACCTCTTGACGACGCCTCTGTTCCTCTGTGGGTGAGAAAAGTGTGTGGATTAATAAAACAATAGGGAATCCACATTAAAAAAACCAAAACACAACGAAATCACTCCTAAACCGAAAAAAAAAAAACCAAAACAAAAAGGGGGTGCTGGCAAAAACACAAGGCCTATGTACAAATTCACACAGGTGTGATATGTGTATGTTGAAATCAGCAGGAAGAGGTAAAGGCAAACTGCTAAATCAACAAAAGTAAACCAAACAAGCACGAATAAAGGCACGACACATGATTACATACAAACAGTTTGTGGTTAAAAAAAATGAGAAAGAAAAACATACCGGGAGCCAAAACGGGAGCTCCGGAAGTCCCTCCATGTTCCTCCTCGGAGGAGCCTTCATTCCCCAAAGAACGGGGAGGGGTAATGATGGACTCCGGGGAGGGGGTAATTGGAAGAGGGGTGGGTGGAGGAGAGGGGGAAGTGGGACGGAGGGGAAGGAGGCCCGACAGTTCCGGGAGAGGGTCTGGGAAGGCTGGGGAGGAGTGGGGTATAGGGGAAATATTTGGGGTGGAGTGTTGGCTGGGGGTTGGGGATAGTGGCCGGGAACGCCGTCTGGCCGGACGGTGATGGCGTAGTCTTGGCTGTCCTCCTAAAATATGTCAAACAAATTGAGGTTAGTTTCTGGGCAAATCCGGGGCCCAAATTAAAAAAAAAAAAACCAGCAACAAAAAACATGCAAAAAGGAGTAGAATGAAAAAAACAGAAATAGAGGGAAAACAAGCACACGCTGATATGAGGACAAATAATTAATAGGACAGACAGGAAAACATGCACACGCAGATATGAGGACAAATAATTAATAGGACAGACAGGAAAACATGCACACGCAGATATGAGGACAAATAATTAATAGGACAGACAGGAAAACATGCACACGCAGATATGAGGACAAATAATTAATAGGACAGACAGGAAAACATGCACACGCAGATATGAGGACAAATAATTAATAGGACAGACAGGAAAACATGCACACGCAGTTTGCCCCACAAACACAAACATGAAAACCACAATACATAACACTTACTTTCAACGATCTGCATGCGAAAGCATGCCAGCAAGCGGGGCGTTCGCCGTTGCAGGTCTGACCACCTGCGCTCAAGCTGCCCGATGTTGCGGCGTGAACCCATCGACCGCAGGCGGGACCGTGCCTCCGCATACGCGGAGCGCTTCTGCCGGTTGGTGATGGGTGGAGGCTGGCTGGTGATCCGCCTATCCATCACCTCCATAAGCACCAGCAGCTCGCGCCTGGTGAATGCGGAGGCTCTCATGATGGCAATGGAGTTTTTCATACAAAACATTTTTGATAAAGTGTGGCCAAAATTTCTGATTGGCTAATGTATTTTGGAAATTAACAGGAGCAATTTTATTGGTTAGTGTATGAGTCATGTGTTCAACAGGGCCAGAAATCTCTGGAGAGTTATGATAGGCTTGATGCAGTGACATGCGATTGCAAATTTAAATAAAGAAATGAACCCCGGAAAATATGCGGGGATCCACAGCAATAGAACAATTGTTTAATTGTGGTTCACATGTTTTTTGAACAATAAAAGCGAATGTTCCATCCGTACGTATTCTGCGGGTAAACACAAACACGGACAAGAGTAAAGTTTCTTGCATTGTGTTGAAAAAAAAAAAAAAATTGAGCTAATTGATACATTGATTGGCATGATACGATTGAGGGAGGTAGGCTGAATAAAGGAGCAGGTAATCGACATCTGACAAGGCCACTTCCGGTTTCACTTGTGCGTGCGTTCCCTTCAAGCCATTTCGGGGATGTACGCTCGCTATTTCGCACGCTCGTTAGTTAGAGGAGGGGTCGCCTGAGTTTAGGGAGGAATTTTAGATGCGAACGAAAATACGAGCGAGCCATTGAATTTAAATATTTTTGTACGTACGCCTAACGTACGTGCGCCCGCTTGCGAGTGGGTCTGAATGAGGGCCAATGTTCTTTCATTTAGCTGTTTAAATGTCATTGACTTAAATGTGTTACTGTTAATCCATATAGTGAATGGGAAACGAAAGAATTGTTCAAACTAATAATAACTTGATTTTGAATAGCAGCAAATTGGTTAGTTAGTAGTACATAACTAATCAATCAGTTTACAGAAAGATCACCTTGGTTGTCCAACCTACAGTATATGACCGGGTGACCTGTAGGTTTAAAAGTACCTGGTTTGATCTGTAAGACCCCTTATTTTTTGCCTGTGCCAAATGCAGTAAAACAAATTTCTTAAGGTCCTTTATGATAATAATCATGGAACGGTCACAATTATTAAGGTTCTGTTTCACGGAAGATGTTTTCCCTTTTAAAGAAAATATCTCAGCTATGTACTATAGGAAACCCAAAGGGATAGCAGTTGCTGTAACCACTGTCTCTGCGAGTTATATCCCTGGCTCTTTGTAGAGGTCTTTCATGTTTGTGTAAGCCTTCTCAGGGGAAAGCTGACCATGTGCACAATGTCCATCTCCACCGCTGGCCAGAGGCTGCAGGAGAAAGACTTTGAAGTTATCTCTCCTGCTTGTAAGCCTCCATAGGCTTACAGCAGTTTACACCATCTGAAGATGATGTAAACTAACAGGGCCAAACTCCATAAAGGTTAGCTTTTCAGAGTTTGGTACATAGATCGTAATGGGGACTGGGATCTGCAGCGCTAATTAGCACTCCGACAGAGATTTCTGTGAAATCTCCTGCTTTGTGCTATTAGTGCATAGCAACAATTCATAAAATTATGCAGAAACTGCAGTTTCTACCTAATTTTATGAAAAAAAAACAAACCTTGATAAATAGGCCTCTAAGAGAGGAATTCAATTGTACGCGATGTGCCGCTGTGCACATATGCCAGTTACAGTAGTTTTCCCTCAGATCTATGGAGGTGTGAAGAAAAACTTGCAATGACGGTGTCTGTGATATTCTGTTCCAGGTACAATTGTAATTTAGTCTACATGTGTTAAACTGAATCCTAGAAATATATATTCCAAAACTAGGACACGCGTATATCACAAATGCATATAAAAATGTGCCACACTTGTATTGTCTGTGGGAGCACAGTTTTTGTATTGTGTATGTTGTAAAATCCACAGTTCTAACAAATGGCATACTTGCCTAATTTTTTTGTAATATCCGGGAGAATAAGTCACCCTTCACCAGGTCCTGCTTCTTTCTCTTGGGAAGTAGGGCCAGTGCCGTAAGAAGGGATGTGCAACCGATGCCACCCACTGCGCAAAGCCAAGCAGGCGGCACAGTTGATGCCCTGACTGTACCTTTTAACAGCTTGTATAGCTCTTGCCCAGTACCAATCTACTTACTCCTCTGGCGCTGTTCTGTGATATCATAACATTGCATGGGGTGCCCTGCTGTGTCTCTGGGTAAGGCCATGATGCTGAAAATTGCTGCACAATGACCCGTTTCAAGTGCCTTACATTATACGCCCCTTGGATTAACACTCCAATCTGAGGTCCTAACAGTAGGCAAAATGAAATATGTGCAGCTGCATGCTTGACCTTCAGTTAAAACCGTTATAATAAAACTTAATGCAGAGGCATCTAATTATACATGTAAAAGTGATGTTACCAGATCAGCCATGAGAATCCAGACCTGAAAGAAGTAGACACATGAGTCTCTAGGACTACTTTAGTACACATGACCTGGCATTTTGTAAATTGGCGGAAGGTTATGTTAAGCAAAAGTGAAGGTTAAGTTAATTCATGTTTAAAAATCATGTAAGCATGTTGATGTGGTGCATTTCAATCAGGCAGCTTTTAAGGTTTCAATGTTTTGCAATTAGTAAATATAGCATGAGCAGGTATACAGTATACAACTTGCCCTACATTATTATACGGCATTTACTAATTTAGCCATTTGCAAATATTATCTTTGTTAGAATATCCCATATACACAGATGCTTACTATTTCTTCACAAAATATACAATAGTTATTACATGGGACAGTTTAGAGCAAAATAATACATTTTAATTGGGGCGTCTACATATTATGTTTGTGCTGCCCATCACACTATTAACATATATTTTTAACAGATCCTCACCGCTCGACCACAATAACTTTATGCATTTTGTAGATTTGCTCCTGCATTTGTTTGAATCCACAATTTCATTTAGAGGTTTTCTGTTACTTAGGAGACTGCAAGCCAAGAGTACATATCCACTGGTGTTTCCGTTATGCATTGTGCATGCAGTTTAATGCATTTGATAGACATGTAGACAGTTGAGACACGAAGCCCATCAGAGCTAATCAATTGTTTTATGCTAATGGGCCTGAATTTATGATTTGTTCGCATTCTGCTGAGTTAATAAGCAGAAATTGGCAAAAAATGTCCCTCTTTTGGGCACGCTAAGCAGAACTTTAGACTGGTTTAGATGCGTAAAGCGATCTATTTGGGCGCGACTTGTGAGAAAAACTGAAACAAATGAGTATTGCCCAGTCAGTTTAGACAGGCGATTGAGCGCGCAAAATCAATTTTATTTCCTCCTAAATATCATTGTTACAATTGAGAGCCATGATCATTTGTTTTTGGAATGTTACTTCTCATTGTTTGCCATTTTTAAACACATTTTACACTATATATAATCTCTAAAACACTAGTAAAGATGTGTTTGCCATTGTTTTGCACTATTACAAGCATTATATTAAAAAAAGAAAATGACCTCTCTCAAACACCGGTGGGTATGTAGCCTAAGAGCTATTTCACACATGCCGGTTTTGACCGGGCGGCAAAAAGCCACCCGGTATTTAACCGGCTGTGAAATATAGTACTACAGGGAAAGGACAGGGTCCTTTCACACGACAGTCATGGCACGGTCGCCGTGATATAGCCGGAAAAAACTACTGTGCAGGACGGTGATGTGCCGTGGCTATGCCGTCCCTGCACGCCAGTAGTGTGAAGGAAACAATGTTTCCTTTCACACACACTGGCTTCTGCCAGCCGGGCTTGTGCAGTAGCGCTGCTGCTGCGCACGCCCTATAGGGAAAAAAAACACCTGACATAAAAAGCGGCTCAAAGCCGTCGCTTATGAAAGTCACTGAGTGCCAGAAAAAAGCCGGCCGGCTACCGGCCGGTTCTTGCCTGACCGGCCGAAACAAGCATGTGTGAAATAGCTCTAAAGGTGCATGCACACGTAAAGATTTTCTGTCCAAGCAGCCAACTAGTTGATTGGTTGGAATGAAAATTTGGTAAGGAATGGGAGTAACTGATGATCAGCAATTTGCTCCTAAATGCCAGAAAACAGATGAAAATGGTCGTCAGACAAGTTTGTTAAATGTTTGATCTAAACAATTTGTTCAAACAATAGTTTTTATCTATTTTCCGTGAATTTGGGAGCAAATTGCTGATTGTCATTTGCTTTCATACCTTACCAGATTTTCATTTGAACCAATCAACTAGTTGGATGGCTGGACAGAAAATCTTTACATGTGTGTATGCAGCTTAATGCTCTCTAGCGTTTCTTACTGATCTTCTTCATTCCAGAGCCATGCTGAGATATTCATAACATCTTCACTCTTCCTGCTTTGTTAAGCATGCTAGCTGTATCCATGGAATGGGTCAGTTTGGCATAATTGTTGGATTTAAAGGAGTTTTATACTAAAATATGATTTTAAAAGGATTATATTGGTGGATTTTATGAAACCTGGTGCAAACCACAAAGGTAGTACAGGTTGAGTCTCCCATATCCAAATATTCCGAAATACGGAATATTCCGAAATACAGAATTTTTTTGGCATGACTGAAATAATGAAACCTTTGATTTTTGATGGTTCAATGTACACAAACTTTGTCTAAGGCACAAAATATTAAAAATATTGTATAAAATTACCTTCAGGCTGTGTATATAAGGTGTATATGAAACATAAATGAATTTCATTTCTGTACACAAACTTTGTTTGAGCCACAAAATTATTGAATATATTGTATAGATTTACCTGCAGGCTGTGTGTATAAGGTGTATATAACACATAAATGCATTCTGTGTGTATATTTGGGTCCTATTCCCAAGATATTTCATTATGGTATGCAATTATCCCTGGTCCCAAGCATTTTGGATATGGGAGACTCAACCTGTATTGCACATTGCAAGTAATCATATTCAGCAATTTTTCTAGTCCCGTTCAGAAAATGGAATTTGACTGTCTGGTTGCCATGGACAACACCATCTTCCTTTGCACCAGTTTAACTATGTGTGCATCTCTTCTCACTCAATAAAACGAGTATACTCCCACAATTAAGATGGTTTGGTCAGAAGTTACAGCTTAGTAAAGGTGAAATGCACTCTAATATTTCTCTTGATAATTGTGATTATAGCAGCACTGTTCTATTGTGTGTATGTGATAGGTTATTATGTATCCCAAGCACAATGACTATTATTCAACTTAATGAATGTCACTATACACACACTGTGCAGAATAGCGAATTTCTGTGGTTTACGAAACAATTGTAGAAATATAGACAACAAAACAAATATTACAAAATGTTTTTCATTAACTTTTTAACACTTCAGATTTTTAAGTATATTACAGACTATAATTTTAGACCTGTTTAGTGAGCTTACTTGAACCACTACTGTATAATAATTACATTTTCTTCTTGAGTTTTTTCTCTTCATTGTTGCATTCTTAAGTTTAATAAAGATAGAACACAAAAGATTAAACTCTACATAGACATATTGCATTATATTGCTCTATTCTTCTGTTGTAGCAATCATATATTGGCAGTACTTTCTCAAGCTAGTTTCATTTAGAGTTAGTTGTGTTTTACAGCTTGTGTTTTAACTAGGATGGTTTTTGTTGGGTTTACCTGAACCTGGTAAAGTCACTGAATAATTCAGCCTGCTGGTCCGACCCCTCACTGAGAGCTGTGACAGGGACAAGCCAGCTCTGGGCAGTAATATGCCATGTATTTGCACTCCTTCTCTTATATCCAAGTCTGTAGTTGCAGATGTTATTTTCCAATCTACCCCAAGTAGATAAAACTGTGTCTTGTGGTTTCCGCGAAAAGTAGGAATATGTCAGTCAGTCTCCAGAAGAGTTTATGCCCCCTCCGTCCCTTTGACAACCAAATGTTTGTGTTTTTGTGTTTTACATCTTTCATAATGGGCATTAAAAGTTTGAGAGCGACACCTATTGGACCATCATAGAATTAGTTATATGTGCTTTGTAATGTGTTAGATTTACTTACATGTGCAGTATAATGTAAGAAGTGGAAGCATGACTAGAATATATGAAGTCTGACTTTATTCTACTTTATATTTTGTCTACATGTGCAGACATTTATTTATTTTTTGCAAATATTTTTGCATACCACAGACTTGCTCTGGTTCCCAGTTTGTTTGCCATACACCCTTTAAGGCATTGCACATATAGGGGGTTATTCAATTCAGTGTGATGTTGAATAGCTCTGGGAAGGAGCTATTCAATTGACTGCGATATATTTTTCTGACTAGAGGATTTCTATTCGCACCCTCCTGAGGTGCGTGCAGAACCCAGACTAAACTAGGGCCGCAATGCTGGTTTCTGGCTTACCAAGTGCGCTAACAGCATCGCAGCCCGCACTTGGAGAAAGCTGTTACCCGTGACTTAACACCTAGCTTAAGATGCGATAACCAGCATCTCCCGACTAAGTGCAGGGCAGGGCACGGTCAGCTGAATAGCTCCGGGAACTCCTTCCCAGCACTATTTAAAATGCACTGAATTGAATCGCCCCCATTGTTGGAAAATACTGTATCCCCAAGGAGCGAAGAGTGAGTTACTGTAGGTGCTTGGAGATACATAGATGAATATATAGGTGAATGTTCTACTGTACATCAGTGACTCTCAGAGTATGTCAGGACACGTTATGGCATCACAATAGTGCAATTTAAATCAGCTGAGATGAACTTTGGCGTCAGACACACATCTATAAGAAACAAAAGTTTACATACTGTAGATCAGGTTTGGTAGATGCATCACATCAGCATGCTCCTTACACTATATAACTGTCTGTGGCCTATCACTTGCCTCCATTCCCTTTTTCTTGCAATGATATTGTCCCAGTTACATGCAGCCCTGTCCTCACTAGCCCAATCACACAGGTTGACAGGCCACTCCCTCCAACATGCTGTGAACATTCCAGTGATCCGATTGGCTTTACTGTAAGTTGTTCTATTCAGTGCAAAGGAACCTTGGGGCCCGGTAAGAGCATTTCTTGGGTTCCCTCCCTAGGCTACATGTCTTTGGGAATGTTGTCCCATCATCGACAGAAAGTCATGGATTAATAGGAATACCTGGCCCCTGGCAGCAGCCCCAACCACGTCCACATAATCATCCAGATCTGTAAGACTGCAAAGTCTCAGGAAAAACATCTGCCTAGTGCAGACCTGGGGCTCCATGGAAAGGGGGTAGCTGATTTGCCCCAGATGGTATTGTAGGTAAAAAAAAACCTGAGGCTGCATTACTAACCATTGTGCCACTATGCACTCCCTACTGTCAATTAAATGGATATAAGGTGTCACCAAGGAATTTGGTGAACTTTTAACAAGTCTCACAGAAATATTAGGTTACTTGTAATGGATTGTAATTTGAAGCCTTTGGGGTATATTTATTAAAGTGCGGGTTTTTAGAAGTGGAGTTGTTGGCTATAGCAACCGATCAGATTCTAAGTACAGGTTGAGTCTCCCATATCCAAATATTCGGACATACAGAATTTTTTTAGCATGACTGAGATAGTGAAACATTTTGCTTTTTGATTGTTCAATGTAAACTTTGTTTAAGGCACAAAATTATAAAAAATATTGTATAACATTACCTTCTGGCTCTGTGTATAAGGTGTACATGAAACATAAATTAATTTCATGCATGTACACAAACTTTGCTTGAGCCACAAAAGTATTGAAAATAATGTATAAAATTACCTGCAGACTGTGTGTATAAGGTGTATATAATACATAAATGCATTCTGTGTTAAGATCATTGTCCCGTTCCCAAGATATTTCATTATGGTATGCAAATATTCCAAAATACGGAATACTCCAATATCCAAAATACCCCTGGTCCCAAGCATTTTGGATATGGGAGCCTCAACCTGTATTATCTTCTAGATTCAGGTACTAGATAAATTATAAGTAGAATCTGATTGGTTGCTATAGGCAACAACTCCACTTCTAAAAACCCGCACTTTAGTAAATATACCCCTTTGTGTTGGATTCTAGAGCCAGGCTGTGCTCAAGGTCATGGAAATACTAGGTTCCTGCTGAATGCAGTGAACGGCGGATGTTCACCTTCCTTTACTTCCCCCTTCAACAGTGTAACTCTTATTGCTAAGGGAAGTTATTTCATGTTATATATTTACCAGTAACTAGTGTGATTATTTTAAGATTTTATTCTTTTCTTTGTTAGATTACGCTGCAGGTAAGTGAGTATCGGAGTTTTTACCTGCGTTAAAGTATCGGGCGCGCTCCCGCTTATCCCCGTATTCAATATAAAATTAACGAAAACGGGAAACTCCGAAATTGGATTTGCGTAAAGTTACGAATTTTTCCTTAAAATAATTGTAAGACCCCCCTAAAGGTGTAAAAACATGGGGGAACACTATGGGTACCCCCGTTTTAGCCTTTAATTGAAAGTTGGGGATTTAAATAGCCGCAACAGGTGTTTTTTCCCCGACATTGAAGAAGTGATGCAGAAGAGCATTTAGGTTATTTTTTTCGTTTTTTTAAGTGGTCCCATCAAATTTGGGGTACATGAAAATGGGTACTAGCATATTTTTAAGTCCCTAAAGTAAGTTTTTTAAAATTCTGCATTTGTGCACCTGCCGCTATAAATCTATTCTTCAAAACACCTGCCGCATACTTGCAGAATAGCCCTGAACCTATTTCCCTATTGTTAAACATTTTTTTTCACCCCAATTTTAAAATTATTTTTTGGGGTGTCCCTATTTTTTTTTTAAAACTTTTTTTGACACAGTTCTTTAAATGTCATTCCCAGGGGTGCAGGCTATTTTTTTTAAGCCTGCACCCCTAAACCCCAATTCTGCACTCTTTTTCGACACCTATTCAATGGTGAAAAATTATCCCTGTTTTTAAAAAAAATGACCCTTGACTCCAATTAAGGAAAAAAACGGGAATTTTCAGGAAATATGCCAGGGACCCCCCTAAAGATGTCCAGACATGGGGGATCACTATGGGTAACCCCATTTTTGCCAGCAAAAGAAAGTCGGGTTTTTAAATAGCTTTACAAGGTGTTTTTTCCTGCCGCGGCTATTAGAAACCCCGACTTCCTTCAGGAGTTAAAAATGGGGGTACCCATAGTGATCCCCCATGTCTAGACATCTTTAGGGGGGTCCTTAGAATATTTCCAGAAAATTCCCGTTTTAGTTAACCTGTAAAAAAATGTGTAAAAAATTACAAAAAAAATGACATACGGTCCCCCCCCAAAAGCCAAACCAGCCCCAGGCTTGCCAGCCAGTGTTAGTTTCTAAAAATACGGGGAACAAAATGTGTAGGGTTCCACCGTATTTTAGAAACCAACACCAGGCTGCAGGGACTAGTGCTGGTTTTAAATATAGGGGCAAAACGACGTGGGGTACCCCCTATATTTAAGACCAGCACCAGACCCAACCGACCGGGGTGTAATGCCACAGCCCGGAGACCCAATCACCGGGGCTCCAGGTCCAAAGCATTACACCCCAAGTCGGTCAGCGCAAGCCGGTGATCTCGGGGGAGTCGGGGACCCCCCAAAAAAGGGTCCCCCCTCTCCCGAGCACCACAGGCTTACGCTGAAGCCTGGGGCTCTTCCCTATACCCCTTGCTTGGTGGGTATGGGGGTAATAGGGGGGCCAAATAATGTAACACTATTGTACTTTACAGTGGAACTACAAGTGCCAGCATGCCTGCCATTTTGCACTTGTGGAACTACAAGTGCCAGCAGACATGCGGCACCTGTAATTTCACTGTAAAATAAATAGTTAAAAAAAGACAAAACACACACACCGTGCCCAGTATAAGTTTATTACATACACCTACCCATTCACACATACTTACCTATACCAGAAGTTTCTGTCCCCTTCTCCAGTAGAGATCCATGGTACCTGGCCCTGCAAGAAAGATTTCATACTCGCCTACATCCAGCGATGGTCTCCGCAGTAATCCATGGGATTACCCACGTGGGAACTGTCAGTTGCCGGAGCCAGTCAGCGGGTGCTCTACAGTGAGCGCTGCCGCTGATGGGACTGCAATGCCCCGTGAAGTCCAGGCAGCGGCCATTCGGGAGCTATCTGTATGTGTGACAACACACACATACAGATGGCTTGTAGCGTGGATCGGGTAACTCGTTTTTTTTGTTTTTTAATCCCATGGATTACTGCGGAGACCAGCGCTGGATGTAGGTGAGTATGAAATCTTCCTTGCAGGTCCAAATTTGAAGGATCTCTACTGGACAAGGGGACAGAATCTTCTGGTATAGGTAAGTATGTGTGAATGGGTAGGTGTATGTAATAAATTTATACTAGTCACGGTGTGTGTGTTTTGTCTTTTTTTAACTATTTATTTTACAGTGAAATTACAGGTGCCGCATGTCTGCTGGCACTTGTAGTTCCACAAGTGCAAAATGGCAGGCATGCTGGCACTTGTAGTTCCACTGTAAAGTACAATAGTGTTACTTTATTTGGCCCCCCTATTACCCCCATACCCACCAAGCAAGGGGTATGGGGAAGAGCCCCAGGCTTCAGCGTAAGCCTGTGGTGCTCGGGAGAGGGGGGACCCTTTTTTGGGGGGTCCCCGACTCCTCCGAGATCACCGGCTTGCGCTGACTGACTTGGGGTGTAATGCTTTGGACCTGGAGCCCCGGGTCTCCGGGCTGTGGCATTACACCCCGGTCGGTTGGGTCTGGTGCTGGTCTTAAAAATAGGGGGTACCCCACGTCGTTTTTGCCCCTATATTTAAAACCAGCACTAGTCCCTGCAGCCTGGTGTTGGTTTCTAAAATACGGTGGAACCCTACACATTTTGTTCCCCGTATTTTTAGAAACCACCACTGGCTGGCAAGCATGGGGCTGGTTTGGCTTTAGGGGGGGGGGGGACCTTATGTCATTTTTTTTTCTAAATTTTTACACATTTTTTTTACAGGTAAACAAAAACGGGAATTTTCGGGAAATATTCTAGGGACCCCCCTAATGATGTCTAGACATGGGGGATCACTATGGGTACCCCCATTTTTAACTCCTGAAGGAAGTCGGGCTTTCTAATAGCCGCGGCAAGTGCATAAATGCGACTTTGAAGAAAGTGGTGCAGAAGAGCATTTAGAATTTTTTTTGGGGAAAAATAACTATGCCCAGCAAATTTGGGGTACTTGAAAATGGGGGTCAGCATATTTTAAAGTTGCTAAATAGACTTGAAAAAATCGTGAAAAACCCACTTGCGCAAGGAGCTGCATTGAAAAAAAACACCTGGGGCATACTTGGGGACCCCCCCCAGAGTCAAGTTCGCTATTTTTTAACTTTGTTCCCCAATATATTTTTTTTTTGGCCCCCAATTTCAAAGTGCTTTTTTGGGGGTGTCCCGAATTTTTTTTTTTTTTTTTGACACAGATCGTTTCAAGGGGTCATTCTGAAGGGTGCAGGCTATTTTTTTTTTTAAGCCTGCACCCCTAAACTCCAATTCTGCACTTTTTTTCGACACCTATTCAATGGTGAAAACTTATCCCCATTTTTTATCTTCGACTTTTCAAAACTGCGATAAGTCTTTGATATTGAATAAGGTGTAAAAGTAAAACCTCCGATAATGACGTCATAGCTCCGATATTAACGCAAAAACGGACTTATCGCTCCCATATTGAATACCCCTGTATAGCTCTCAGCATATTCTTGCTGCATTGTATTTGTATGGCCCAGCCTCAGCTGTATTAGGTAAATGACTACAGCTCTGAGCAATTAACTTCGAAGTAATGTTAAGTCGTTTATCACTGCATACTATCTTTAGCTGATGGTTTTGAATATATTTTTTTGTCTTTTTGTTTTCTTTGTTAACTTATATATAGACTCAGATGTTAGCTTAATGGTATGTGCTATTTGTTTGTTTTAAGGTAATTTATTGATTAGCAATATTAGTGGAAGTGTTTTGGGGGTAGTTAGCAATCAGTGGTTTCACATGCCAGGTCTCCTATGAAAAGGCCCCCATACATCAGCAATTGATTGCAGCAATCGTGCAATTTGCAATCGATTGTGTATAAAAATCTTTCCCTTTTTCAATTGATTGCAAATTGCACGATTGCTGCAATCAATTGCTAATGTATGGGGTCCTTAAGGGTCATTAGAAGGCTGGAAGCCTTTTCTGGCGTGCCCTATCTCATAAGTGCTCTAATTAAAAGTACCAATTACATTTTAAATCAATTATTGGCGTTATATCAGCATTAAACAGAAGGAAAAACACAGATCTACAACAACCCAAATATTAATTGGACAAAGTGGGATGAACAATTGTGAGTTCACATTCTCCATACTACAAGGTCTCCAAGGAAGTTGGTGAACATTTAACAAGTCTCACAGAAATATTAGACTCCCAAGACTACATAACCGGGACATTCATTACTGAACTCTGTTTGGTGGCTACATAAACATGGTGCCTTCCTTGCTACTATTTGTGCTGGCTCTGTGCTTTACATATAATCTTAATGCATACTTATCTGTGTTAATGTCAGTTTTACCTCTATAATAATGTACTTTTACCTTGGCTCTTTTTCTAAGTCTTATATCATGTAGCTCCAACCACTGTCTATTTTATTATTTAATTTCTGCTCCCACCAAATCTCCACTTTTATTATACTCAATAATAAACTTTTGCTGTACAGACACTTTTCCCACACTGTACTCTTACTTGCATTTCTGGAAATCTGCGCTCTCTTTCATTCTTTCTTCATTCCTACTTTCAACTTTTTCTTCTCCTATTTACCTCATTATTACCATGACCATGTTTTCTTCTACTCCCACCTTCACTCAGTGTCTACCTAATCTTTTGTTCTGCCCCTTGCTTCCACCTTTATCCTTTCCCCCTTGTCTCCTTCACTTCCTCCTCCCCTTATCTCCTCTCCTCTGTTTACCTTCTTCCCATCTTCTCCCATTACTCCACTTTCTTTCTCTTATACTCCACCGGGGTCCTACTACCTCACTGCTAATCCCTCCTCCCACCCCCCTCTTCCTATCACTTCACCCCACCTCCATCCACATATCATTAATCTCCCTCCCTACCCACCTTCTACTGGCTCCCCTTCTAACACTGGAGACCACACCATCGCTACACTTTATTCATCTCAGTCCCCCAAATTAATCTCACCTGCACGCTACAGCAACCCTGATAATCTCAATCAAGTCTCTCCAACAAACTTTCTCCCTCTATCCTGTGCCCTCTGGAATGCCAGGTCAGTCTGTAATAAATTGGTCCCAAACCATGATCTTTTCTTCTCCAACTCCCTGAATTTCCTAGCCATTACTGAAACCTGGATTTTACCCTCTGACACCACTTCTCCTGCAGCTCTCTCCTCTGGGGGCCTCACCTTTTCCCATACCCCATGAACTGGGGGTCGCCATGGTGGTGGTGTTGCTGCGGTCCTTCTATCCCCCGGTTACTCATACCAACCCATAGCCTCTGAACCATCCCTTACATTTTCTACATTTGAAGTCCATACTATACGCCTCTTCCACCCAGTACACCTCCAAGTAGCTATCATTTACCATCCCTCTGGCCCTCCCTCCCAAATTCCTTGACAATTTTGCTTCCTGGTTCCCTCACTTTCTCTCAGACCTTCCCTCCATTATCCTAGGTGACTTCAATATTCGAGTTCATATCCCCACAGAATCCTCTGCCTCCAAACTCCTCACTCTCACATCTTCATTTGTTCTCTCCCAATGGACCTCCTCACCCTCCCATGTCGGTGGCCATGTGCTTGATCTGGTCTTCACTCACCGTTATGATATCTCTGATTACTCCAATTCACCATTTCCCCTTTCTGACCATCACCTTCTCTCTTTTAACCTGTCCCTTTCTCTTTCCCCTCCTCTACCTCCAAAAGCCACCATCACGAAGCGTAACATTGAGGCTATCGACACAGTTTCCTTTTATTCCCTGCTTGACTCGCTTCTCTCTCTCCTGTCCTGAACAGGCCACTTCCCTATAGAATGCCTCCCTTACTTCTGCTCTTGACTCTGTTGCTCTGGAGATCACTACTCACACTCACAGATCTACTCCTCAACCCTGGCATTCCAAATGCACCAGATACCTGCAAAAGTGTTCACGAACCGCTGAGCCACAGTGGAGAAGATCACGCTCTAAGGCAGATTTTCTCCATTTCAAATTTATGCTCTCATCCTATAGTGCTGCTCTTTCCCTCTCTAAACAGTCATATTTCAAAATCCTCATCTCCTCTCAGTCCTCTAATCCCCAGCGTCTCTTCACCACTTTCAAATTCCTCCTTCGCCCACCCCTCCTCTTCTCCCCCTCCTTGCTCTCTGCCCTTGACTCTGCTACCTACTTTACATCTAAAATTGATACGTCAGGACATCTTATCCAACCATTCCCCCAGCTCTCCACCTCCTCCTTTCCCAGATCACTCCTCCCCCATCACCTTTACTAACTCTAACATCCTTCTCCCCTGTATCATCCCCCCTTGATCCTATCCCCTCCCGCCTCCTCCGCTACCTCTCTCCTTCTGCCTGCTCCCATCTTGCCCACCTCATTAACCTCTCCCTCTCATCAGGCACTGTTCCTTCTGCATTCAAGCATGCCCTTGTCTCCCCCATTCTTAAAAAAACCTACATTTGATCCTAACCTTCTCTCTAACTACCGACCCATCTCTCTCCTCCCTTTTGCCTCCAAACTCCTTGACGAACTTTCTACAACTGCCTTACCGCTTTTCCATCCTCCCACTCCCTCCTTGACCCTTTTCAGTCCGGCTTCTGTTCTCTCCACTCCACTGAAACTGCCCTCACAAAAGTCAGCAATGACATCCTTGCTACCAAATCCAAAGGCCACTACTCTCTGCTCATTCTCCTTGATCTCTCTGATGCTTTTGACACTGTGGACCACCCTCTCCTGCTGCATATCCTTCACTCCCTTGATCTACGTGCCACTGCCCTCTCCTGGCTGTCCTCCTACCTCTCTGACCGATCTTTCTCAGTTTCCTCTCATGACTCCTCTTCCCCTCCACAGCCTCTTACAGTAGGTGTTCTCCAAGATTCTGTTCTTGGACCACTCCTATTCTACCTCTATATTTCCTCTCTAGGTGAACTCATCAGCTCTTTTGACCTCCATTATCATCTCTATGCTGATGTTGATGATACTCAAATCTACCTTTCCTCCCCTGATCTCTCTTCTGACTCGTATCTCCAAATGTCTCTTTGTTATCCCTTCCTGGATGTTCCAGCGATTTCTTAAACTTAATATGTCTAAGACAGAGATGATAGTCTTCCCACCCTCCCACATAATCTCACTTCCCGCTATTTCTTTATCAATTGATATCATAACTATCTCATCCCTCTCCTTCGAATCACATATACAGAACCTGTCGCAGTCCTGTCATTTCCATCTCAAAAATATTTCCAAGATCAGACCCTTTCTCACCCAGGATTCTACTAAAACCCTCATACACTCACTGGTCATCTCCAGATTAGACTACTGTAACCTCCTCCTATCTGGCCTCCCCGAATCCCATCTCTCTCCTCTCCAGTCTGTCCTTAATGCTGCTGCATGGCTTATCTTCCTCTCCAAACGCTCTAAATCTGTCTCCCCTCTCCTACAAGCCCTCCACTGGCTCCCCTTCCCTTTTAGAACCCAATTTAAGGTTCTCATGCTCGCTTACAAAGCCCTCACCCAATCTTCTCCCATATAAATCTCTGATCTCATTTCCTTTCACTCTCCTCTCCGCTCTTTTCGTTCAACTAATGCACGCCGCCTTTCATGCCAACTGATTACTTCCTCCCACTCCGCCTCCAAGATTTTGCCCGCAATACTCCCCACCACTGGAACTCTCTCCCACTTCCCATCAGACTCTCCACCTCTTTGCAATCCTTCAAACGGGTTCTCAAGACCCACTACTTCATCAAAGCCTTCCAGCTATCATTCTAACTCCCTGCTACATGCTCCTTCCTCCCCATCTACCCCATCTGTGTCACCCCTGTTTGTCTTCCCCTCCCTTTTAGAATGTAAGCTCTTACGAGCAGGGCCCTCTGCCCTCTTGTGCTTCTCCATACTTTTCTTTCATCTACTTCTTACTCACCACTAGGGCACCTAACACTTGGTTGCTTATGCTCTGTTGCTTATCTGGGTGTTATGGTCGCTAATGTAGCAATGTATATTATCCATGTTCTGGTCCTGTATTGTAGTGTTTTTTAAGTCGCTTGTCAACAATTTGTTTATGTACTTTGTAAGGAGCTGCGGAACACTTGTGGCGCCATATAAATAAATGATAATAATAAGAATTTAATAATAATCAGAAACTGCCCATAGCGGAATGTTGGTTCTTACGTTTCTCACATATTGTTCTGCTCCCAAACATGGGATGCCATCCAGTGCCACCTCTCATAATCTTTTTTTTTTTCTCTGCAACTGTTCTGTACTACTAATTGATATACTAATTGCCAATCATTGCTCAATATCTCTGTTTCAGCAGTGTAATTGCTATTTATTAGGCTTACAATCATAAGCTTAGTTTGCAGACAACAATATAAAAAGGAAACAAATTGAACCATTGGTTGCAAAACAGATTGCCAGAAACAAATTGGGTGGAATGTTGAGAGCCCCTGTCTCAGACAAACACCCCACCCCCGTGCTGTGTATCCAAGTACACAACATCACACTAACACATTGCTTTGCTCTGACCAGTTTCCTGCTGGGTTTGGAAAGAATGGGAATCTGTGAAAGTGTGCTTGTTCCATAATATCGGCGGCTCTTTAACATAGTGTTACCGTATGCCAAAGACTTAATTTTGTGGAAGGAATGTCCGTATTCATGGAAAACAAATTCCTTGAATAATGGAGACAGGATTGTCTGCTATATGGAGATGGATGGGTCTCTTGGTTGATGTACTCTCTGTCTGAATCTGGAGTGACAGCTATGCATGTTACAGGTAGCATACAGGAGATCCGTTGGTGATTCTGTACTTGTAATATGATTTTGATCTCGCAGCAGTGATCTACAAATAGCCTTTTTTTTCCTTTCTATCATCTTGCTAGCTTTTATAGCACAGTTTGTGGGTACCACATGGAATCAGTATGAATGTCCACCTAAGTCTCCCGGGGGAGTGCCTAACTCTAACCACCCCTGGCCTAACCCACCAGGGGGGGTGCCTAACCTTAAGTCCCTCCCGGGAGCCCCTAACCTAAAACTCCCCTGCAGCTGTCCGCTCCCCCACCGCCCGGCTTACCTTCGTTCTGTATGCCGGGCGTCGGGCTCCCGCCTTAGGGATAATGATTGGCGTCAGGATTTCGACGCCTATCATTAGACTCCTGTCGGGATTAGACAGTCGGGAAGCCGTCAGTCGGCATTTCGACCGTCGGCTTCCTGACTGCATCCCATGTACATATGTAGGTTATTTGAGCTGGTTTTTTTTGTAAGGTTTTTGCAATGTGATTTGAATTTGAGAGGTTTCACTGGGGAAAACATCCATATTTGACAGAAACCTGGTGAATTGCTGGAGACTAGAGCCAGGAGGTGGCACCTAATTGATAGAGGTGCTTCATAGAACAACCCTCTTGTGCTCAGAGTGGTATAATCTTGTTAGGTTTCACCTAGTAACATCAGTGCCTGTTAGCTACTTGTAATTCGTGTATAATTTGTGCTGAGAGTAATAGTGAAAAAACCTGGATGTCTTTTTAGACCGTTTTATTTATTTATGTAGTGCACATAATCCGCAGAGCGTTACAGAGAATATATTCAGTAATTCACAACAGTCCCTGTCCCAGTGGAGCTTACAATCTTATCGTCCTTACCACATGTACACACATACACACTTGGTTTAATGTTTTTTGTCATAAGCAAATTATTCTACCAGTACTGTATGTTTTTACATTGTGAGAGGAAACCCATGCAAACATGGGGAGAAAATACAAACTCCACACAGTTCCTTCATGTGAATCAAACGCAAAACCCCAGTACTGAGGGGCAGCAAGCTAACCACTCCAGCACAGTACTGCCCAATTGGAGGTAGTTGCTGCTGTCTGAAATGTACCCTGTGGGTAAAATAATGTCCACCTAACAACAAACCAAAATGTGACACAATATCACAGCTAAAGAGATATGAGCTGGCTATAAATGTGTCAAAAATAAATAAAAGAAAAAAAATGCTCATGTCTCAACATTCTTAAATTGCCTAGTTGCCAGGGCTGACTCTTCTCTAGTTTAAAGCATCGCTGAACTGGTAATACTTTTATTTCATGTTAAATCTTAACAAACTAAATATTAGTGTTGGCGTTTACGGCAAAAGCCATCATTTATTACCAATGTGCAGATATGAAATAAACCATTGCAACAGTCTGCAATCAAAAAAGCTGCAATACCAATCAATCTCTGGTTGTGGTCACTCAGATGGTGAGGCTGATCGGATGATAACTGCATGTGAACACGTATGTATTCACCGTATTGCTTCCCTATCTGTAAGATTCCGTGTTGGGTAATCTGGTCACACCAGCCGATCTTGCAGATATGACCAAATTCTTGTGTTGAGTTCTTTGCTATGAGTTATAACGGGAAGAGACGACATTCTGATAGATGATATACAGAGTAAACATAATGTGCTTTATAAGCCTAATAAGTTTGTTTGCAAAAGAATTGGATTTTTATCACCGCGGAATAAGTATATCAATCTCCGAATGGTGGAGTTGTCTATGTCAGCACTTGTAATGAGTTCTATTTTCTAAAACGCTCGCTAGACAATAGGAAGACATCAGCGAGCACATTGCAGTGCCACTCACCTATTGAAACCTCATTAGTATAATGACTTCTTGATGTTACATCAATGTGCTTTATTTATAAAATATTGAGCAAATTAAATTGTCTATACTATGAAAGAGAGAGGGAAGCCACTCAATTACAGGTGTAGCAAACAAAAACATTCATAATGGCGCCAATAAATTTCAGGTCCCCTGCTCTGTGAGGCAGAGATATGCAATGCCTGCCATTAATGTTCATGCTGTGCCAGTAATGTCATTAGCAATCTATTGCCGTATATTGCTATTTATCTGTAGCCCCTTCCCTATCATACAGTCATTTCATTAACTGTGGTGGTTTCTGCACTAAACATTGGGTAAAAGTGAAACAAGCCTGTGCTCTGACACGTATATGATTTAAAATTAAAAAAGATGTACCTTTGTGCAATGTAAGGCTATGAACTACTTAAATCCAGTAAGGCAGATGGAGAAGACTTATGTGCATATTTTCTAATCACTTAATGCTCAGTGTCCTGGTTACAAGGCTTCCCTGAAATGTAAGAGAATGTTATTGATCTGGCTGTTAGTGGGCGGCAGCTTGTACACGGAATATAGGCGTGCTGCAGCGTACTGCTATCACTTACTGGGAGTTGTAGTTTGGTAACAATATGACGCTTTCCTTTACATCTGAAAAGAAAATGCAAATGGTATATTTGCGCTAGTGTCTATCATTACTTTGACATTATTTATTTTGATGACGTCTTATGGTCTCTGTAAGACTGGTTATTGATTACAGTATCTAAATAGAAAAATATAATAGTTTACAGTATGCGTACTGTATTCCCACTGTATGACAAGTGTTTAGTGACCAGATATTTGATAATAAATCATTTATATTTAAGCTTATTACTTAGATACATGTATGGGTAGCTTAAGACCATTAACACACTTGTGAGCGTTGCAATGGTTTCCAGGTATTTTGCAGGGGTTGTGGGGAATACAATTCCCCAATCAGACGCTGTCATCTGCATGATGGTGTAATATCTGGAAAATATCAATGGCCGTTTTTCCATATGTGTCAATGACTTTGTTTTATTTATAACTTGTTGTATGCTTTCAGCCTCATTGCCTTGTAATTGCTACATAAAACCCTGTGTGTAGTTGACCTGTGGCTCTCCAGTTGTTGGCAAACTACAAGCACCCGGGATGCTGTGCAAGTTAATAGAACACTGATCCATATGGCTTTTCCTCTATGCAGCATAAATCCACATGTACTTGAGAAAAGCCCCAGAGGGATCAGGGATTTCTATCTCCCTTCACTGTGCGCTCTCTGTGGAATGCAAAGCACCCGTGTAAAATACCAGTGACACCATTCCCTACCTTCCCACACTGTGCTAAAAGGAATGTAAAATGCATGTATACAGCATTCTCTAAATATGGACTCCAAAACTAGCCTTACATAAAATGAGGCTTAATGACATCTTTCATGTGTAATGTATCCATTTAAACAGTGTTTTTGGTGCATATATTTGGATTTACTTTCATTTAGCATCTATTTTGTTTGATTAGTCACTTTTGTTAATTTATTGTGTTTGTTTATTAAATACATGGTTAAAATGTAGCCCCTCCCGTACTGTGATCGTGTGTCAGCACGGTCAGGAAATGTCAGTCTTTCCCAGCCATATAGCGCGTTTCTGAAAGTGATGATGGTAACTTCCATTAAAACATTTACTCTCTGTTTGAGTCTATTAAATTCGTCAGTTCATTTTTTTTTTTTTTAATCTGCCGTTCTAGGAAATGTACAATATAATTACTTTAACTGCCAAAAATATGCCAAAGAGATAATTTTATTGAGTTAGATTCTTGTTGTGCACAAATGTGCTATTCTCTCCTGTCCTTCATGTAGCCACGTCTGTATACCTGAAGATATTGCTGTCCGCATATAGAGAGTGCTGTTCTGCTATAATGCTCCTGCATGATGGTTCTGTAGCTAAGCCTTACTAACGTCAGCATTTTACTTTCTTTCAGAGTGCTGCTGCTGCGCCCAGTCCTGTTTTAGGAAATATGCCCACAGGGGATGGGATGCCAGTGGGCCCAGTTCCTCCAGGATTCTTTCAGGTATGCACAGACTAAACATCAACACGAGGATGTAGACTGCAAATGCTGCTTATAACATACTCTCTTCATCAGCTGTAGAAGCACTTTATATTGGTACTGCAATAGAGTGTGTCTTGTGATAGATTTTATATGTACAGCTCAGGAGAGTTTAATGAGGAGAACCTCAAACTCAATAATGCTGTAATAATTAAGAATAGGTCAGAGCTTTTTTGATTATTTTTAGATTGGTTGGTAAATATTCTAGGGTCATGCCATAACCTGGTTAGCGTATACATTTTGTACTTTCAGTTCTTTAACATGAACTCAAAGCTATTATCTTATTGGTGTTGTGGGTAACCTTTCACCCAGAGATTCTGGCACTGTATTGCATGTGGCCTATCGGAAGTGAGGATTACCATCAAATTATGATCCAGCACCCTTTGGAGATGGTGGCTTATCACAACACATTCTCTACCTGTTCTAATTATCACCGTTCTCTAATGGTGCTCTAAATTCGTGTTTCTTTAAGCTGTTGCTCTAGAAACACTTACTGTATGTTTTCCTTATCTCATAGATGAAACATGTGTTATATAAGAATGCCTTTGTGAACCACTGTAGTTTTTGGCTCGCTTTGGCCACCAGTGTAATGCTCCTGCCAAAAGTTAAGCTGGGTATACGCCTGAACGACCGTGTGACCCAGCTATGCGATGTATCAATATTTTGCATCGCCATACACACTACAGGATCCATCATACGATGGCACGGTATATCGTTACATGCCCCCTGGAACAACACCACAACGTCCGTGCCTGACGGTGGGACAGTCTTTGCCTTTCTCTGAAACTCATCCAAAGGAAAGGGCTCCTACAATTATTCATTTGTAAATATGTTTTAATAATGGGACAGATCCCTTCCCATCTGCCTGTCTACACGTACTCAAATTAAAACAAGATCCACCACCTCTGGTTGCACATCACTTTGTATTTATTAAGAACGTATGACAAAGTGGCAAAGCCAATATGCCCAGAGGTCATTTTACAACCTCTATTTAACTTGACTGAACAGCCTAATGGTTTAAGGCTGCTACTTCCAGTCAACAAACAGGATTGGCTTTTCACTTATGTCTAGCTTGATAAATCACAGCAAGCATATTCAGTATTCTCAACACTGTAATAATAATATTATGTGGCAGTTTTCCTCTGCATGTTAGTAATTAGAGTTGGGAACCCAACCACCTTGGACACATTGCACTAATAAAAGGATATTAAATGCGGATAATACCATTCTATACCCCACAATGTACACAGACTGACGCGACAAGCATGTCAGACTTCACCAAATATAAGCTGTGGTGCGAGCTAGATTATTGTCCAGAGAGCTACAGACTGTTAATGTCTACTTGTAGGTACTGAATCAACATCCTGAACTTCACTACAAGTGAGAAACTGTATTATTACATGAAATATATTGTAAGTGTGGTATAGAGGCAATTGAAGTAGTCCCAGGATCTCTGACAAAGGCCATGAATGCTTTACGAGAACTTGGAGACCTGCTACAACTATTCAGCCACAACCGAATAAACCTAAAGCGGGTTAGGCTACTAACTAGACTTCCAGCATCTCAAATCAGTCTTAGATTCTGCATATACATGGATGCTTGCAATGTTTCTGGGTCCAGCTCTGCTCCTCTGACATTGCAGTTGGCTAGCTTAGAATCATCTCTAATGCAAAACAGAGAGAACATGCCTATTGTCCGCAACTGACCTGCTCTACATTAAAAGTGTTGATCTCTATGGAAGAATAACCATCTATGGTAGAATTTGGTTGGAGCAGTCATTTTCCCACTTCTAAACATAAAGACTGAAGGTCAGAAATCCTTGACATGTAAAGTTTTGAATGTGGGAAAGCTGTGACCAGTCCTCTATATAGTCTATGCGCACAAATGTTGTAATAAAATAAAGATCGCTCACCACATCTTAGATGCTGGCAATATCGCTCGATCGTGCCCTTCGCTGTAGCCATTGACTCCCTCAATTATTAGGCTTGCAGGGTTTCAGAGTTGGTGGGTAATAAAGGTCAAACTGTTACTATCTTAATTGTTTCTTTAACATCAAAACAGTTACTTACATGACACTACCATATTTCTGTGAAAGGTCATCCCTACCTCTAGTCACTGATGTAGATTAATGAATCTGCCCTGCCAGCCGCAGTACAATACTTCTACCTCCTTTAACTGTTCACATGTCATGGTTTATTTTTCAATATACAGTCAGGTGCATAAATATTGGGACATTGACAGAATTTTCATATTTTGGCCTCTATTCACCACTACAATGGCTTTGAAATGAAACAAACAAGATGTGCTTTAACTGCAGACTTTCAGATTTAATTTGAGGGTAATTAAATCCAAATCAGGTGAATGGTGTAGGAATTACAACGGTTTCTATATGTGCCTCCCACTTTTTAAGGGGCCAAAAGTAATGGGACTATCAACTCAAAAGCTATTTCATGGACAGGTGTGGGCTATTCCCTCGTTATTTCATTATCAATTAAGCAGGTAAAAGGTCTGGAGTTGATTCTAGGTGTGACATTTGCATTTGGAATCAGTTGCTGTCGACTCTCAATATGAGATCCAAAGAGCTGTCACTATCAGTGAAGCAAGCCATCGTTAGGCTGCAAAATCAAAACAAACCCATCAGAGAGATAGCAAAAACATTAGGTGTGGCCAAATCAACTCTTTTGAAGTCTTCTCTTGATTGTTGACTTTGACACATATACACCTATCTCCTGGAGAGTGTTCTTGATTTGGCCAACTGTTGTGAAGGGATTTTTCTTCACCAGGGAAATAATTCTTCTGTCATCCACCACAGTTGTTTTCCGTGATCTTCCGGGTCTTTTGGTGTTTCTGAGCTCTCCGGTGCGTTCTTTCTTTTTAAGACTGTTCCAAACAGTTGATTTGGCCAAACCTAATGTTTTTGCTATCTCTCTGATGGGTTTGTTTTGATTTTTCAGCCTAATGATGGCTTGCTTCACTGATAGTGACAGCTCTTTGGATCTCATATTGAGAGTCGACAGCAACTGATTCCAAATGCAAATGTCACACCTAGAATCAACTCCAGACCTTTTACCTGCTTAATTGATAATGAAATAATGAGGGAATAGCCTACACCTGTCCATGAAATAGCTTTTGAGTTGATAGTCCCATTACTTTTGGCCCCTTAAAAAGTTGTAGTCACATATAGAAACCATTGTAATTCCTACACCGTTCACCTGATTTGGATGTAATTACCCTCAAATTAAATCTGAAAGTTTGAAATGAAACAAACAAGATGTGCTTTAACTGCAAAGCCATTGTGGTGGTGAATAGAGGCCAAAATATGAAAATGTTGTCAATGTCCCAATATTTATGCACCTGACTGTATGTAAAATGGTTCTATGCAAAACATGGAAATAACTAATTTGTCATTTAGCCCATGGTTAAATGGTAATATAATATATGTAAACCTTATAAACATTGCTATGGAAAGCTAGAAGAGTGTAGTTCCGCCACAATAGATCCAGGGCCATATGAGCTCTCCACAAATCCAAGCCTAAGCTTTCATCCCTCTGCATTGCTGTACAAGGGCAAAAATACAAATGATATTATAGAGGTTTCACAACCATGCTTTCACAGGAATTATAGAACGTCATTTTTCAAGATAAATCTAGTTGTGGTGAAGCCAAAGAAAATTCATTATAATGCCAAGAGGTTACCAGCTTTTACAAGCCTTAGGGGGGAAAGTGTATATTTTAGAAACATTTATTCCAATGTCTCCTAAATTATTATCGTTAATACTCAGGCCAGAATCTAACTAGTACTTAATTATTTAGGTGTCACTGTTAACTACTGCGCTTAACATGACATGAGCTTCAGTTATTACAGTTTTATGAGCCAATTCAAAGAATAGCGCAATTAACATATCTTATCTTGCAGACATGATTGACAGTTCTTTATTTAATGACGGCTATTTCCGAACATGCAGTGCTTATAAACTAGAATGAATAACGGAGACACCAAGCCAATGTTATGCTAGGCCTGGAAATACTGAACACCCCCCTCACCCCCACAGATATGGTCTGCCCTGGTTATTTTCCCAGCTAGCATTTTATCCATAACACTTTCAACATAAAGACCTACTAATATATATATATATATATATATATATAATTTATTTTGTATGTATATGTGTATATATGTATATATATATATATATATATATATATATATATGTATATATATATATATAATTTATTTTGTATGTATGTGTGTATGTATATATATATATAATTTTTTTTTAATGCTTATTAATTACACTGTATCAAAAAGTTGTGTTTCGGCTATCTAATTTGATTTTGTGGTATTAAGAAATAGAAGGATCATAAAATGTAACAATAATCGTAACCAAAGTACTAGTAATGCTCCCACCAAATGTGCCACACAAGTCTGTTCTTCAGATACACCATGGCCTTTTGTTGGCTTACGGTCCAGCTATTTTTCCACAAATAAAATCTGCTCTATAGGAAGAATGTTAAATTAAGTTTTCTATACGAAGTGAAGTTTGGGAACTGTTGGATAAATACCCTACAGCTTCTTCCCTTCTTTTTAAGACAGACTGAAAGATGACTGTATTTTCTCCCCCTGAAACATAAAGGCTGGATGCACAGTACCATGTAATTCTGCTCTGCAGCAGATATAGTATCGGAGATCATAAATATAGGGACAATTCTTCTACATTGTAACAATGGGAATTTTCGTTTCTCCAACATAAGTAAGAGCAATATGCATACATAGATCAAAGCCTCTACCAATATTACTGTGGGTGAAATGTCCATTCTGATAAGACAAGTAAATATCCTCCAGAAATCTGTCTTGTCTAAAAATAGCCTGCAACTCTGGTTACCATTTTGTTGCCATTTTAAAGTTAAGAGTTAAATATATAAGATACATGGCTGTTGGTGGCTGCAATGTATATGATCCAGAAACCAGATGTCAATCACTGCTTATCTAGACTAGCTAAGGTATTTTAGGAAAGTCATGTGATTTGTCCTTGCATCATCCAGCTATGGTAATTGATATCCACGTAACTAGATAGACTCATTTAGTCTGTGTACACACCAGTACTCGTTATGTAGTATTTAATGCATGTTAAAGTGAAATCAAATAAAAAAACTTTATCCTTATTTTTTTTTTTTTTCATTAACTGTCTGGGACAAAGTGGGATGTTGATAATTAAAAAAAAAAAAAAAAGGCGCATTACAGCCCAACGCCAGTTAAACGCATATCAAAATGCAAATACGTACGGTCTAATTCGATGCTGATTTATATTTTCACAGCTGTTTAAATGCACTTAACTGGCTTTAGAAACACCAACACTAGTGTGTACATAACCTTACTGGCTTGACAGCTCTCTGACTATGTTAAAATATGAATTCCATTAAGGTAATCCAGTATTGTTAACAAGGAAGAGCGAGAATTCTTCTGCAAGTTACACAGGAGCAAAGATTCTCTAATTTTTCCCATCTTGTTTAAATGATCAGATTTTGGTAAATAATCTTAATTGAAAAATGCAATGCATGACCCCGATGTTCACAGCAAACAGTAAAATAAGTGAGGAGGTTAAAAATAGGGAATATTAGCTCATGTATGTAGTGCCACCTAGTGGAATTTATAGATTAAGACATCATGTAAACATTCATGAAAAGTAGGTTTTCTGGGTGGACTAGGAGTAAAATAAAATGTTTGAGATAACAAGTTTGGTTATCATTTTAACATAAGAGATTACTGAAATATATTACCCACCATGAAATGAAAGCTGCTGTTCTTCCTCATCTGAGCATTTTATGGACATATCACTACTTATTTATTACTTATTAAATAGTCCTGTGTATGAGATGGCAGAGCTGTTTTATTGCTGCATCAAGTGGATACATGTTAGCACACCATGATGTGATACCTGACTACGTGCAAAAGAGGTTTATCCATAGAATAGCATTTCCTGCCAGAATATATGAATTAAAGTCCATTTCTAATGATGTCCCTGATTTTATTACTCTCTAGGGCCTTCCAGGCTCACAGTCATCACCGCACGCACAGCACCTACCTCATAACCTCAGCAATTCCATGATAGGAACCCACAGTCAGGTAGGAGGCCACACGGAAATGTTTCTCCCTCCGGGAAGGGCAGGCTCTAGTCCCTCACAGGTAGATTCTTACCACATCAATTTCAGACTTTATAAATGTATAGATTTACTAAGACATTATTTTTCAATAAAGTTATACATGAGAGAAGTACCTTTAACAAACCATCTACATAGTATATACGTACTCGATAAGCGGCCTATTAGATTTTAACTGTCGTTTTAGTGCAGTGTGTTGAATGTAAGCAGCCATCTGGTTTGCAGTTATGGTTTACAGCACATTTGGGCATGTAACACTGTTATTTTAGAAGTAAAGTCGTACAGTGGACCCGTACTGAGGGTGATTTACAAATCTTGTTAAAGTCTCTTCCACTCTGTCCCACAATACTGACCTGTTCTACTATTTTAGGTTAATATTCTTCATACATTAATAGGGAGCTCTAGATTGCAGATCTGTTCTGCATGGTAAACTTTATATATAAAACTTTTTACATCCAAAAAATTCAGACACAAGTGAATTTGCTGACCAGAAAATCTAAACGGATAAAGTCAAAATACATCTATTGAGACAGATATATTATGTTTAACTAATTGTGTGTCTTTTTCTTGTCTTTATAGCCTTTCATGTCTCCTCGGTATCCAGGTGGTCCAAGGCCTCCCTTAAGAATACCTAACCAGGTGACTTCAGCTTTAACTTCCACACTAATATGGTGGTTTATTCCCATAATCAGCTTTGTGTAACAAACCTGTTTATTTGTAAAGGCACTCGGGGGTGTTCCTGGAAGCCAGACATTACTTCCCAGTGGGATGGACCCTTCAAGACAGCAAGGTGAGAGCAGAGTCTAGGATGACAACATCCACTCTAATGGTTGGACTATATTTCAATTCGTAATTCCCGGCAGCTTCAGTCTGGTTAGTTGTACAGCACGCTGTATTTATTTGATTTATTTCCAAAAGCAGAGATATATGATGGATGTTCCATAGTGCAGCGCACTCATCCTGACAGCTGTGTCTGTTACTGGTACTGCACAGATGATTGTCACTTATGTGCCCATAGACAATTCTTTTAGAAATGTCTGCCCAGCTATCAACAGAATACATTGACCATACTAATAACTGGTAAATAAGAACTACACATGAAAAAAGAGATTTGTAATTATCATAAGCAGGATTTAGCTTCTATACCTTTCCTTGAATAAGAAAACTCCTCTATATACTCTGTTATGCTCTATAGTAAAGCATCAACGTTCTCTGAAATACCTTTTACCTTGTACTCACCCTGAAATGTTTTCTCTCGGTCCCATGAGCTCAATGTCGTTGGCTGCAGAAGTCTATATTCAATTAATATCTGCATCTTGCTTGCATCACTAAGACTAGCAGTTACTTAATTACCAATAGCTTTTGTGTTTAAGGATAAGCCAGAGAACTACATTTCCCGACATGCATACTGCTACTTAACCCAGTGCATTCTGCACAATGGTTGTTTCAGCTCTCACTGGAGACGGCTACAATTGCTGTTGCCTCTGTACTTTTCTTGGCTGCACATCTACAGATCCCCATCACCTGACCAGAGCATCAACTCTTGTGCAGTATAGCTCATTGACCAAGTAACCATGTTGCTCTATTCTTGCCCTGTGCAGAAACATTATTGAGTATACTGTTGATTTGTCTGATTTCAGATCAGTAAAATGTGGTTACTATAGCCATGGCTTGGTATGCCTTATAAAGGTGTTTGTGACTAGAATCTTTGAGACTATTAGTGAAGTATCCTTTATCTATCAGACCTATCCTAGCAGAGCTGAGGTTTGTTGTAGCGGTGTCTGAGACATTGATAGGAATTTTAAACAGATTTTTGTGGCTTTTGTCATTTGCTGTATGTGCAGCATATAATCATGTAACAAACTCGCGCTCCAAGGTTTGTTTCTTATGTAGCCCATAGTGCACACAAGTCACTTGGGTTTTCTACCAAAGGAGAGAGGCCTTTATCTCTGACCCCCAATGCCAAGAGGCCCACAAGGGCAAATTTCTTTAGACCTCCATTGTGGGACGTTGGGGATCCTTTTAGGTTCCTTTCCCTAGAGTCTACAGGCTAAATTGAGTTTTAGAAGTGGAGATGTTGCCCATAGTAACCAAATAGTAAATTTACCACTGCATTTTTGTGTTTTCACTATGGGAGATCCTTGGAGAGATAGATGGGGGGATTCAATTATAGAGATATAGGGGGGAATTCAATTATAGAGATATAGGGGGGAATTCAGGTGCGAGTTTGCAAAAGGCGTTAAACTCACACACTTCACTTTCATGCGTGCACCAGAGATACGCACAATTCAGTTAGAAATGCCAATTTACACTGCTCGCATCAAGAGTGTGCAAACTCTGTAAAAAAACAAACATACAGGGAAATAGCATGATAAAGTGGGGAGACCGTCCTGGACCCCAAAAAAGTGACAACTTATAGAAGACTGTTAGTGGGCAATAAGGAAAGTACTGTACGCTTTTAAAAGGTGTCAAATGGATGAAGTAGAAAAAAAAATATTTTGGTGTAATTTGAGGCGTCTTTAAAAAAAAAAATGGATAGAAAGCAATTAGTTTTTATTTACATAAATAGTTTCATTACATTTGTGGTGCATTATTTTAAGAGTTTATTTTGGGGTAATTTGAGGCCATTTATTTCTTCTTATCCCAAAAATGACATGTAATCATTGGCCCAATTAAGCTAATGCCTAACTAGTAATAAGGGGGAGGGGGGGTGTATCCAAGGGGTTCTGAAGCAAGTCCTGACGTTTTTACCTTAGAATAAAGATTTTCTCTACCTTTCACCTGCTCAGGGGGGTGCAAACAAAAACAGGCAAAGTTACTCTGACAAAGAAATGCGAATTTGGAATTGAATTGCAAATGTAATTCACAATGCCATGAATTTGCCTCACAGGACCAAATTCCCTCTTAGTTTATTGGCTGCACCAAACCACTACCACTACTTCTTCTAAAATCTACAGTAAGTGACAATAAAACAAAGCTCTAAAGTGCCACATGCGAGAATAAAATAAAATATAGGAGCCATATATACGGCTAGAAAACTTCAGCAATATAAATATTTGTGCAGCAAAATAAAGAATGTGCCATGGATTTCAGGAATCCCTGGTTCATACACAGCAGCACCTCAGACTTCCCACTTCCATCACTTTACACCAAGGCAGCTTGCCCATGATAAAGGGTTTCCAAGCCGTCCTAGATAGTACTTTACTTGGTCGTAGCCTTAAGGCAGAGAAGCTATCTCTATCCAAGGTCCTGAATACTGGAAGATGACGTTCCCTACATCCATATACAGGGTAAATGTAACATGCCCCAAAGCCTACACTTTTTCTCATAAGGGTGATCAGACCAATATTATGACAAGTTAATTGATTTATTATAATTCACGCATCATAACCATCTTATAATATGTTGTTACTTTTTATTAGGACATCCAAACATGGGTGGGCCAATGCAGAGAATGAGTGGCCCCAGGGGAATGGTTCCTCTTGGCCCGCAGGTATGTAGTTTATTTACTATAATGGCAAAAATGAAAGATAAATGTGGGTAAATTTGTATGCATATATTAAACTGTAACTTCTGTAATGCTCTGTAAGCCCCAATGTAGTCTTGAAAAGCTGATTAGATGTCAATCATTGGGGTTTTCACTCTCTCCTCAGTAAAGCTAGGTATACGCCTACAATGGTCTGGTCGATCTTTCAATTCCCAACCCGTTCATGCGATATCTTAAGAGTATAAGAGTATGTAAGCACCATGGATCATGTTTTAATGGAAGAAAACAGATCACATGTGAAGATCAGGCTTTATATGCAGTTTAATTTTCAACCTATGGGGTGGTACACTATCTGACAAGAAGTGAAGTGTGTACGCACTGCCGACCGCTCTGTCTGATGTCTCTGCTCATAATCCCCGAGCAGCAGTGCCGCCTTTGTGTCTTTTCAGCAGATGTGTTAAACATCTGCTCCACGGGAGGTTTCTGTCCTCCCTGAGCTCGCCTTAGGACACCTGCGTTACGGTTTGACAGGTGTACCACCGCCCCAGTCAAAGTCCCCACCTTTGCAATTTAGATTGTAAAGGTGTGTACACATGAGTCGGCACTTTGGACGGGTAAAGTAAAATCGCATAAGTGTCATTGTACAAGTGTGTAACCAGCTTTACTTTTTTTAAAATGTTTTTACCGATATCAGACCTAGTTTACATTGGGTAACCAGTGTTGGTGCATAAAGCATCTTTAAAGTTGTTCAAACTGTATGTTCAGGTTCATGGCAACCAATTTTGATGTCTGTATCGCCATCCAATCATGTGCTGAGACACTGGCAACCATGTTTGTAGAAAATAACACAGCATTTGCTTGTCTGGAACTCCACAACATGCTTTATGTCAAGGGGGGAGAGAGAGTGTATGTAAAAACAGTTCAAGCTGGACGTATCTGTGTTAATATGTTCCTCTTTAATGTATAAGTTAGAAGTCTGTAAGACCTAGACATGCAGCATCCTGTGCTAGCTATCATCTGCCCCCAGAAAGCTGGAGGGGAGCAAATTTGTGACCACAGAGATTGGCTATATTTACATACCTGTACATCATGAGGGGACTGTTCTAATAGTGACACATTCATTCACTATAAGCCACTCAGATGAACCTTATGTATATAAAGCACAATACTGGACAACTTCCATAACCAGGTAAAATCTTTTTCTGAAGGCTGGAGTGGACTCATCGTGCATGTTGCTGGAGGACCCAGCCAGGATAGATCTCTTCAGTAGGGTTCTATAGATGGGGCTCAGCTTTGAGCTGCAGTGTTGTAGCAATGAGAGGAAGCAAGTTGAACTATGAACTATTTTCCGTCCTCAGATAATAAGCTGTTTGGCAGTTAGGCAGGTTTTGGGGGTTTGTCCATAAGCTGACAATCCCTTTCGGTATAGCATGATAGTAGAAAGAGGCAAGAGTTACCAGTTTGGGGAATTTGTAATGATCAGCGGCCTCTACTTAGTAAAGGTTTAGACATTGATGGGACAGGGTGGTTCTCAGGGTCTCTGAACCTAGGTGCCAGCTGAATTACATTTCTTGGGTCCTACCATTTATAACTGCTGTGGGTGATTCTGTCAATACCACATAGTCGCTGTTTGCCAGTAATCACATAGTAGCTGGTACATTACAATGAGAGAACCCAACACATGCTGTCTGATTGATTACAGCGTTGCTTTGCTGTCTATTGTGTATATTAAGGCACTGTCAGATGACATTTACAGGCATGTCATTAATGTGCTCTCCTTTCTTTCTCCTTTCCTCTTTGGTTTTGTTTTTTTGTTTTGTGGTAGTCTGACCCTTGGTTATCATTGCAGAGTTACGGAGGAGGGATGCGACCGCCACTAAATGCACTTGGTGGCCCTGGGATGCCCGGAATGAACATGTAAGTGTGTAAAACGGTTTTGCTATAGTAAGAGGGAAGGTCAAATCGTGCATGCTCGAACCCCACAAGCATCCCCAACATGACTGCAGGATTGCGCAGGTGCATGTATTATATTAGGTAGTATCATATCTTTTAGCTTTACAGTTCAGTACTCCAAGATTTATATTGTTATTAGTATTCTATATAATGTGCCAGACAGTGCGGATATGAAACAGACAGAGGTTACAATAAAGACATACTTGAGACAAATTGATGAAGAGCTCTGTCGCAACGTCTTACAAACTAATTTTGTCTTTAAAGCAATGCTCTGAAGATTCATAACATTTTGGTCGATGTTTGGTCGGGGTTTTTTTTTGGTCGATTTTTGTGTTTCGGGTCTAACTCACATTTACTAACAGATGATTTTTGACCTCTTCTTTTTAAACCATGCCAAAATATCATCTCTAAGTAAATGTGTGATTTAGACCCTGAAAAACAAAATCAATCCAAATCGACTTTCAGTAAATATACCCCTAATTCATACATTTACTAACAGATGAATTTTTACATTGTTTAAAAAAAATTTGAAAAATAATCTGTTAGTAAATATATGATTTAGACCTTGAAATACAAAATCGACCAAAAATCTTCCAATATCAATCTTTAGTAAATATACCCCTTGGTACTTTTAAAATATGCACACATTCAATTGCATGTCAGATTTTTTTTATAAACTCATGGTTAAAGAATGTAAAGTCACACAACCGTCTAAAAAGAAAGGTGACATTATTTCACAAGTGCTTAATAAGTTCATGTGTACAACTGAAACTTTGTTTTCAAGTGCTATGTGTGAGCACAATAATCTTGGGATCACTGGCATAACTGCCAAAGGCAACAGAAGTGTTTTCCCTGGGGTGCCAAGTGCTCTGTTGAAAGGGAAGGTACCTCCACAATACCAGGGGGGGGGGGGGGCGTAACCTAGGGTACTTGGTGTTTCGCATCCCTGCAGCAAGGCATGTGAACCAGGAGGGGGCATGCAGCGACGCCAACAGGGTAGGGCTTGGCAGACACCTTACCTCTGGGCGCTGGCAGTAAATGTCTACTACGGCTTGGGATGGTAACATTTCTATATGATCATTATGATTTGCTCTCATCAGGGCATGGCATACTCTTAATTTCTAGCTATTACTTGGAGCACAAAAACAAGCACGATTTACTGCAGATTAATATATTTAATGCTGTGTGATTAGTGGCATAGGTCCTGAATTAGAGGTGTACAGAGGTGCAATAGCGGTCGCAGCTGCTATTGAAAATTTATGTTACTGCTACAGCCGAGTGGCTTCCTACTGAGACACACCCACCAGCTGAGGCTCTAATCCGCTGCAGTGCTTTGAAAGATGCACCACTGAGCGGACATCAGCTGTACCATAGGACATTATATCAACCCTATGGTTGCTCAGAATGTCCGATGTGCCAGTGGAAGTGTGTTTTCCGATGCAGTCCCTGACACCAACACGCCCGACAACGAAAAGCCAAGTCAATACCCAGGAATCTCCATGCTATTTGGGTATGTGTCTGCCGGCGGTAACCATCGGGACACATGTGCAGTGCATCTCGGATGCATGCCCAGATTTAAAACATCGGGCATCTTGCATTTTATGTATACTGTACCTTTAAACCTCTTACTTTAGGTGACTTGGCAGTATTGTTCTGCATTAATAAAACAAACTACAATAGGTTAATGTTGTTCCTGTCGCACAATAAATCATAAAGTGGGACAGGTTATTAAAGTACATGAATGCCTTCCAGACACCGTAACTTGGGAAAGAGAGCTTTTAGAATGTGGGAATCAAGCAGATTGCGGTGCCATATATGACCTGGTATTATGTCAGATGATTAGTGGAAGATCTAATGTTGTTTATTTGCAACCTAGGGGTCCAGGCGGAGGAAGACCATGGCCTAACCCTGGCAGTGCAAACTCAGTTAGTATCCATTTATATTATTATTTAAGTCTTTGTTTTGTGCTTGTTTTATTTTGCACGTTTTGATGTGTGTATATATTTTATATTACCTGTCTTACCTCATTTTCTTAGGTGACAGTGATAATAAAACAGCTACAAATAAGAACAAAAAAAACTCATCAAAGTGTCCTATAATATACCTCTAAAAATGCAATTCTATCTCAATGGCTGGTCACGGTACTCTTTATGCTGATGATCACAATAATTATCTCTAGAATGTTGCTATAGACAGAGTAGCCTGTAGTGATGTTACGAAATGAGACTTTGTTTCTGTGGAAAGTAGAATCACAGTTGACCTATGCACATAGTAAAGGTCATTTAAGAACCACAAATCCGCAGACCAAATGCCCTGTGACGACATGTGGCTACTGCAGCACAAGTCCCTGGTATTGCATGGATCTCCTTGGCCAAGTGGGTGCAGTGTCTATGAGGGTGCAGGAATTCTCAGCTGATGGGATATGTTGGGCAGATAAAGGGCTCTTTGTTACATGCGCAGCTGCGACTAGATTTGTCAGAACCACATTATCTAAATGAGCAATAGTGGTGGAAAAGGCACATTTACAGGGTCTTTTCTGCTGTACAGGCGGGGGCATAGCCGTTTTTGTCATGGTAATGTTCGTTAAATGACAACTAAATAAAAAGTTAGCTTTATATGTGAAGCAGGTGGTTAAAATACAGTGCTCAGGCGGCACACAGTCATTACAGGCCCTGTAGTTTGGAATAAAATAATTAAAGTGTGTTGGGAAAAAAAAAAAAAGAGTTTAGAACTTTTTAAGGATAAATTCCGTTGCTGTAGTGCAGTGATTCTCAAACTCGGTCCTCAGGACCCCACACAGTTCACGTTTTGCAGGTCATCCAGGAGATGCACAGGTGTATCCATTACTCACTGATACATTTTAAAAGATCCACAGGAGGAGATAATGTTTTCACTTGTGATTCTGTGAGGAGACCTGGAAAACATGCACCGTTTGGGGTCTTGAAGACCGAGTTTGAGAACCTGTGCTGTAGCGAATATCTCCAGTGAACAGTAATATCTATCTTGTTGTTTATTCCCGGACCTCTTCCCACAATAGTATCATTCTCATTTCTTATATCTAATCTGTGTTATTTTTCAGTTATAACTGAAGATGCGGGCAGGCGGCTGCAGGTGTTATGTAACAATATTTCTGGGGAAAAAAAAAAATCACTTATTTTTTTTTTTTTTAATGGATGAAGGTGGCATGACCTAGGGATTATAGTAACAATATTGTTATATATATTTTTGTTGTCTATTTACTGATATCGTTTGGTGCTATGTCCAATTCTTAAGCCAATTTTTAGTCTAATAATTTATCATGAACTGGAAGGGAGGGAGATTCAGTTATTTGCACCAATGGCTGTCAGTGATGGGTGCCCGACAGAGCAATTCAGTGGTTGTTCTGTTGGGCCACGAGAACTGCCGGCATTTCTTTGAAGTTTCTATTTTAATTTTATTAATATAGAGAGAAAAAATTAATATTACAAAAAAGAAATACAATATAAATTGAGTAGGTTGCCCGCACAAATTCTCATTTATCTAAAAAAAAAAATTGCATATAGGTCTCTGGCTTCTTCACCCAGTTAAGACTTTTACAGCCTCATTTATCAACGAGTTTATAACTCAAAACTAGTGATAAATATCACTGTGTATGCTCCAGCCAATCAGCTCCCAACTGTCATTTTTCTAACAGTTGACAGGAGCTGATTGGCTGAGCACCATTTATCATAAAAAGTGATATTTATCACTAGTTTTCAGTTATAAACTCGTTGATAAATGAGGCCCTTAGATCTTAAAAGTAGCATAAAGTATTCAAAACTACTTATGATTATCTGATAAAGGACCACGAGGGGGTTTCAAATAGTTTCATAATGAATTCTCGGGTTACAGAATCCAAAGATTCAATATACCATCCCCATTTGCCATAGAAACGAGTAATGCCCTTCTCTGAGTCAGGTAATATAGTTCTGCGATCAAAGTATAATACAGGTTGAGTCTCCCATATCCAAATATTCCGAAATACGGAATATTCCGAAATACGGAATATTTTTGCCATGACTGAGATAATGAAACCTTTGATTTTTGATGGCTCAATGTACACAAACTTTGTCTAAGGCACAAATTATTGAAAATATTGTATAAAATTACCTGCAGGCTCTGTGTATAAGGTGTATATAACACATAAATGCATTCTGTGTATAAACTGGGGTCCCATTCCCAAGATATTTAATTATGGCATGCAAATATTCCAAAATATGGAATATTCCGTTATCCAAAATACCCCTGGTCCCGAGCATTTTGGATATGGGAGACTCAACCTGTATTTGAAGCAAAATTCCTTTTAGTGTACTTAGTGGAGGAAAAGTCGTCCAAGATTTCAAGATGACTTTTCTGTTGGCACCCTCCTATACCCAGCTAAACCCTGTCTATAACATGCAACAAGCACGTTAATTAATGGGCGCCCAAAACAATTCAGTTACTCCAGCAGGTGCTCATAAATTGTCATGGCTCCCAAAACAATTGAATTCCCCTTTAATATGACAGTTTCTTCTAAACGTAACATAACACCTTCATCCACTCTCCTCTTCAATTGCAAAGTCTGTAGGTGAAAAATACACGTGCTTAGTCCTAATGTAGCCACTAGATACAAGTATTGCCATCGAAGGAGTTTGTCCTCAACAAGTTACTTTTATCCTTTGTATGGTGCCACAAGGGGTCGCGCCTAAGGAGAAATAGTGCAGATCTAGAAAGAAAGTGCAAATGACTTGCAGGCATACCATGGGATACAAGCTATAATAAACCATTGCTGCATATGCAATCCTAGTACCCAGAAAACCAATGCTGGCTAAACCCAAAGGTTTGGTGCTGTTGTTGACAGTGGGGAGGAGAATATGTTATTGGTAAGGCAGGGATAAGGGTCCTGCTTGGGAGAGCTTACCATCTAGTGCAGGGGTCAGGGAACGTTTTTACCTTTTACCCCCAAATATATTTAGATATGCTGACGTTATCCCCTTGATTTGAAAGGAAGAAAATCATATAGTAGTGCCCCCATATAATGCCCCTATAATAGTGCCCCCATATAATGCCCCTTTAGTGCCGCTTGTACAAAAAAACCCCACTTACCTTAATCCCCGCTCCTGCATCCGCCGCCGTCCTGTCCGCCCGGCTGCTCCTCAGATCTATAGGAGAGACGTCATGACGTCTCTCCCATAGTGCGCATGGAGAGAGTCGGAAGCTGGAGTTCAGAGGAGAACTCCAGCCTCCGGTTAACGCGGCGCAGCAGGGAAGGAAACGGGCGCCCGCTGGTAATAACATCTCAGTGGGCATCCGGCTTAGAGCCTCCCTGCAGCACAGCCGGGCATACATATGAATCATTCTATATTATAGAATGATTCATATGCATGCCCGGCTGTCCGTCCATTACCCCCAGGAATTCAATTTTTACCCCATGTGGGGTAATTTACCCCTGTACCCTGCCCACTGATCTAGTGTCCTCATTCAGTTCCCAGGAAATCGTCATGACTGATTAGAAAGTGTAACATTCACTCAGTTTATATTATAACCTTGCAGTGCCGAGCTGCTGTTGAACTAAACCTAGCTTTATCCTCAACCAGTTCTATTAGAATCACAGGACCAAGGCTGAACACCCCTCCTGCCATTCACCCCCACAGTATGTGTGTCTTTCTTCACCACTGGCTTCCCTCACAATGTTTCTCCCTGGTGTAAAGTCAGAAGCAGCTGTTTCCATCTATGAAGCGCTTTCACCGGACCCTTCAGCTTAAAACGATTAGCATTTTAAATCTGTGTGGTAAAGGCTGGACTAATCTAACTAACGAGAAGAATATGTTCCGCAAACGAAATTACACAAAAAGGAAAAGCAATCAATAGAACTTTTATTTTATTTGAACAATGAAAGAGTAACTTTGATTTTTTTTTTATTTGCTTTTCAGATACCCTACTCGTCTGCGTCTCCCGGGAATTATGTAGTAAGTTCATCTGGTTTTGTTTGCTCATTGGAAATGATGTTACATTTTATTTAGTCAAAGAAATAGTTATCCAGATGTTAAGAGGAGCCCTTGTGTATTGTCTGTGGAGTGAACATCTGAGCCATGCTCAGGCTGTTTTGTCTGTCGTTTAATGTGCATATGTTGATATTTGTTTGAAGAACAGTTACCAATCTGCGCACAGATACAGAGCGAGCCAGGATGTGCTACATAATAGCATCCATTGCAATACGTGCAACTGTTAAATGGCACTTCAGAATCATTTGCAACAATGAGGTATTTAGAATCCATTGATTCATTCTGCAATTTGCAGAAGTGGTATCCTCTAATGTGGTCAGTTTATGTGGAACCAATACAGTTACTGGTGTAGAAACTGTATACACAATACATAGAATTAGTGATTCCACTTGTATAATTTAAATCTGTTTCTTGGAATTGCATTTACCCATTTCTTTCCTGATGAGAATAGTTACTGGTTAATACAGCAACCTCCTGCATGGACAGTGCAACTGGGAACTCAGACTGGGGCTTGCAGCTCCGTTAGTTTAGGGGAAACAATTGGTAAAAAATTGATTTAAAAAAACATACTACAGTGTGAACCCTTAATGATCTAGCAATAGTTGTATATACTCAAGGGACATACGCTTGAATACTCATTCAACACTCTTATCTCTATTTATATAGTTTTTTTCTAATCCACAGCAGTTCTTCCCTGTGCAGAAATACTGACCTATCTCATGCTTTTCTGCAGGGTCCTCCTGGTGGTGGCGGGCCCCCAGGCACACCTATTATGCCCAGTCCTGCAGGTATATTTACTAATCTAGTTTATGTACAAGTGTGCGCCTGTGTTTTTGCGTATGTCTATTTTATAAATGTGTATGTAATCTGGAAATAAAATCTCCATAAAAAATTACGACCAATGCATTGTGACCAAGTGTATTCGGACGGAACACCACTGCCAACCACAGGGACTGCTTATGCTTGGCTAACAGTGAAGTGGGTCTTGAGATGGGTTGGGTACGGGATTCTGGCGCTCGGGATCCTGGCTGTCAGAATTCTGACGCCGGGATCCCGACAGGGTTAGGATACCTACACCTGTCGGTTGGTATCCTAACCCTCCCTCCCCGGTACCTAAGCCTAACCTCCCCCCCTAGTTTCTAAGTGTCTAAACCTAACCTCCCCTTAACCCCGCTACTTACCTCGGGATGCCGACAGGTTTCGGGATTCTGGCGCTGATATTTTAAGCCCCGGTATCCCGTGTGTCGTGATGTTGCCTGTATCCCCTTGAGATACCTGTTCATTATAATGGGACCACCACTTGGCAGAATTCCATGGTACCCAATCTTATTTATTTGTCTGATGCTGGTTAAGGAAGTGATTGGTGATTTATTTATTTCAGAGTGTACAGTGTAGTTGGGTCATTTTAGGTAGTATTGTGTACATTAAAATAGTCACGTGTGGATATCCAGCTGCTGTAGTACTATGTTCTAGCCTTTCTGGTGTGCTGGGACTTGCAGTTCCAAAAGAACTGAATAGCTAAAGTTTGCACAGCCAATTTCAATTGACGTTGTATTCATACAAACCGAATAGATTATTGAATTTGAAATGCTGTCATGTATTTATTGTTGGCTCTAGACCAGCCTCGGTAGGGTCTCCTTTTGGGGCACAGCCAGTACTGCTAATAAAAAATAAATTGATATTCGGAGTACCTGGAAGTTCATGCCATAGTCCCCCTGGAAGTTATACCACCAACCCCAGGGCTACACAGCCTCAGTGATGATCACTAGAACAGGGAAATCTGCAGCACCAGCAATGGTAAGGTACCCCATTTTAATAATAATAACAACCAGTATTCAGATCCCTCATCATAGGACTGGTTCTTCTATAGAGCCTATGGATCCCTTTTTATTTATTGGGACCTCTAGGGTTGCGCACTTGTTAATAAGCCTAACCCACACAACCCAGGTATTTGCTGCTAGGATGGAGAGCACGCCTTGCTGCTAGGATGGAGAGCACGCCTTGCTGCTAGGATGGAGAGCACGCCTTGCTGCTAGGATGGAGAGCACGCCTTGCAGCTAGGATGGAGAGCACGCCTTGCTGCTAGGATGGGGAGCCCGCCTTGCTGCTAGGATGGGGAGCCCGCCTTGCTGCTAGGATGGGGAGCCCGCCTTGCTGCTAGGATGGGGAGCCCGCCTTGCTGCTAGGATGGGGAGCCCGCCTTGCTGCTAGGATGGGGAGCCCGCCTTGCTGCTAGGATGGGGAGCCCGCCTTGCTGCTAGGATGGGGAGCCCGCCTTGCTGCTAGGATGGGGAGCCCGCCTAGCTGCTAGGATGGACAGCACGCCAAAGAGTTTTGCAACCATTCACGGCTTAGAGGCACTAGCCAGCTTAGGAGCTGGTTGAGAAATTGGGGAGATGGAATGTGTGTGTTTGTTTATAAATAAAATGAATGAAGTGTTTTAATGATTTATTATTGTCAGCATCTGTCATTCTGTGTAAACTGCAGTTCTCACATCAGCCTTCTACATTGAATCAACCTACAGTTAGCTGTGGTATTCAGTAAAACATATCAGTGGTTTGATGGTTAACATTACAGCATTGCACTTGGTCAAATCATAGTACATAGAACCACATTCTGGTGCTTGCTACATCTGTAGTTGTTTTACTGAAGCCCTGTAGTGAGAGCTTGCGCCAGGGAAATAGGCAGTGAATAGGTGTATGGGATAATAAGGAGCCATAGCCAGCTATACCCGGTTACAATATATACAATCAGTGGATCCATAAACATATTTTTGTTAAAGGGGCAGATGTAGGAAAGCTGGTGGCGTATTTATATAGGTGTAGGTTGCACAGGGATCCTTGGTCAAGTGGTGCTTTAGGCTGCACACACTGCACCCACATCGGACCCATTGTGTGTGCCAAGCAGTAGCCCCCCCATACACATATACACACACCTCTATACTGCTGTGCCAGAGCTAGTACAATCTTCCAAAAGATGGTCGCTGGCAGGTGGTATAGGGGGTGCCCCCTGAACATGGCCCCCACCCCAGGTGCTAATACTCGTCTGTGGAAAGCAATTCATAGTGGTGCATTAAATTCTGAAATAACACACAGGTTTTGGTCCTGATGGTAGCCACTGTTTACATCCGAAACATTGAATAAATTATATATTTTCCAATTCAAACAAGCTACATGTGCACCAAGTATAAAATTGCTGAGCAGCACCAATATACTTCCTATGCATTACAGTTTTCCAGAGATCTATAGATACCATAGATATAAGGCCCATAATCACTGACAGAATGTCATTGTGAATTAAATATCTAGCTGAAGGTGTCAGTTCATATGATTATAATCTTTGGAATTTAAACACAAATAAATTGAGGGTTTTATTTTATTTAGAACCTTGATAGCAAAATATACCTCAGTTCATGCTGGTATTTCTGACTGTACGGTTATGATTCTTGTTCCAGCAATAAAGGTGAATCATAGCTATTCAGCTGTAATATATTATTGTTAGCTGGTTGTTTTTGTTTTCCCAATTTTTCAGCTACTGATAAATGTATGTACAGTATGCATGGATGTATTTTTACCGTTTTATATAACCTTCTGTTTAAGATTCAACAAACTCTGGAGACAATATGTACACATTAATGAATGCAGTACCTCCCGGCGCCAACAGACCTAACGTAAGCATTGGGTAGTGCTCTACTTTTTACTTTTCATTACGTTTTGTTTTCTTATTGGTGATTAAGATCTGTCTTTTTTTTTTTTTTACTTTTAACAAGCATTCTGAGTATAATTTTGTTACAAAGCTTGCCACCAGGACCATGCTGCAGTTATTAATGATAACCAATACAAATTAGGCATCATAATGTACTCATTGTCAAACTTGGGTATTAAGTTCACACACTAAGGGGGCAACCCAATTAGGTGCAAGTTTGCAAAAGTGAGTTTGTTTTATGAAACTCTCAAACATCACACGAATGCACACTCCCAAGGAATGTAAGGTCCAATTAGAAATGCCTATTCGCGTTACTCGCTGCAAGGTTGTGAAAATTTTCTATAGTATGAGACTTGGGAGAAGGCCCTGAAAAGAGGATTTTTGGGTACTTGCCGTTGAATCCTTTTCTTTGAGTCAGGCTGGGGGACACTGGACCATGGGTTGTAGGTGGGAAGGTGTGGATTTGGCACTAACACTGAAATCTATAACCCCTCCCCTCTGCAACCCCTGACTTCAATACAACTTCAAAAGTGCCTGGTAAGGAGAAGCAATATTCAGTGACACTGTCACACGAAAAATAAAAATTAAATTGACTGTCAAATACGACCCAAATCATAACTCATACTCAATACAGCTGTGTCCCTCAGCCTGACTCAGAGAAAAGGATTCAACGGTAAGTACCCAAAATCCTCTCTTCTCTTTCGTCTTGCCTGGGGGACACTGGACCATGGGGATGTTCAAAAGCCACCCCCAGGGGAGGGAACGCTCAGGCTGCCTGACCGGAGAACTGTATGACGCCAGAGGCAAGAAACCTGAACGCTGAAAAATGAGTAAACATGCGGGCAGGAGACCAGAGAACTGTACAACGGACTGTGCTGCTAGTCTTGGATCGCACTGCCCCTCAGAAAACATACACCCTGGCAAAAGGTTCTGACACCCGCTCTGGTGGCGGTCACCCCGCTCCAGAAGAGGCATGACTGATGCCCGAGTGGATCCAGTACGCAGGGGTCTGCTGAGTAGCCGGTCGACCCCCTAATTCGCTACAAAAGCAGCCGCAGAGAACAGTGTGGCATACAGCCCAGCTAGCAAAGCCATCTCACCCTAGTCCCAGGAAGTCGCTGAAGGACAAAAGATCAGAAAGACAACCTCCTGTTGGAAGAAAGGCCGAAACAAGAGTCGGCTTGTGTAAAAAAACTGTAGAGCGCACCGTAACATCCTCCTGGAAGAGGAGAAAAAAGGTGACTTGGAAATGCCAACACGAAGCCATGCCAACTGAAGGCAGTAGCCATAAGGAAGACCAGCTCAGAAGCAACTAACCGAAGATCAGCTGAATGCTCCAACGCCCATGCCGTCTGTGTGAGAGCCGACAGGACCAAAGCCAGAGTCCATGGCCCCACCTGTGGATGAAACAATGTCTGAATACGCAGCATACCGGCGCCCGGAATAAAGTGACCAGGCCAAAGCCAGTATAATCACAAAAATAAGTAGTCAACTGGCCTCCAAACCCCCGCGAAGGAAGGCCAAGGAATGTGAGAAGTGAAAACTTGTAATCCACCCCTAAGCTAAACCAGGGGCTGCTCCCCTGAAAAAACGTACCTCTCTCCACAGGCACTAAAACTACAGTGAAGTCAGGGGTTGCATAGAGGAGGAGTTATAGATTTCAGTGTTAGTGCCAAATCCACACCTTCCCACCTACAACCCATGGTCCAGTGTCCCCCAGCCCAGATGAAAGAGAAAGTGGGGAAACCATCCTGGATTTTCAAAAAAGTGATAATTTAATTAGCAGAATCATAAAGTGGGCATAAGGAAAGTACTGGAGGTTTTTAAACGGTGTCAAATGGCTAATTTGTGCATTTTTTTAAAAATGAAAACAAAATGATAAAAAGCTAACTTTTTTATTTTAATCTCAAAAGAATTAAGTGAGAAATGCAAAAAAAGCAGAAAAAGTGATTTTGTGGTAATTTGAGGCCACTTTAAATTTTAACAAAATATAAAAAAATCTAAAAAGCAATTATTTTTCATTTTAAAAAATACTTTAAATTTGGGGTGCCTAAACGAACTAAAAACATGGTTTTGAGCTAATTTGAGGCTATTTTTTGTGTACAGCACTCAAATTACATGTAATTATTGGTCCAATTAAGCTAATTGAAACTTCCAAATAATTCATCATAAGGGAGGTGTCCAAGGTGTTCTGCGCTGTATACTGACATTGTTACCTTAAAATAAAACCACAATTTTCCTCTGAAAAAAAATTATTTGAGTTTGGAAATGGATTGCAACTGTAATTCGCAATGCGAGTTTGCTGTGAGAACTGCTCACACAAGACAACTTACACCCAATTCATTGTTCCGTAAAACTGAGATTCACACATTGCATATAGGTATACTCCAGAATTGTTTTAATACTTAACAGTACAAGCCTGAATTCATCGATTTCTGTTTGTCCATAATTAGCATAAAATTATATGATCAAATAAGTAATTGAAGGTAACTTTGTGCTAATAACAATAGTAAGGGAAAGTTATTTATTAGTGAAACCATACAATAATGGACACACACAGGTAGGACAGATTATTTTACCCCTGGTTCTTGTTTCTTTTGTGCTAGTTTCCTATGGGTCCTGGATCAGATGGCCCAATGAGTGGGTTAGGTGGACTGGAACCGCACCATATAAATGGCTCATTAGGTAAGTGTCTAAATATTATACACATTCAATTGTTTTTTATTTCTTCTATTCCTGAGATCATATTTGTTTCTGTTGTTTGTGTTTTTTAATGTCTTTTTTTCTTTTTGTAACAAATTTTCTTTATTGAAGCATGGACTCAAAATACAATACGATTGAAATTGACAACATCTCAAAAATAGCAGTAAAAAAAATAAATATATATAAAAAAATCAACATTGTGTATCAAGAAAGAAAAGATAACATCATATCAATAATTTTTATATATTGAGAAATACTAAAAAAATTATATTAATTAGAAGAATTAGACTAGAACCTGCATAGCACCAGCACCTTGGGTAGAGCTTATATCAATGAATATGGAGGGGTCTTGAGATTCTGTACCTCGGAAACATTGCCATAGTTGTTCCCTAAGTAATGGGGAAAGCGTGTCAATATAACTCTCCCATGTATTAAAAAAAAGCGTTCAGTACATTTTTATTTTTTAAAGGAAACTAATAGTAATTTATGAACCCCCTTTGCCACTCTCACGCCTTTGGGAAGAATACCATATATGGTCCACTCAGGGGTTAAAGATAAATAGTTAACTAGGTGATGAATAACACAACTCCAAACTTGAGTCCAAAATCGGCATATCACCGGAAAAAGTTACATCCAGAATAAGTGGTGAAGAAACACACCTGGGGAGAGTGAAAAAGTACCAACCAATCAGCTTCTGTCATTTTTCAAACACACCCTGTAAAATGGTAGTCAAAAGCTGATATGTTCGTACTCTGGGAGAGATTTATCAAAGCTTAGAGAGTAATAAAGTGGAGAGAGATAAAGTACCAGCCTATTAGCTTCTAACTGTCGTTTTACAGGCTGTATTTTGAAAAATGACAGTTAGGAGCTGACTGGTTGTTACTTTGGGGTCTACTTACTAAGCAGTGTTATGAGACAGAGTGAAAAGTGATAATTCTGTGATAAGGTGCCAGCCAATCAGCTCCTAACTGTCATTTCACAGGCTGTGTTTGAAAAATGACAGTTGGGAGCTGATTGGCAGGCACCTTATAACAGACTTATCACTTTGCACTCTGTCTCATAACACTGCTTAGTAAATAGACCCCTTTACCTGTTTCCACTTTATCCCTCTCCAAGCTTTGATAAATCTCCCCCACATACCGCTAATTATTACATTTAGTGTAACATACCAGCTACAGTTTTACACAAAACATACATCCCTCCTACCAACTGTCATTAGTGGTGCAAGGTGTGTTAAATTCAGTGCATTACACAACATTTGATATTAGACGTAGTACTAATACAGCAGTGGTTCAATAAAGTTGTAATACTCCTTACCAGCCCTTATACTATTACATAACTTGGCATTAATGAGTAGTCTCGTTATTACTGCACCTAAGTTCTTTTCTTGTGACCCCAGCTATTACAGCTTTCTGAGTAGGTTCTCTGGGGAGCATTATTCATGACATGATTATGTGATACTTGCAGCCTCTCCCCTCTCCCTAATGCTATAAGTATAACCTATGTATTTGGAACATTATTATAGAACACTACTGACTTGCTGGGAGTGAGGATCTGCAGAGTATAACACACTGCTAGCACTAATGAAGAATGACAGGTCGTTATGTTGGGTTTGAGGAAATCTGCATCTATTACCAAGTCTAGTGTCACAGTGTAACCTATCTTTTGTGAATATATGAATGTTTTGAAGTGTCCTAATCAGTGCTGTGTTTTGTAGGCTCAGGGGACATGGACAGTATTTCCAAGGTGAGTACTTGTTCTCTCAGCCTGTCCAAAGGGAGGAGTGATGTTGTTGACTACAATAGTCTTGTCTACCTATCCTTTATGGCTAATAAAGCAGATGCAAACATAATTACTACTTGCATGTTATAAATTATTTGGTATATAATTTACTAAAGTGTTGCTGTCCCAAGACCCAAGACCCAGGCTAAGTCTGATTTTAATTAACAATGTTTATTCTTTATTGTCCTCTACGTTTAGTGTATTATTTTGAAATACAATGAATGGACATTTTTGGAGTTGTACAATATACTCAAATCGCTTTGCAATATGTACGAGAAATACATTTATACATTCATATACTCCTAGCCACGGATGACTCTGTATAGTTACAAACGCCAACATTAAGAATATAATTGAAAATAAAGCTTGCGAAGTATATATTTAATGTAATGTATTAAAAAGTCATAAAAAACAGATTGTAAAAATAAGTATAGCACGGATGGGATCTCGTAAGAGTAAATAATAGAAAACAAAAAAAAAAACTACATTTTAAACTTCATGCACTTCATATACACGTTCTGTATAAAGGTGTATCGACAAAAGGACAATTATCCAAAACTTAACCATCCTTCACTACTGGATAAATCAATATGTATACATAGAGAAGTGCTCCAATAATTCTCAACCACAAAATACTAGCTATTAACAGTTTACAAAACTAGAGGAGTATATAACCGCTACGCATTCAATTAGTCTGACTGCCAGATGCCAGCCGAGGTTTCTGTTGCACAGTACTGTAAATAACAATTACATTTTAAGGTTCCTCACCATGTTCTATGCCGTATAGAAATATTATAGATTACGCGCATACCATGCATGAAGCTTGGGTCTCCCGCTTTTTACTACTACACAGGCTGGATGGAGGGTTACTCATGTTTCAGGTATAATATACAGTATGTGTCTTCCTCCTATAACCAGAACATTCAACGGATGCTCAAACAGAGATTCCAGATAGAATGTGCCATGGGTATCGACTATAATGGAAGAACAAGCAGCATCAGTCTTTAAATATATAGAAAAGGAGGAATATAGTCGTATAAATGCTGTATCCCAAATGTGCTGACCCGTTTACTGTGCTTCCTAATTTTTTCCTTTGCCTTTTACATGATCAGTAAATGTTTTGAGATATTTGAGCTATTTCCTTTTATCTGGAAACAAGTTGGAGCAGTTTCAATATTCCATCTGATTAATAGTAGCCTTTGATTTCTGTCTTTACCATCCTGTCTATGTTCTGGTCATAAAATGACCACTGTCTGTGCACCAGTGAATACGCAGAGTGAGATGCAGGGCCATACACGGAGTGTAAGTACGCAGAGTGAGATGCAGGGCCATACACGGAGTGTAAGTAATCTGCCGCGCGGTCTGTGCACCAGTGAATACACAGAGTGAGATGCAGGGCCATACAGATGTGTCCACATACATCTTACCTCCATGTGCTACAAGTTGTGTTACAAATAACCCGTAAACTCCATGCAACTCGTTTTTACGTGCAATTTTTTCCCTTCAAATGCTACTTATTCGCAAATCGATGCGAATAGGTCACGCAAGCGGCATGTCTATATTCTGGATGCGACTGCGGGTGTATTTATTTATTAACAGTTTCTTATATAGCACAGCAAATTCCGTCGCGCTTTACAATTTGAATCAACATTATCATTATACTGGGTTGTAAAAGACCATACATAAAAGACATACATAAGAGTAAGAGGGCCCTGCTCGCAAGCTTACAATCTATAGGGAAATAGGTGTTAATTCACAAGTATAGGTGCTACATATTGCAAATTGGTCCAGCCCGATTGCAGATGTTCTTGGTGGGCTGTATAATCCAATCACACTGGAAAGTTGGCCTAGGGTTAGGAGGATGTTAAATTGAAGAAAGAGAAGATGTCATAGGTGTTTACTATAAGAAGAGAGTTAGATAGGGAGCTATAAAAGGTTAGGTGGGCGGCTTGTCTGAAGAGGTGAGTTTTCAGAGAACGCTTGAATGTTTGGAAACTAGTGGAAAGTCTTATTGTGCGTGGGAGGGCATTCCACAGGGTGGGTGCAGCCCGAAAAAAGTCCTGTAACCGTGCATGGGAAAAAGTAATGCGCGGGGATGAGAGACACAGTTCTTGTGCAGAGTGGAGATGTCGGGTTGGAAGATATTTTGAGATAAGTGAAGAGATGTATGTTGGTGTGGTTTGGTTAATAGCTTTATGTGTGAGTGTAAGTATTTTAAATTGAATACGGTAGAAGACCGGCAGCCAATGGAGGGACTGACAGTGGATCAGCAGACACTGAACGTTTGGTGAGAAAGATCAACCTCACAGCTGCATTCAAAATGAATTGTAGTGGGGAGAGCCTGTTTTTGAGAAGACCAATAAGGAGACTATTGCAATAGTCAATGCAGGAAATTATAAGTGCGTGTATTAAAGTTTTTGCAGTGTCTTACGTAAGATGTGGTCGAATTTTGGCTATGTTTTTTAGATGTATGTAACAGGATTTAGAGACAGATTGAATGTGGGTAACAAAAGACAGAGTCAAGGATGACACCTAGGCAGCGAGCTTGTGGGTTGGGGTTGATTGTCGAGTTGTAAACCGTAATAGAGATATCAGGTTGGTAACTACTATTGGCCGGTGGAAATATAACATCCAAGATGAAGTGGCAGAGAGACATTCAGTGACACGGACCAGCACAGATGGTAACAAATCTGGGGAGGATAGGTAAATTTGCGTACAGATGATACCGAAAACCAAAAGAGCTGATTAGTTTGCCAAGAAAGGTGGTATATTGAGAAAAGCAGAGGACCTAATACTGAGCCTTGTGGTACTCCAACTGATAGAGGTAGCGAAGATGAGGTAGAATCAGAAAAGTGAACAGTGAAAGAGCGATTAGATAGGTAGGATGAGAACCAAGAAAGGGCTGTGCCTTGAAGACCTAGGGATTGTAGTGTTTGTATGAGAAGAGAGTGGTCAACAGTGTCAAAGGCAGCAGAAAGATCTAGAAGAATTAGAAGTGAATAATGGCCTTTAACCTTGGCAGTGACCAGATCATTTACTACCTTAGTCAGTGCTGTCTCAGTGAAGTGTTGGGAACGAAAGCCTGACCGAAGTCGGTCCAATAAGTTGTGGGTGTTAAGAAAGTGTGTGAGGCGGGTGTAGGCAAGTCTCTCCAGTAGCTTGGAGGGGCATGGTAGCTGGGAGATAGGTCGGTAATTTGAGAGAGAGTTAGGGTCAGAATTTTGATCACTGCATGCTTGAACAGTGATGGAAAGATACCAGTAGAGAAAGAGAGATTACAGAAGTGTGGAATGAGCACAGGAGACAGAGCTTTACTGATTTGTGAGGGTATAGGATCAAGAGGAGAGGTAGTAGAGTAGGTAGTTGCAAGCGAAATGCTACGTTACAGTGTCAGCGGCGGTGACACTGTAACGTAGCATTTTGCATGCAGATACACCCGCAGTCACACACAGAACATAGCCATGCCGCATATCTTTTTAATCAGCAGAAGCTGCTTGTGCTACCTATTTGCACCGCTTTGCGAATAAGATGCATTTTAAGGTAAAAAGTTGCATGAAAAGCCGCTCAGTGCTACCAAGTCACTCCACGGCATGGCACGACTAGAAGGGCTGTTTTAACACGGAAGGAAGGAAGATATATGTGGAGACATCTGTATATGGTAAGTAATCTGCCACACAGTACCGGTGAATACACAGATGAGAGGCACTACCATACAGGGAGCGTGAGTTATCTACCTTTCTACACTTACTGTGTGAGTAACTAGAGCATTTTCTTCTTCTTTATTTTGTGTCAGACATCCGGCACTCAGACTAATCAGGAGACGAGGCAGCGCTGTACTTAAACTGATTTTGGAACCTGGTTATTTTTGCAGTTTTGTGACATAGAAGTATTGGATCGGTGCTTTATGTGTACATATGAATTTGAGATGGGTTAGAAATGTATTACATGATTTGGGTATTTATGTGGACATTTCAATTAATACTATTTTGCTAATCCTTTTATCAAATATGATTGTACTGTTTATTACAGTATGTTTTTATTTATTACATGTTTTTAATGAGGATTTAACAAATTACTATTGAGGTATACCAAGCAGTGAGCACATTTTTCAAATATGATTATTTATGTGTGCAGGTCATAAAGTAAAATAGATTTTCAAATATGAACATGCACCTTACCCTATACTGAGCACTGGGCCTGATTGAGTAAGCAGCGCAAAGGAGAGAACGCATACACTTGGACGATGTTTTTGTTCTTCACATGCGTATGCATCGCACTGCGCGTGCGCGAACTAGCCAGTGCGGTCGGCTAAGCGTACGCAGACTACATGCAGCGTGCACACAGACCCCTTCTGATATTGATTGACAGTGCAGTTTGTGGGTGATGACAGGGGGGTGGTCGGGCAAACGCAGGCGTGCCTGTACGACGGGGCGCCGTTTCAGTGGCGTCTATAATTAAGCCAGTGCGGCAATGTACGCAGTGCTGAGACTCCGTGCACACAGGAAGTTGCTAAGATCCGGCGCGAGGTCGGTCAACCACTATTATGCAAATGTGGTCGATAGTTCTCGATGTTACCGATGTTTACGCTATCTTGCGTACTGACCAGGCTTTGAGTAAAGGGAGGTGGGCGGCTTAATATAGGGCTGGGCGTCTGCATCTTGTGCCGCTGTCTCCATGCATATGCATTGATTAGCATATTCTCGCTTCGGACAGGTACGTGCGTTCTCTCCTTTGCGTTGTTGGCTGAATCAGGCCCATAGACCTATGTTTTGGGTCCTGGCCTATGGGTTAGGAACCCATCATTCAGATCCTGACTTTTGAAAAGTTCAGGTGATCTTCATCACAGGAAATGAGTTTGCTTGAAGACCGATAGAGGTGATTTTAATACTGTTATGACCTGATTGGTGTCACGGATCCTTTGTATGATGTGAAAGTCTCATATACAGACATTATTCTCCTGCACCTCTTACTTTGTACCACAAATCCCTGTCCACTTTCATCACCTCAAGTCATTGTGTGGGGCTTGTACTATGCTTTTATATGACTAGAAAAATGGAACACGCATGTAAATCACAGTACTAATAAAATCTCGCAGAAAGACTATGGGCATACAGGTGTTATTTCTATCCATCTCTTTCTCTGTTCAGCTTGGTATGGATTTAAGTAACGCTTATGTGCACAAGCCCTTAAAATGACTGAGCCAGTGATTCTTGTCCTGAGTATGCTTCACTGTAGATATCCATAAACCATGAGTTCTTTCTGGATCATATTTGAAATCCACTGATCTAAATACAGTAACAGATTCATTTTTCTGCCATTCTCTTAGTCAGCACTGGAAGCAGTTAATTGCATATTTTGTACAAAATATACATAAGGCGGCTATCATTTATAATCAGGGATTTTTACTATTGATGCTTAAAGTTGCAAATCTGTACTAAAACATAGCAACCAACCAGGCATGTGCTCTCATTCTCTCCCTTGCATTGGAAATATGAAATCGAATTGCTGATTGGTTGATGTGGTTTCAGTGCAAATTTACACCTTCCTAGCAATGTTAGTAAATAGCCCTCACTTTCGGACTGATGTAAAGTTTCACACAAGTCTGTTCTGCACCTGCCCCCTAGCTGAGCGCATGCATCTACAGCAATTTACAGTTGTACGCAACTCTGATGCAACTCCACTTGCGGCCGAAGGAGCGTAACTGGGCGTTTGAATGTGCGGTCTCATAGATGTGTATAACTCTGCATATTTGTGATTAACTGCATTATTATCCCATAACTAATTATGGCTGATTTGCATGCAACTCTGGACAGACCCTCTATCTCTAATAAGTTCCTACTAACACCAAAAAGAGGATGAAGATAGACCTTTATATATACTGGTTTTATCCTCTAATTAGTTAAAACATTTTCACTATAAAGGCCGATTGTAAACCAGTAAGAATCAGCTGCAAGTGGAATTTCAAGTGGACCTATCGTTCATTTGTGCACTGAACCAGCATGCAGTAACTTATCAATATAGATCCATTTGCTGGGTACCAGTGACGTGCCTATAGCTCTCTGTATGTCTTCTATTATTGAATTGGTATGCTATATTCATGTGAATATTGGTGCTGGCCACAAAGTAATGACTTCTGTATCTGTAGGTGACAGGTCACGCTAAAGCAACAGGAAATACATTTGATGTGGCGTTTTTGGCGTACTATAGAAAAGATGGTGCTCCTGTGAGTTTCCCCAGGCTGCGGTAGAGCAGTTGGAACCAATTCATACAGTGAGACACTGGGCAGTGCTAGGGATACTGACAGCCGCCACATTTCTTATAGCATACACATGCCTGTACAGAGATGCACTGCCATTAATAACGTTTCTATGTATTTATCTTTAAATTTTACGGACAGAACTCTCCGAATAACATGAGTCTGAGCAACCAGCCAGGCACGCCAAGAGATGACGGAGAAATGGGTGGAAATTTCTTAAACCCCTTTCAGAGCGAAAGTGTAAGTGTTTTGTGTGTTACCTAAAAAGGAAGGATGTCCCGTTTTGGCTGCACTCTATTTATAAGACCATTCATAATCACCATTTTATAGGCGTAGGTCAGCAGCCTTGTTATACTGACACCTCGCTCAACCAGCAAAACTCTACAGGGAGCATGGCCCGTTCTGTCATGGTGCGATAATGACTGAGGGGGGAACGTGACTGATACTTGTTATTATTGGATATCTGTCACCATAGGGGAACCAATTAAGGCTTTGCTATTGTTATGAAGCAAATTTAATGTATAGTGGCCTTTTCTAAAGTATACCAATTAATGCCTGTCTGGAATTATGTTTCCAACAATAGAACTTGCTCATTCCTTCCTTTTCCATAATCTCTGTTTAAACATGGAAGAACCGTTTCACATCATAGCACTCATTAAGCATAGCCTTCAAGTATACATTGTTGTTTTTTCAATGGCTCAGTCATTTTTGCAGATTATGTGTGACAGCCAGGGCATGTGTGAGTGGAGGCTTGCATGCTTCCCCACCCTCATGGCTGCATTTTCCCTGTCAGCCTGGCAGATGCAGATGTATGTTGCTTTTGCAGTCGCTTTGGCAGAGGTGAAAATGTGCTGCTGGCAGTGAAAGTGTGATTTGGAGGGGACCGGGATCAGGGACAGGTAATGTGAATACTCTCTCCTGTCCCGATCCTCTCACTTCAAATGTTTGGCGATATGAGCTTGTGAAGCAAGGGTCAAAAACCATCAAATATAATTTATTTATTGTTAAAACCTGTATTTATGCACATTTGGTTATCAACATTTAAAGACCAAGAAAACATAATATTTCACACTATTCTATAAAGACAAGTTAATTACAGCGACAAGTACATGCCTAAAATTATGGATGTTATTGATCTGTTTATTAAGACAAGAGTTTCTCAAACTCCGTCATTATAGTCCATGTTTTGAGGATAGCCATGCTTGAACACAGGTGACTTAATTAGTGGCTCAGTCAATTTGACACACCCACTGCACACACAATCTGTGATGCTCCGACAGAATACAGGTTACACCTCCTCTCTTTATCCCAGCACTGTCTGCACACTGGGGTCAACCAATCAGCTCCTTAAGCTGGCCACACACTAGACCAACTTATATCCAACCAGCCAACTAGTTGATTGGTTGGAATGAAAATCTGGTAAGGTGTAAAAGTAAATGACAATCAGCAATTTGCTCCCAAATGCCGGAAAAGGGACAAAAACTGTTGTTTGAACAAATTGTTTAGATCAAACATCTAACAAACTTGTCTGGCGACCATTTTCATCTGTTTTCTGGCATTTAGGAGCAAATTGCTGATCATCATTTACTCTCATACATTACCAGATTTTCATTCCAACCAATCAACTAGTTGGATGAAAGTTGGTCTAGTGTGTGGCCAGCTTAACTGTCATGATTGTTGGTACTTTATCACTCTCCAAGACTTTGTACATCTCTCCCACTGTACATACCATGTCCAATTTCCCACTGACCTCTGTTAAAACCCAGTGTAAACATGGGTATTAATCAAAGCTTGGAGAGAGAGAAAATTGTGAGAGATATAAAGTACTTAGCAATCAGCTTCTAACTTACATTTTACAAGCTGTGTTTGAAAAATGACAGTTAAGAGCTGATTGGTTGGTACTTTTATCTCTCGCCGAGTTTTGATAAATATCCCCCTTAAATCTCTAGTTCATTTGACCCACTGCAAATTTACTTCCCTCTTTGTGCTGCGCTGGTAACAACACATTTTCAGCTCTGCTCTCCTCAATTATAACCCTCTCCATGCAAAATGTGTAGTTCAGTTTGGGTCAGTTTGCTGTTTGTATCTTTTTGGGACATACTCAATTGTGCGTGAAGTCTTCCATGTTAAAAATGATGCAGAACCCGCGACCAATTTTGTAGCCCCCATACCAGCGGTATCCGAATATAAAAAATCTGAATATAAAAAATAAACGCTGGGTTTTCTGCGTTGAAAACCCAGCAGTGTGAGAAAAAAGAAAATAAGAACTCACCTGCGCCTCTGTCATCTGTACCTGGTTGCTCCATCCTCCCAACTGCTGGTGGACCGGCTCCTTCCTTCCACTGCATGAAGGAGAGGAAGCCGGTCAGAGAAGGTAAGTGTAGTGTGTGCGCGGACAGGGGTGCAGCATAGTGGTGGTAGTGTAGTGTGGGCGGGGCGGGGGGTGTAGGGTGAGATGTAGTGTGTGCAGGGACAGGTGTGCAGGGTAGCGGTGGTAGTGTAGTGTGGGCGGGGGGGGTCTAGGGTGAGATGTAGTGTGGGTGGGGAGGGGTGCAGGGTAGCGGCGGTAGTGTAGTGTGGGCGAGGAGGGGGGTGTAGGGTAAGAGGTTAGTGTGTGCGGAGACAGGTGTGCAGGGTAGCGGCGGTAGTGTAGTGTGAGTGGGGAGGGGGGGTGTAGGGTGAGATGTAGTGTGGGTGGGGAGGGTTGCAGGGTAGCGGCGGTAGTGTGGGTGGGGAGGGGGGTGTAGGGTGAGAGGTTAGTGTGTGCGGAGACAGGTGTGCAGGGTAGCGGCGGTAGTGTTGTGTGGGCGGGGAGGGGGGTGTAGGGTGAGATGTGTGGACGGGGAGGGGTGCAGGGTAGTGGCGGTAGTGTTGTGTGGGTGGGGAGGGGGGTGTAGGGAGAGATGTGTGGACGGGAAGGGGGTGCAGGGTAGCGGCGGTAGTGTGGGTGGGGAGGGGGGTGTAGGGTGAGATGTGTGGGTGGGGAGGGGTGCAGGGTAGTGTAGTGTGGGCGGGGAGGGGGGTGTAAGGTGACGTGTGTGGACGGGGAGGGGTGCAGGGTAGCGGCGATAGTGTGGGTGGGGAGGGGGGGTGTAGGGTGAGATGTGTGGACGGGGAGGGGTGCAGGGTAGCGGCGGTAGTGTGGGTGGGGAGGGGGGTGTAGGGTGAGATGAGTGGATGGGGAGGGGTGCAGGGTAGGGGCGGTAGTGTAGTTTGGGTGGGGAGGGTGGTGTAGGGTGAGATGTGTGGATGGGGAGGGGTGCAGGGTAGCGGCGGTAGTGTGGGTGGGGAGGGGGGGGTGTAGGGTGAGATGTGGGGAGGGGGTGAAGGGTAGCGGCGGTAGTGTGGGTGGGGAGAGTGGGGTGTAGGGTGAGATGTGTGGACGGGGAGGGGGTGAAGGGTAGCGGCGGTAGTGTGGTGTAGGGTGAGATGTGTGGACGGGGAGGGGTGCAGGGTAGCGGCGGTAGTGTAGTGTGGGCGGGGAGGGAGGTGTAGGGTGAGATGTAGTGTGGGAGGGGAGGGGTGCAGGGTAGCGGCGGTAGTGTGGGTGGGGAGGGGGGTGTAGGGTGAGATGTGTGGATGGGGAGGGGTGCAGGGTAGTGGTGGTAGTGTAGTTTGGGTGGGGAGGGTGGTGTAGGGTGAGATGTGTGGATGGGGAGGGGTGCAGGGTAGCGGCGGTAGTGTAGTGTGGGCGAGGAGGGGGGTGTAGGGTGAGAGGTTAGTGTGTGCGAAGACAGGTGTGCAGGGTAGCGGCGGTAGTGTTGTGTGGGCGGGGAGGGGGGTGTAGGGTGAGATGTGTGGACGGGAAGGGGGTGCAGGGTAGCGGCGGTAGTGTAGTGTGGGTGGGGAGGGGGGTGTACGGTGAGATGTGCGGGTGGGGAGGGGTGCAGGGTAGTGGCGGTAGTGTAGTGTGGGCGGGGAGGGGGGTGTAAGGTGAGATGTAGTGTGGGAGGGGAGGGGTGCAGGGTAGCGGCGATAGTGTGGGTGGGGAGGGGGGGTGTAGGGTGAGATGTGTGGACGGGGAAGGGGTGAAGGGTAGCGGCGGTAGTGTAGTGTGGGTGGGGAGGGTGGTGTAGGGTGAGATGTGTGGACGGGGAGGGGTGCAGGGTAGCGGCGGTAGTGTAGTGTGGGCGGGGAGGGAGGTGTAGGGTGAGATGTAGTGTGGGAGGGGAGGGGTGCAGGGTGGCGGCGGTAGTGTGGGTGGGGAGGGGGGTGTAGGGTGAGATGAGTGGATGGGGAGGGGTGCAGGGTTGGGGCAGTAGTGTAGTTTGGGTGGGGAGGGTGGTGTAGGGTGAGATGTGTGGATGGGGAGGGGTGCAGGGTAGCGGCGGTAGTGTAGTGTGGGCGAGGAGGGGGGTGTAGGGTGAGATGTGTGGACGGGGAGGGGTGCAGGGTAGTGGCGGTAGTGTGGGTGGGGAGGGGGGTGTAGGGTGAGATGTGTGGACGGGAAGGGGGTGCAGGGTAGCGGCGGTAGTGTAGTGTGGGTGGGGAGGGGGGTGTAGGGTGAGGTGTGGGTGGGGAAGGGTGCAGGGTAGTGGCGGTAGTGTGGGCGGGGAGGGGGGTGTAGGGTGAGATGTAGTGTGGATGGGGAGGGGTGCAGGGTAGCGGCGGTAGTGTGGTGTGGGCGGGGATGGGGGTGTAGGGTGAGATGTGTGGACGGGGAGGGGTTCAGGGTAGCGGCGGTAGTGTAGTGTGGGCGGGTAGGGGGTGTAGGGTGAGATGTGTGGATGGGGAGGAGTGCAGGGTAGTGTGGGTGGGGAGGGGGGTGTAGGGTGAGATGTGTGGACGGGGAGGGGTGCAGGGTAGTGGCGGTAGTGTGGGTGGGGAGGGGAGTGTAGGGTGAGATGTGTGGACGGGGTGGGGTGCAGGGTAGTGGCGGTAGTGTGGGTGGGGAGGGGGGTGTAGGGTGAGATGTGTGGACGGGGAGGGGGTGCAGGGTAGCGGCGGTAGTGTGGCTGGGGAGGGGGTGTAGGGTGAGATGTGTGGACGAGGAGGGGTGAAGGGTAGCGGCGGTAGTGTAGTGTGGGCGGGGAGGGAGATGTAGGGTGAGATGTAGTGTGGGAGGGGAGGGGTGCAGGGTAGTGGCGGTAGTGTGGGTGGGGAGGGGGGTGTAGGGTGAGATGTGTGGACGGGGAGGGGTGCAGGGTAGCAGTGGTAGTGTGGGCGGGGAGGGAGGTGTAGGGTGAGATGTAGTGTGGGAGGGGTGCAGGATAGCGGCGGTAGTGTAGTGTGGGTGGGGAAGGTGGTGTAGGGTGAGATGTATGGACGGGGAGGGGTTCAGGGTAGTGGCGGTAGTGTAGTGAGTGTGGCTGGGGAGGGGGTGTAGGGTGAGATGTGTGGACGAGGAGGGGTGAAGGGTAGCGGCGGTAGTGTAGTGTGGGCGGGGAGGGAGGTGTAGTGTGGGAGGGATGGGGTGCAGGGTAGCGGCGGTAGTGTTGGTGGGGAGGGGGGTGTAGGGTGAGATGTGTGGGAGGGGAGGGGTGCAGGGTAGCGGCAGTAGTGTGGGTGGGGAAGGTGGTGTAGGGTGACATGTGTGGACGAGGAGGGGTGAAGGGTAGCGGTGGTAGTGCGGGCGGGGAGGGAGGTGTAGGGTGAGATGTAGTGTGGGAAGGGAGGGGTGCAGGGTAGTGGCGGTAGTGTGGGTGGGGAGGGGTGTGTAGGGTGAGATGTGTGGACGGGGAGGGGTGCAGGGTAGCGGTGGTAGTGTGGGCGGGGAGGGAGGTGTAGGGTGAGATGTAGTGTGGGAAGGGAGGGGTGCAGGGTAGCGGTAGTAGTGTAGTGTGGGAGGGGAGGGGTGCAGGGTAGCGGCGGTAGTGTAGTGTGGGTGGGGAGGGGGGTGTAGGATGAGATGTGTGGACGGGGAGGGATGCAGGGTAGCTGCTGTAGTGTGGGTGGGGAGGGGGGTGTAGGATGAGATGTGTGGATGGGGAGGGGTGCAGGGTAGTGGCAGTAGTGTAGTGTGTGTGGGGAGGGGGGTGTAGGATGAGATGTGTGGATGGGGAGGGGTGCAGTGTAGTGGCGGTAGTGTGGGTGGGGAGGGGGATGTAGGGTGAGATGTGTGGATGGGGAGGGGTGAAGGGTAGCGGCGGTAGTGTAGTGTGGGCGGGGAGGGAGGTGTAGTGTGGGAGGGATGGGGTGCAGGGTAGCGGCGGTAGTGTTGGTGGGGAGGGGGGTGTAGGGTGAGATGTGTGGACGGGGAGGGGTGCAGGGTAGCGGCGGTAGTGTGGCAGGGGAGGGGGGTGTAGGGTGAGATGTGTGGACGGGGAGGGGTGCAGGGTAGCGGTGGTAGTGTGGGTGGGGAGGGGGGTGTAGGGTGAGATGTGTGGATGGGGAGGGGTGCAGGGTAGTGGTGGTAGTGTAGTGTGGGTGGGGAGGGAGGTGTAGGGTGAGATGTATGGACGGGGAGGGGTGCAGGGTAGCGGCGGTAGTGTGGGTGGGGAGGGGGGTGTAGGATGAGCTGTGTGGACGGGGAGGGGTGCAGGGTAGCGGTGGTAGTGTAGTGCGGGTGGGGAGGGGGTGTAGGGTGAGATGTGTGGACGGGGAGGGGTGCAGGGTAGTGGCGGTAGTGTTGTGTGGGCGGGGAGGATGGTGTAGGGTGAGATGTAGTGTGGCAGGGGAGGGGGGTGTAGGGTGAGATGTGTGGACGGGGAGGGGTGCAGGGTAGCGGCGGTAGTGTGGGTGGGGAGGGAGGTGTAGGATGAGATGTGTGGACGGGGAGGGGTGCAGGGTAGCGGTGGTAGTGTAGTGCGGGTGGGGAGGGGGTGTAGGGTGAGATGTGTGGACGGGGAGGGGTGCAGGGTAGTGGCGGTAGTGTGGCAGGGGAGGGGGGTGTAGGGTGAGATGTGTGGACGGGGAGGGGTGCAGGGTAGCGGCGGTAGTGTGGGTGGGGAGGGGGGTGTAGGGTGAGATGTGTGGATGGGGAGGGGTGCAGGGTAGTGGTGGTAGTGTAGTGTGGGTGGGGAGGGGGGTGTAGGGTGTGATGTGTGGACGGGGAGGGGTGCAGGGTAGTGGTGGTAGTGTAGTGTGGGTGGGGAGGGGGGTGTAGGATGAGATGTGTGGACGGGGAGGGGTGCAGGGTAGTGGTGGTAGCGTAGTGTGGGTGGGGAGGGAGGTGTAGGGTGAGATGTATGGATGGGGACGGGTGCAGGGTAGCGGCGGTAGTGTAGTGTGGGTGGGGAGGGGGGTGTAGGATGAGATGTGTGGACGGGGTGGGTGCAGGGTAGCGGTGGTAGTGTAGTGCGGGTGGGTTGGGGGTGTAGGGTGAGATGTGTGGACGGGGAGGGGTGCAGGGTAGTGGCGGTAGTGTGGCAGGGGAGGGGGGTGTAGGGTGAGATGTGTGGACGGGGAGGGGTGCAGGGTAGCGGCAGTAGTGTGGGTGGGGAGCGGGGTGTAGGGTGAGATGTGTGGATGGGGAGGGGTGCAGGGTAGTGGTGGTAGTGTAGTGTGGGTGGGGAGGGGGGGGTGTAGGATGAGATGTGTGGACGGGGAGGGGTGCAGGGTAGCGGTGGTAGTGTAGTGCGGGTGGGGAGGGGGTGTAGGGTGAGATGTGTGGACGGGGAGGGGTGCAGGGTAGTGGCGGTAGTGTTGTGTGGGCGGGGAGGATGGTGTAGGGTGAGATGTAGTGTGGCAGGGAAGGGGGGTGTAGGGTGAGATGTGTGGACGGGGAGGGGTGCAGGGTAGCGGCGGTAGTGTGGGTGGGGAGGTGGGTGTAGGGTGAGATGTGTGGATGGGGAGGGGTGCAGGGTAGTGGTGGTAGCGTAGTGTGGGTGGGGAGGGAGGTGTAGGGTGAGATGTATGGACGGGGAGGGGTGCAGGGTAGCGGCGGTAGTGTAGTGTGGGTGGGGAGGGGGGTGTAGGATGAGATGTGTGGACGGGGAGGGGTGCAGGGTAGCGGTGGTAGTGTAGTGCGGGTGGGGAGGGGGTGTAGGGTGAGATGTGTGGACGGGGAGGGGTGCAGGGTAGTGGCGGTAGTGTTGTGTGGGCGGGGAGGATGGTGTAGGGTGAGATGTAGTGTGGCAGGGGAGGTGGGTGTAGGGTGAGATGTGTGGACGGGGAGGGGTGTAGGGTAGCGGCGGTAGTGTGGGTGGGGAGGGGGGTGTAGGGTGAGATGTGTGGACGGGGAGGGGTGCAGGGTAGCGGCGGTAGTGTGGGCGGGGAGGGAGGTGTAGGGTGAGATGTAGTGTGGGCGGGGATGGGATGCAGGGGTAGTACGTACAGTACCTGTCCTGTACCTTGCCGTCCCTTGAAGCTGTCTCTAACGCTGGAGAAGAGAACCGGAGGAGGAGGCAGCGCTGCAGAAGATCAGTAATTAAGGACCAATTAAGCAAATTGGAAACTTCCAATTGCTTAGTCATTAAGGGGGGTACTGCAGGGGTTCCTGAGCAATTTCTGACCATTTTTCCTAAAACTATGGATTCTAGGAAAAATTGGTTGTGCGTCGGGGCTGCTTAAAAAAAAAAAAACCCTGCTCAAAGATTCAAACACCCTGCACCCAATTGAATAGCAAAAATCTCGCACTTGCAAAAAAAAATCCCACAGGTGCGAGGTTTTTACTATTCTCATACCTAGTTAAATATGCCCCTTAATGTGATATAAGTGGCTATGACCATGGAAGGATTGTTAATGCCAGTCAGCGTGGTTTGAGTATCTTCTCTGCTTTTCACTTACAACTGTCTCTAGGGTCTACAGAAGTGAGAAATAAGCGCCCCTCCAGCCGCTGATGATCTACACATCCCAGCATGCTCTGCAACAGTTTTAACATGGCCAATAGCAAAATTGTGGATGGGCATTCTTGGATGTGTAGTTCTACAACAGCTGGGGGCCGCTTATTACCCACCCCTGGTCTACAGAAATTGATGCACAAAACAAAAAGCATCCAGTGAACAACAGTTCTGTGGGCCAGAGTTTCCCATACTCCGCCATTATAGTCCAGGTTTTAAGGATATCCATGCTTGAGCCCAGATGGTTATATCAAATTGACTGAGGTACTAATTAAGGCAACCTGTGCTTTCAAGCATGGCTATCTTTAAAACCTGGACTGTAATGATGGAGATTGGGTACCTCTGCTGTGGACAAAAATGCCTTCATAATCTGAGAGATCAGAGGAGAATGCATAGACTGGTTTAAGTTGACAAGAGGGCGACAGTAAATACAGTGGTACTGTAGGGAGAACAGAACACACAGCACAGTAAACAGTTAGGTGGATGGGCCATGGCATTGGCACATAGACTTTTTAAGCTCCAGTAAGGCTGTTGCCTAGGTTGATGTTAGAATCTACAGGAAGCAAGATGTCCGTAAAGGGTTTTGTAATTATATTCATTCCTGTGAGTTTATATTGAACAAACTAACCCATCTCATTTGTAGTGAGTTATACTGAGCTAAAAGCTTAAACTGAAGGTATACTTAGAAAGTTTTGATTGGCCTAACAATTATTCAGTATAGTAAATTGTTGCACAAGCTGCGAATGCAGAACACTAACTCTCCAAAGAGTACAAGCACAGCATAGTTATCCTGACATTCTTATAAGCCCCAATGGTGCACACAGGGGGAATTTTTGAGTACTCAGAAACCTCCACCCCCCCCTAACAGCCAAATATTTTTTCAGAGACTTAAGCTGGGTACATACCTGAAACATACATACAGACTGAACAACTATCGCTGCCTCTGGCCGGGGGGTCGCGACGCACGCTCCGCTCCTCGTTGGCCTCTGCAGCAAGTGTACAGAGGGTTGTCTGACCGCCCGTACACAAAGCACAATGTGCAGCTTTATCTGCCATCGGCTCTGCTGCTCAGCCGACGCGATATGTCATTCACAACGCACGATATATCGGCCAATATGGCAGTTAGTGTGTACCCAGCATTAGACATAAAATGTGTATAATATGTTTTATTAAATTGAAAGAAATATAAAAACATATACTTTTGACATTACTAACATACTTCATGACCAGTCATAATGAAGCTTTGCTAATGAATTGATATGTTGCAGTCACGTGAATTTCTTCTGGCCAGTACACAAAATTGCTGCATCTACTATGTAAATCGGGGCGTGTGCACTTTAAATATTCCATTTAAGTGTGTGTAATATCCTGAAACACTACATTCTATTTTTGTATGCAGCACTAACTACTGCACTCCTCTCTCTACAGTATTCCCCCAGCATGACAATGAGTGTGTGATTCGTCATCTTGTCTCGTCATGAAGACCGCAGTGAGTTAGCCCTCTTCACAGATCTACCACCGAGGAGAACCATTCATCATAACTTAAGGATCCTGGTCCCCGTCACACCAAACCTTTTTTTTCTATATGTTGCCATTTACCATGTTTGTGAAGAAGCGGGTCCAAGCGTAAACTCAAGCAGCTGTAAAGAGTGGCATATGTAAGAATTGCCCTAAACCGAACTGCAATTTATCATCTGTACATATATATAAATATATATAAATATATATATATTCCCACAGGACATTGTAAAAGGATATTATCACATGCCATCTTAAGTAGCAAGACATAGAGACTTCTGTTCCATTTTTTTTTCCACGTTTACATTTTGAATTCTAAATTGTCGCATTTTCTCCCTGAACTATTTTGTGCTGTGTATATCACTGCTTAATAAGTTATTTTTTAAAGTAAACTCAAATGTTGTTCTGGTTTTTGTAAATGTCTGCAATCATGGATAGGAATAAAATGCTTATGAGTGCTTTTATTAAATTGCTTTTGATACAAGTTATCCTATGAATAATTGACTGATGGGGTTTAGGAAATTCAATCTCGTCACTTGAGAGACTTGTGTAAAGGTGCAGTTTTGTATATATATTCTGAAAAAACTTCATAAATGTCACCATGACTTGATTATTTTAGTACTTGCAAGGTATTGCAAAGAAATGTATTTATTTTCTGTCCATTGAAGTCGTTGCTATCACATAGATGAGAACAAACAGAAATAAAGTGAATTATTTTCTATTAATACTATAGCGTGAAAACTAAACTGACCACGATTCGATAAACAAAACATATGTAACGAAAATAGTGTTTTACATATTGCATACAAATACCTTAACCCAAACCCTGATATTCTAACATTAATACCCTGCCCAAACCCCTAATCCAACTCTATCCCTAACCCTAATAAAAGTGCCCATATTCTATGTAAATAAACTGGCAAGATACGAGTTCCCTTCAATGCATAAACTATCAGCAGGACATTTACCAGAGAGTAAGAAAGGTTCTACACATTTGGTCACGCCCCCTAGTACCAGTCCAATCAGAACTCCTGGTGGTCGCTAGGACTACACAGTGCAATCTAGTTCGGTTCCATGTATGCCCTGATTTTTGTCTGCAGCTGACTGTAGAAGTGAGTGATCTCATTAGGTATACACTTCAGCAGTGCTCTCAAATCCAGTCCTCTTGTCACACTAACAGTTCATGTTTTCCATATCTCCTTGCTGGACCACAGGTGTATTCATTACAAACACATATTAAAAGATCCACAGGTGGTGCTAATTTATTTAACTTGTGACACTGTGTGGAGATCTGGAAAACATGCACTGTTAGGCAGCCACATAATGGCTTCATTCAAACAAGAATTCTGGATTGTGTAAGTTAAACATAAATAATTATCAGCTCCGTCCAGTGGATCTTCTCTTCCTGGCAGTGTATTACATCTGACTAGGGACGTTTTGGTGAATGGAGACATCACATAGGGGGATATGTATCAAACCTACTAAAGAGGACAAGTGGAGAAGTTGCCATAGAACCCATCAGCTTCTAGCTATCCTTTAGCTAGCTCTTTCTATAAAGTGATTGCTAGAAGCTGATTGGTTGCCATAGGTAACTTCTCCACCAGACATCTTTAGAAGGTTTGATACATGCCACCCAGACTCTGCACACCCAGCAGCGCAGGCATCACAAACCCTTAGGAGGTGTTTGCAGCTCTGGTGTTACCCATTGTCTGCCCCCTGTGCTACCTGCAAAGCATTGTATCTCTATTCCCAGAAAGGTGTACAGTATATAGGAGATAGTTTTTATGCTGAGAAAATAATTAATTTATACTATTACACAACAAAGCTCATGAGTAGTAATGTTTGGTGCTCTTTAGGAACCACAGTCTGATAAGAATTTGCAACCTAGCAACCACTAGAAATATTGGCCTTGATGGACATATTGCTAATTAAAGAAATACAGATGTGCCCACATACATCTATCCTCGGTGCGCTACAAGTCGCGCCACACAAAGTGGGAGCTCAGTGTGACTCTGTAGCGCCGAGTGTCTTTTCATGCGTCTTTTTACCTTCAAATGTCGTTTTATTCTCACAACAATGCGAATAGATAGCACAAGCAGCTTCTGCTGATTAAAATGATAATCAGCATGCCTATGTTCTCTGAGTGAGTGCAGGTGTATCTGCATGTGAAATGCTACGTTACAGTGTCAGCGGCTGTAACACTGTAATGTAGCGTTACGCATGCAGACGCAAGGAGAACATAGACATGCTGCATATCATTTTAATCAGCAGAAGCTGCTTGTGCTATCCATTCGCATCATTGTGCGAATAAAATGCAGTTGAAGGTAAAAAGACGCACAAAAAGACGCTCGGTGCTACTGAGTCACGCCAAGGCATGATGCGAATAGAAGGGATATTTAACGCACCAGGAGGCTAGATGTGTGTGGACCCATCTGTATGTTGCCCAGCATATCCGTGCTATCTACACTGTGCCGTCTATAATCTTCATAGGCAGTGGTGGAACCATCTGTCTGTAATTCCCACTCCCATGTGAAAAAAAAACACCCCAAAACACAGTCACTCACCCAAAATAAATCTTTAAAGTCCAGATGCCAGAGTCCTGTATTGTTAGTAAGGAAAGAAAAGACTAGTGCGACCTTCCACAAAGTGGTGGGGTTGTGCCCTGTCCAACCAGTTGAGTTTGAAAAAGAATCCCACTGATTCGAAACATTGTCCTTTGCACAATAAACACTTGCATCTAATCCCGAGTGCTGTGCTATATTTAGAGAACTGATCTGTTAGAGAACCGGAAAGACTACTCCCTCCTATGCTACATGCCCAGAGCGTCATTGACTTCCAACTTCATAGAATGGGAAGCCCGATCATGGACCACAACATAATTGGTATAGAAGAAGTAGGGGAAAATAAGTGTGTTGTCAAAAACTGAACTTTCTCTTTAGGGCAACTTATACTGAAATATATATTGGTCCCACTGCAAGATTATTTAAATGAGATAAATGGTTAGACAGAGCACATTTACAGGGTTGATCCAACACACTTTGCGGAAGGTCGCGCTGGTTATTTCTCCCCACAAAAAGGATTCCATTATTGCCCTATCATTATTTAATCAATCATTGTATACTTTCAGTTGCACTTCTGCGGAAATCCATTTCTACTGTTTGACTAAAGTAATCAAACTCTTCAAATACACAAAACTGACCGGAACAGTGGCCCTGATCCATAGCCGGACGCTCTGAAAGAGCGCTCGCTCTGAATCAGGGCCGGGCTATTTTTATTATTTTTTTTAGAACGGCCTCCTGGCCGCTCGCATAGCTGTGGGTGGCCACCCACAGCTATAGCGAACGGCCAGGAAGATGGTCGCGATGGTCTTGACCTGGGCTTGCGACGAGACCCTTGTGGTAGGGTCTCGTTGCCGCAAGCCCCAGAGAGATTTCGGCTCTAACAGAGCCGAAATCTCTCCCACTGATATCACTCGTAATGTCAGTGGGGCCGCCCCCATGGGAACGCCTCCGTTTGGGCAGCCACTCCCCCGGCCCGCTCACCAAAGGGGGCGCGCTGTCACTCAACATCGACAGCACGCCCCCTTTGGTACGAGACCTGGAGCGACAGATTGCCCGTCGCTATCCGGGTCTCGCGCATGCGCACGACTGACCCGGCTCCGTCGTGCGCATGCGCTCTGGGCCACCATCGACCCGGTTGCGATCGCTCGGCGCTTGCGACCGGATCTGAATCAGGCCCAGTGTCCCTTCATACCCAGGATTAAGACCATCATTAAACTCAATCAAGCAGTATTTTAGGAGAATACCAGAAAAGTTAATACAAATGAAGGGGTGTTTCTGTAGTGTTGGTAGGATGTAGCTTGACATGGTGTTTCCATGTGCGTTCTCAGGTGTATCCGCAAAACCGCAAGGTTAAGAACAGAGCGATTTTCCAGAGGACCGTTCCAAGGACTGGGAAGTGGGCACACGCCTTGAAAGTGGCACAAGGACAAGTGGGCGCACACAAGTGTGAAGTTTTGGTTTACTGACCTTTACTGAACATCTTATTTTAATACAATGATGTCTAAATTGGTCACAATTCAAATATCACCGAGTGAAAAGGGATAAACTAAAAACTGTATCAACAAATGCTTAACCAAAAACAATGATATACAATATGCTAGGTCTTCTAAAAAAAAAAGCCTACACTTTTATAGGAACATAACTTGATATTAAATAGAATTTGAGAGACTGCTGAGGACATAATGTATGTGTTATGGATAGTAACCCCTCACACACTTACCTGCTTCTTCCCATGAAGTAGGCAATTCTGCTGCCGTGTGTGTGTTTATATATGTGTATATATATATATATATATATATATATACGTGTATGTAGTATGCAAGCTATACACTGCTACCCTATTGTCTCTGCCATATTGCTCTCTTGAAAATAAAGTGCCCCAGGGATCATTGTCTGCGCTTAAGCTATAGCCTGTATCTATGAAATCACAGTAGATTCAAACATACCTATAAAATATTATGATTTAAAAAATACGATTTATAGTGGTAGGATACATCATTTTGCTGTATAAACGTTATATATGAGATATTGTGCAACTCTCAAAAATATAAATCGCCAAAGCATTTAATGACCATATATGGGACCACAGACCAAGTGCATCTATACAGTGACTTCTGCTACCTGTAATAATTTATAGTAAGGGGGTACATTATTTCTTGTAATATATAAACTTTGCTAAAAATCAACACGTATGTAGAGTGACTGATAGGGCCTCAGTTATTTTGGTTTAACCATCTAAGGGGTGTGGATTAACCGATAGACAGTAAAAAGGTAGACAATGTCTAGACAGACACCAGATGTTAGAGTGTCAATAGGTCGACTGGGACAAAAGCTCGACATGAAAATGGTCGACATGATTTTTACACTTTTTTTCCCCCTAATCTTCACTCTAAACCCTCCCTCCTGGTGCCTAACCTTAACTGTCCCTTCTACTGCCTAACCCTCACCGTCGGGGTACGTGCCTAAACCTAAAATAAAAAAAATTTGTCGACCTTTTGACTCTGTCGACCTTCTTACATGTTGACCTTTAGTGTGTCGACCTATTTACTGTCTAACATCTGGTGTCTATCTAGACATTGTCTACCTTTTTATTGTCTATCTATAGTCCAGCACCCCTAATTAAGACCCCTGTGCTCAAGTTGAACTATCCTTAAAACCTGGGGAGTATATTTAATAAAGATCGATTTTGGATTCTATATGATTTGCCATTTGATTTTGATATTGGAGATTTGGATATTGGAGACTCCTTCTGGGAGCTCCGCAGGGACATTAATGGCGACCACTCGTGCAGTGTTTCCCAACCTCGGTCCTCAGGGCACACTAACAGTCCAGGTTTTAATGATATCCATGCTTGAGCACAGATGGTTAAATCAAAATAACAGGTATTAATGAAGGAGTGTGGATTAACAGATAGACAATAAAAAGGTAGACAATGTCTAGATAGACACCAGATGAATGTCAATAAGTTGACACACTAAAGGTCGACATGTAAGAAGGTCAACAGGTACAAAAGGTCGACATGAAAATGGTTGACACATTATTATTTTTATTATTTTTTTTTAGCCCTAATCTTTACCCTAACCCTCCTGTAAGTCCCTAACCCTCACCATCGGGGAAAGTGCCTAACCCGAAAAAAAAAAAAAATCATGCGGCGACCATTTTCATGCCGACCTTTTGACACCGTCGCCCATTTGTAACTGTCGACCTTCTTACATGTCGAGATTTAGTGTGTCAACCTTTTGTTCCTGTCGACCTATTGACTGTCTAACATCTGGTATCTATCTAGACCTTTTTACTGTCTATCTATAGTCCGGCACCCCTAATTAAGACCCATGTGATCAAGTTGAACTATCCTTAAAACCTGGGAGGTATATTTACTAAAGATCGATTTTGGATTCTGTTCGATTTTCCATTTGATTTTGGTTCGATTTCCAATTGATTTTGATATTGGAGATATACTAAAGCCAAAATCGGATGTCAAATTGAACAGAAAACTGAATTTAACTCAAAATCGAATATAGGCAAAACAATTTTTTCCCATAGTCGAATATAGGATCCCTTCATTTACTAACAATCGATTAGCAAATTGTAAATATATCAAACTCAAAATCGAACTTCAAATCCCCAAATGAATAGAATAAGTAGAGACCGTCGATTTGAGCTCTAAACACCATTCTGTTGGCTGGAAATTGAGTGTGATGCCTTTAAAAGTTCCCAAAAGCATGTGGGTCAGTCTGGCTGTAGGAATAATGGCTACTCAAGGCTATGCTATGCTGTGCACCTACATGCGGTATCGGGGGTGTAACTAGCTCTTTGGGGGCCCCATAGCAAAGGTGCACACAGGCCACTCCCCCATAGTGGGGTTCAGCCGACATAGCCAGACGAACAAAAAAAAAGATATGTATATACACATGTATACAGTATATCCATATAAATGTATATATACATACATGTATGTATAAACATATATATAGGTATATATATTAAGATTAGCATATTATATTTGTGAAGAAATTGTAAATCACTTTTCTAGAGTGTGCACAAGTGTTTCCCATATTTTGTCCTGTTATTTAGTGTGCATGTGATACATCTGGCCCAATAGGAAGTAATGAGGAAGATTCGATTTTGCATTCGATTTTAATGGGGATTTGAGGTTGGATTTTGGAAGGGATTTCATAAACTGAAGACAAAGGCCCTGATTCAGAGCCGGACGCTCTGACCAGAGCGCTCGCTCTGAATCAGGGCCCTCCTCCATTAAAATGGAGCGTCCTCCTGGACGCTCGTTTAGCTGTGGGTCACCACCCACAGCATATACGAGCGTCCAACAAGATGGTCGCGATGGTCTTGACCATCGCGACCATCGGACTTCCGAGTGAAACCCTGTGGTCGGGTTTCTCAACCACAAGCCCTGGAGTGATTTTGGCTCTATCAGAGTCAAAATCACTCCCACTGACATCACTAGTGATGTAAGTGGGGCCGGCTTCAGACGGTAGGCGTTCCCATGGGAACACCTCCGTCTGGCAGGCACGCCCACCAAAGGGGGCATGCTTTCACTCACCATCGACGGCACGCCCCCTTTGGTGCGAGACCCGGAGCGATGGAAAGTCCTTCGCTCGCCGGGTCTCGCGCATGCGCACGACGGAGCTCCCGCTGTCGTGCGCATGCGCAGTGGGGAACACCGACCCACTTGCGAGCCTACTGCCACTCGCGAGTGGGTCTGAATGACCCCCAAAATCCCTTCTTAAAATCGACCAAAATCGAATTTGATTTGAAAATCGAATGCAAAATCAAATAATAGTTAATAAGGGATTTTGCAGTTCGATTAAAATTTGATTTCAGTCGATTTTATCGATTCATAAAATCGAATACCAAATCGAACTTTAGTAAATTTACCCCCTGGACTGTTAGTGTGCCTTGAGGACCGTGGTGGGGAACCCCTGAACGAGGGTTACCTAATGTTCCTCTTTCATTCTTTTTGATGGAGCAATAGTGATAGCTTGTGGTTTTGAAACATTGGGGGAGATGTATTTATTGCAGCACTTATTGTGTCGATCAAGCTCTTTTTAAAGCTTTCAACTAGAGATTCCGCCGCTGGACAGTACAGGTATCTGCAGGTAATCCTGACCATATGTGAAAATATGATGAGCCATAGAAGTGAGTTTATCAGTATTCAGTAATAGCTGCTGGATTTCCATCATCACATGGCAAAATCGTTTCATGTTTGCAGTTACCATAGAAAAAAGTGATCTTGTTTACGGGAACTGCTTAATACATGTATGTACGATATAAATGTCACAAAGCGCTGGTTTTTGCGCATTTCACACCATAACATCATACAATTCCCCCATTGTGAGAATTCTGTCTGATATTGAACAGCACCAAACCCCTAGACCCTTTCCTTTTCCCAGTGACATCGGGCAATGCACTGAGTACACCTGGAATCTTCCCTCTTGCCCTTTATGTTTCCATGATAAGGGGCTAAATGTAATAGAGTGTGAGCCGTTGCGGGAATACATGCGAGTATGCCGTATTTTTAAAGCAGCAAGCATTCCCGCTGCGTCACCGGCTCGCAGTCTCTTACATTTAGCCCAAGGACTCACCAGCCCTACTGACTGTAGGAGGATTACAATTCTCAGCCTTAATTCTTTGAATAGGCATTACTTTATGTAATCATTACTGTATATGCTATGTATCATAACTCCCTAACAGACAAATTTATTAACCACTTTGGTCCAGATAATCGTGCAGATATGGCAAAAAAGAAAAGCGTAACAGAGATATCTCCATCACTCTCAATTTGGGGATGTAGTCTTTGCCAATTCACCAAGCACTTTGTAGCTTGGCCCTTTTGGCATAAGCTGCTGTAGCCTATGTGCTACAATACCACCAGACGGGTCTTCAGATCCTTCTCCGTCAGCTGGACAGTGCCAGGGCCACCTATGCGCAGTACAGACAGCTCATTTGTGACTGCAGTAAGCAAGCAGTAAATGAGCTGCCAAGGGTGCAAAGTTATTGCCGTGACTGTCTCTAATCGGTTGTCTGTCCTGGAATGACTTCAGTGGTTAAGACGATTGTTATAGCGGTGATTATAGATGTTACTGTGTCCAAAATGTGATGAACAATAGATAAGCCCCTACTGTACATAACGGTGGGTTTCATTCTGATCAAAATGAATAGTTATACCAAATAACCAAATGAGTGAGTACAAATTAGCACACTTTATTTACAAGTAACAAACAATTAACGTACAGTATACTCAACTTTTGTCTATGTATTCAGATGACACCAGTGATTCTTTATCTTCAACATAAGATGTAGTTCATGTTCATCTGGGGAGCCCTCGTTTTATCAAAGCCCAGGTCTTTCAATTTACATTGCAGGCACACTTCTGCAGTCTCAAGTCCATGCACGAGCTGAAGAGCCTTTGTCTAGGTCTTGATTTATATACCATAGTATGGGTGTTGGCTTTTCAGATATTAAGCCCATATTAGTTGCATACTGAGTATCAAGCACTGATTGGTACAGCATAACATGGACCATTCTTATCTCTTGCACATTCTCTGTAAGTACTCTGGACAAAGAAATACAGTTATGACGTATCCTAAAATGTCTAGAGTTTTACTCTGTTTCAAAGCCCCTTTGTGTAGAATCTGGAAATCACTATCAGTAACCCATAATGCTTAGCATCTCTACACTTCTTACAATGGACTGTGGCTAACTGTCTGATAACACCATATAAGGTATGAATGGCTCATCATACATCTCTGCTAATGACATGTACAACTTCGTCCCTCAATATATCTGACCCCAAAGCTGAATCTGACCAGTATGTGCATAGACTGCATGAATACAATCTATTTTCAAACCTCAATGGGGCCTAGCACAGGTTGTGTGTTACAACTTATATGCCTTTGCATAAATTAATTATTTAACCCACTGGTTACATACTGTATGTAATTTCATTTATATACAGAATTTCTGATAAATCTACTGCTGGGCATACACTATACAATTATCTGTCAGATATCTGTCCAATCTGGCTGGTTGGAATGAAAATCTGGTTATGTATGGGAGCAAATGACAATTGGCCATTTGCTGGAAAACAGACAAAGATGGTCATTCAGACAAATTGGTTAAATCAAACAAATCTAAACAATTTGAACAATCATTTTTGTCTGTTTTCCAGTGTTTGGAAGCATATGGCCGATTGTCATTTGCTTCCATACATTATCAGATCTTCATTCCAACCAGCCAGATTGGACAGATATCTGAGAGATAATTGTGTAGTGAATGCTCAGCGTTAGTGTTTCTTTTTGCATTTTCTCTGAATGTTTTCAGTAAGTTGCATGCAGGGAACAATAGGTGGAAATTAGTGGAATGCTAAGACCGCCTCAGTCCATGTGATCTGCAGATTTCATGCTACATGTCTGCTAAAATGATTCAGGGTCTCTAAAACATATTGAAAATTACAGTACAACAATTTTCCAATAGACTTAATGGCCAATGTTACAGTCTATGTTGTCCTAGTTATAGCCCCAACTTAAATTTGACCTCAAACCATATCTATGCTGCCCCTGTACAGTGTTACCCTAAATGTGTCTAATTTTCTAAAATACTACATCTATATAATAAGTGGAGATACAGAGGATCGCTGTTACATGGATATAGACGTTTCATTCTAAACAGTAACTGCTTCTTGGCACTGAGGGCCTGATTCAGAGCCGAACGCTCTGACCAGAGCACTCGCTCTGAATCAGGGCGCTCCTCCATGAAAATGGAGCGGCCTCTTGGACGCTCGCATAGCTGTGGGTGACCACCCACAGCTATAGTGAGCGTCCATGATGATGGACGCAATGGTCAAGACCATCGCGACCATTGGGCTTGCGACGGAGACCCTGTGGTAGGGTCTCGCTGCCGCAAGCCCTGGAGTGATTTTGGCTCTATCAGAGCCAAAATCACTCCCACTGACATCACTACTGATGTCAGTGGGGCCGGCTTCAGACGGTAGGTGTTCCCATGGGAACGCCTCCGTCTGGCAGCCACGCCCCCGGCACACCCACCAAAGGGGGCGTGCTGTCAACCAACATCGACAGCACGCCCCCTTTGGTGCGAGACCCGGAGCAACGGAGAGCCCGTCGCTATCCGGGTCTCGCGCATGCGCAGTGGGGCAACATCGACCCGCTTGCGAGCGGGTCTGAATGACCCCCTGAATCAGCTCTTGTAGCAGCTGGATTTCAGTTTCATAACCAAGAAATTTGCTTGGCAACAGCACCAGGCCAGGAAACTCATGTAAAATATATAGTAGATCTTACACTTTACACCTCGTCTGCGCGCTCTGCGGCTCATTACTGAGAAGCTGCTCAGAATAATTATAGTCCACAGCCAGAAAGTATGTTGTCTATAGGGGGGAAGTCATTCTGTGAAATACCTCATTCTGTTCACCTAAATTGTAATTTTATAACACAAAATACTGAAGAGAGATTTGGTATTTATGTCCGCAGCCAGGTAGCATGGGGCATACCCAGGAACAGCGCTAACGTTCTGCTCACACATTTCATTGGGGTAACTGGTTAATTGGTGACTGGAATCTTCTTCACAATTTGACCTCATAGTGACCAGGCCAATCGTTATGGGAGTAGAGATGTAATTGCGCAGGTGCCATCCATAGGTCTACAACCCACTACACACAAAAAAGAAATAGCGGCACTCCAAGCGTCTTAATGAAAAAGTACCAAAAAGTATTGGAAGTGTAATTCAACGTTTCGGGCAGCTGCCCGAAATGTTGAATTAAACTTCCAATACTTCTTGGTACTTTTTCATTAAGATGCTTGGAGTGCCGCTATTTATTTTTTGTGTGTATATATATATATATATATATATATATATATATATATATATATATAAATAAATAAATGAAGATGGCGGCACTCAGCGTCTATTTTAAAAAATGTACAGTACTTTAATCCAACGGCGTTTCGGGCCAGTGCCCGTTATCAAGTCCTTTGAATTAAAGTGCGTTTTTTAAAATAGATGTCGAGTGCCGCCATCTTTATTTATCTATGCATTCGGAGCGGCTCAGCTCCTAGGAGGGCATCGGCGTAATATTTATCTTTTTACACATGAGTGCCGGTACATTGTTGGACTGTAATATCACTTGGTGCAAATATATAGAAACATTCACCAGCCCTATGGTAGGCGCAGATTTTCCATCTAATTATGGCTTCCAATGTGATCGATTAAGCGTCTGTGTACACAACCACTGTCAGCGATACGCCTGTGACCCTCCCATAACACGCCCATAAGACAGACCATCTCCGCGCATCTGAATAGACATCTCCATCACCTCCCAGGAATGGGAAATACATTTTCAGTGCATTTCTGCGTGCGTCTAAAATCACTACTGCGACTCTGTACAAACACAAATGGGTTGGCTTAGACGCATGCGCAGTAAACAGAAACGCTCCTGACTGTCCAACATTAATTATAGCGTGTGAGTCAGAATCAGGCCCTTGGTGTGGCAATGTTATCAGAGTAAGCGAGGGCAGACAGCAATAATGCCACATTTAAGTGAAAGTAGGGTGCTGTAGACACAGCTTTAGCAAAGGATATGTCAAATGAAAGACCCCTGTTTTCAGATACAAGTAAACTGGAGGAAACACCTACATTTTGGTAAGTTGTTTTCCTATAAAGGGTACAGGAAGCATTGACCAAGCAGCTAAACCCTTGAGGAGGAATTACAGACTTTCCGAATGCTTGGAAAGCAACATGGTGGCTAGGTCTATTGGACATATGAGGGCTTATGTAATAGGTTGCGAGCTGCAGCCACTGCGGGAACTCCTGCGAGCAATTATTTTAAAGGCAAAACCAGCCCCATGGTTTTGTTATGAATTCCAATGACCTCTCCTAGTAAACAATCTAGAACTCAGGCTTTCGTGGTCTTCTGCCACTAACAACCGTCAATTGTTCCCTTAGAGATTAATAGTTCATCGGTACTTAGGCGGCTGCCTGGACTTACTGCTCGGAGTAGCAGTAGCTTACAGGAGTGTCAGTTTGAATCCAGTGATGAGGAAAAGAGTTAAAACAGGAAGAGTCAATGGTGTAGCTTAGAGAGCTAATGGTTCGGCTTGTGTGCCGAAGGTGCGGCAAGAGCTGATGGTAGAACGCCAATAACAAGTGCTGCGGCTTAGAGATCCGATGGTGCGGCAAATGTGCCAATGGTGCAGCTTGTGTGCTGATGGTGTGGCAAGAGCCAATGGTAGAAAGCTGATTGCAAGTACTGCGGCTTTGAGAGCTGATGGTGCGGCTTGTGTGCCGATGGTGGAAAGCTGACTACAAGTGCTGCGGCTTTGAGAGCCGATGGTGCGGAAATAGCTGATGGTAGCAAACTGATTACAAAGGTCTGTGGCTTTGAGAGACGATGGGCGCGGCTTGTGAGCCGATGGTGTGGCAATAGCCAATGGTGGAAAGTTGTTAGTAGGTACTGCGGCTTTGAATGCCGATGGCAGCACGCTAGTATTGGTGCAGCTAGGAAGCCGTTGGAGAAGCTGGAGAGCCGGAGACAGCACGGAAGCTGCTGGTGCGGTGTGGGTGCCAATGAAGGCGGCAAGAGCCGACGGTAGAAAGTTGATAGTAGGTGCTGCGGCTTTGAGAGCTGCTGGCAGCACGGTAGTATGAGTGCGGCTAGGAAGCCATAGGAAAAGCTGGAGCACCAGAGACAGCACGGAAGCTGCTACAGAAAAACTCAGAATCTTCACCACGAGGTGGAACAGAACGCTGACCATGCAGCACGCGCTGAGGGAACCCACAGGAACGCTATAGTCGGCGAGGCGGCAAAAGGCCTGTGTGTACAAATAGGAGGACCATCCAATCACGCTGTGCTAAGGATAGCATGTGATGTCCTGAGGCATGCCGATCGCCTCGCAACTGAGGGAACCAGAACAACAACATCCAGGGAAAAGTCGTGACCGCGACTTGTAACAGGTTTGATATTGACCCAATGTGCAAAACTCAGGAAAAAGGTATTATTTCTTTGTTAAAGGAGATCTCTGTACTAATTTAAAGTTGCACTCTGGCATGTCTTTATGCTTGGTGGAGAACCTTGCTGCCTATAGGGCTTTCAGGAACTTGATAGGGCTGTTTGTTATAAAGAGAAACCAGGAAAAACGGGCCACAAGTTTCCTTTTGATTTGAAATGTAATGACAATATGATTTCTTTAAACTTGGATTTCCGGATTAGACTTCAGTACAACCATAGGTTGTGTGGTTTTACTTGCCCTCCCTTTATTCCATTTCCGCTGTCTTTGTACTGTACTCCTACATTTTTCCTTTCTATCCCTATGTAAATTGATTCCAAAAAGGCACAAATTAATATATTTTATTAAAATTGGGAAAATAAGTTATGCAGCCCTGGAGGTCATTTATAGATTGGAAAAAAGATACAACTAAAATTGTTTTCGTAATTACACCTATTTGTCCAGCATGCACATACATAGGTGTCTAAGGGGCCTATTCATCATCACTTAATTTTGACAAAAGCAGGTGAAAAAGCTCATATTCACCTGCAATTCTTAAAATTAAGTATTCGGGCCATTCATTAAGAAGGTGAAGCAGGAGACATCACAGATATCTCCTACTTACCTTCTGTTTTCGGAATGGCCCGCTGTCCCCATACACTAGTATGGGGACAGAATTCATCAAGCTCCGAAAATATTATATTTTCGGAGCTTGACTGCGGGGGCATTCGTCATCTTCAGATGGCAAATAACTCCGCTTGTTCTTCGCCACCCTCTCTTCCCTATGGGAAGAGGGTTTGACTTGCGAGAAGGGATCCTTTCGGATCCCTCCGCTCCTGTCCGGCTCCTTCCGCCGGATGTCGGGGCTCTTGTGCGCATGCGTGACCTGTAGGTCACGCATGCGCACTGCTGTCACGGTTTCCGAAAAGGAGCAGTGAAGTCGCTCACAGGGGCAGCTGATCTCACTCAGCTGCCACCGCGCTGGAGCAATGATGAATTGCTCCTGTGTCCACGGCGAATTAGGGTGTTACGAACGGACCCCAATAATTAACATCATGAATAGGCCGCTAAAGGTGGCCATTCACGGTGAGATTCAAAAGTTGGTCAGATCAGTTGTACGATTTCCCTTGAAAATTCTTCCCTTCAGATACAGGACGATTTGTATTTAAAATGCAACTATTTCACATAAGACCATACGATTTGATCAATCACATAATGTGTGTCAATTCCTACACGATCAGTTGAGATCTCTCTGCAAAACCATCTGATCTGCAATCCAACTAGACGACGGCGGGGACGCTCATCGGGGTCGCAGAAGACTCAAAATACAACTATTTTCAAATGATTGGTCTGTCCAACCTGTAGAAACTACCCAAATCGTGTGATCAATCGTCCCGTGTATGGCCAGCATTACTCTGCGTTCTATTGAAGCTGCCAAACCTTTTTGTTCATTGGGAGGCTTGCCACCTAGCAACAAGTGGTGGGTGTATGGGTCAGGTGATGGAGAGGTGGGGCGCTAGAAGGGGATCCAGAGTAGCATTACAGCGACACGAGCCAGGTAGAAAGGGCAGGGTCGGAGAGGCTAACTGGGTTCCCAGGGAGTTCTTTTTCACGTGAATCAGAGTCCATCTCACTGATACAGACCACCAACGCCCGTTATGGTAAAGCAAGGCTGGCTGACAGTAACATACTGAGGCTCAGTTGCAGTGAAAAAAAATTGGGCTACTACCATCGATGGCAGAGAAACATCGGACCACCGCCATTGATTGTTTCTGACCATTGATGGTCAATGGCCATGCCTACCACACACATCAGGAACAGTAAGAGCAAGCATGAAAAAAGGAGGAGACTGACCAGATGCGGTACCCAGCAGAGCAGACAAAGGGCTATTTTAAACAAATGTCAAACCCAAGGTCAGTAACTTTGCTTTAAAAAATAAAACAAAATAAAGAAACCAGTCCAGTTCTGAGGATGGGTGAAAACTAGCTTGGGGGGCAGTTGGCACGACACAACTTATCTCCTCAAAGGGGCCAAGCAGAGCCCCTGTCTCTGGCTATACTCTGATGGGAACAGATGATATTGCCAAAAGGAAAGTTTGGGTATAGGGTGGGATGGGTATAGCTCTTGCAAGGTGGTAATAATAATAGACGGGCAAGGGGTTAATGTTTTTTTGGGGTTAAAATGTAGCGTTTTTTTATGAGACTGAAGGGGAGATGTATCAAACCTTTGACAGAGATGGAGGGAGATACAGTACCAACCAATCAGCTCCTGTCATTTTTTCAAACACAGCCTGTCAAGTGACAGGGACTGATTGGTTAGTACTTTAGCTCTCTCCACTGTATCTCTCTCTCCAAGGTTTAGTACATCTCCCCCTCAGAGATAAAGTGGAGAAGTTGTCCATAGCAACCAATCAGCTTCTGTCATTTCATAGACTGTGCTAGATAAATGACAGAAGCTGATTGGTTGCTTTGCACAACTTTTCCATTTTATCTCTCTCCAAGGCTTAACACATATCCCCTTCAATAATTAGAGGGTTAATGTACATGAATGAAATTATTTGATGTTGTGGCTAATTTATAATAGGGATTATGAAGACAATGATTATAAAGGTTAATTATATGAATTATATTGAATGGGATTGTTACGATGATGCCGAAGTACTTAGTGGTTTTTGATGAAGGGTTTATTATTGATGAGCGAGTGATATTGTAAGGCAATCAAAAATTATCTCTGTGTTATATGGCAGTCACTGATGCTCTCTATATTATATGGTGGTCACTGAAGCTCTCTGTATTATATGGCAGTCACTGAAGCTCTCTGTATTATATGGTAGTCACTGATGCTCTCCATTTTATATGGTGATCACTAATACTCTGTATTTTATGGCAGTCACTGATATTCACTGTATTATATGGTGGATTCTGATTTTCTCTTTATTATATGGCAGTCTCTGATGATTTCTAATATTGGTGGTCACTGATGCTCTCTGTATTATTTGGTGGTTATTGAAGCTCTCTGTATTTTATGGTGGTCACTGCATTATATGGTAGTTACTGATGCTCTCTACAAATGTCAGTCACTGATCCTATATTTTATGGCGGTTACTGTAATGTTCTCTGCATAACATGGCGGTCACAGTGATGTTATCTGCATTATAAGGTTGTCACCATGATGTAATATGCATTATATGGTGGTCACTGTGATCATCTCTGCATTATATGACAGTCACTAAAATTCTCTGTGCTGGGTGAGGTAGTGTAGTATACTTACTTTTGAGTCTTGAGACAGTTGAGCCTGCATGCTCCACTTAAAAGTGAAAACAACCTAAAATGACAGAATTGCAGCAGCAGCTGGCACCTTTATGTAATGGGTTTTGCCATCTCCCTTCAAACATTTCAGTCACTACAATGCTGACATTTGTGTTCAAGCAAGTCAAAAGTTACTACTATTTATTTATTGGTAGTCGCCAAGATGAGTCTTTGCACTGGAAAATAGAAAGCCTAGATTCACCCCTGGGTTGGTGAATGAATGAGCATGCTTCATAATTACTGCTGGTACCAGGGAAAGTGAAAAAACAATTCTCTTAGCTTGTCTCTACAGAGGAGGGTATGGGCGAGTATCTGCTCTCTATGCTAATGGTCATGTGACTGCTCGAGCCCGCCACTCAGGCAGATTTTTCTACAGTGCAGACAAGTGAGGAAGCTGGTCTGCTTCTCGGACAGAATACTTACAGCTGCCCTTCATTGCCTTGTCATACTGTGACAGGGATGGGTACGGGTTGCTGGCGCTCGGGATCCCGGCGGTCAAAATCCTGATGCTGGCATCCCGACAGGGTTAGAAAGCCGACACTTGTCGGTCAGTATTCTAACCCTCCCCCTCTCCCTACCCTAACCCTCCCTCCCCGGTGCCTGACCTTATCCTCCTCCTAGTGCCTAAACTTAACCTCCCCCTCCCCGCACCCTAAACCTTAGCCTCCCCCTTAGTGCCTAACTCTACCCCCCCTATTGGCTAACCCTATCTCCTAATGCTAACCCTCCCCACAGCCCCGGAATTACCTTCGGAATTCCGGCGGCCGGGATTCCGGCAGTCGAGATTCGAGTACCAGGATTCTGACAAGTGTCAGGATTTTGGTGCGGGCATTCTGAGCGCCAGAATCCCCGCAATCAGGATATTGACCGCATCTCATGTGACAGAAGAACCACTAAACATTCTTGGCAGTGATTCTCAGTCTTACTGTTATTTATTGTCAGGTAGGTGTATTATTTTTTTTAAACCTCAAAGTCCTAGGGAAGAGTCACTGCCAAATGGCACCTTTCTCCTCCATCTGTTCAAGAGATATACATAAAGTTGTCTCCTCCTGCTGGTACTATTTGGGGCTGATTCAGAGGTGGACGCAATGCCAATGTCGGACAGAGTGGAGTGATTGTGTCTGTGCAGAGTCGCAGTTACGATTTCAGACGCACACAGAGAAGTGTATTGAAAATGTAGTGGACGTTCCTGGGTGGTGACAGAGAGATATCATAGCGCATGCACTGAGATGACCCGTCTTATGCGCGTGTTATAGGAGTGACGTAGGTGTGTCAATGAAAACAGTGAATCACTTACATAGGAGGCCACAATCGGATGGAGAAACTGCCATAGGGCTGGTGCAAGTTTCAATGGTGTGACCGATGGTGGCATCTAAAGAAGCACCAATCAGTATTACGGCGTGTATGGGCGCTGCAAGTGGGCGTCTCAGTCCTTGCACATTTGGATGCACAGATGTATAACAGGGAAGGACTTTGTAGTGGCATTAGCATAAAGTCGCAGACGAGTGACAACCCATAGACGCAGCCATGCCCACCTCTGAATGAGCTCCTTTAACTCTCCTCTCCCAGACGGACGTACTCACACTTTGCCCCTGAAGTTTTTGGTCCTTACAAAACATTAAGAAAGACTTTGTTTAGGAGGGTGTGGCCTGGCTGCTGAGCGGGATGGTGGCATTCAGAGAGAGCTCCTGCAGAAAAGCCCTTCAATATGCCCCTTTCACCTTAAGAGAGGGGCTTCGCTGTACCGGGACCCACTGGTGGCTGACTACTAGCCCTCACAGATCCTTGTGTGGTGGCTTTGGAGATGGAGAGGTCCCCTCCCTGACCCCCGGAGCCTAGAGGCCTAGCTGGCGCCAGAAGCCGAGACCTAGATTTGGATCCACTGCCCGCCGGGACTGACGCTGCATCGTGGAGCCACGGGGTGAGCCGTCTCATTAGCCCCACAGTCCCAGCTAACACCTCGGCCCCAGAGATCCTGTGTAGCTGCTGGCATGCGCGGCTGACTGCCGGGAGCGGTGGTGCCAGAGGGCGCAACAGCCGATGTGGCGTGGATCCTCTCCTCCTGCTGCCGCTCCCGTACGCTGACGCAGCGGCTCCTGTACTGAGGGGTACCTGGGGGAAACAGACGGACCTCGCTGGGGCGCCTCTGCAAGTGGTGCCGGTCTAGCGCCTGAAGCCCGCGGCTGTGGGTGAGTGCCTGGAGCAGACACCACTTCTATAGCGGCCTGCTCCATTTGAGATTCCACAGCCCCTGTTGACAAACCCCATCTCTGGAGCCTGGGTGGTTGGATTTGTGAGTCCCTGTGTCCATTTCTCTAGACTGATATGCCCTTTGCTTGCCCGGGATAGTGGCTGTAACAACAACCCAGCCAGTTTGTTTTTTCGGGAGTCTGGTGGTGCATAGGGGACCCTCCCCTCTTGCTTGATCGTCTCCTCTATAGGGGCTGTTCAGCGGTGGACGGAGCCCAGTACCTGTGTGTTATCCCATCCTTACAAGCGGATAATATTCTAATAGATACTTACCAGAGTCAACTGTGTCGACGATGTGAGGATACCTATCTAAAGAATGTTGCCCCTCCACGGGTAATGCCTTACCTACCCATGCAGTAATTTCCTGAGTCGTTTTCCCCAAAACACCCCTCTGGTCCTTTTCAAATTAGGATTTCTACGTATTCCTCCGACTATGCCGTCAAAGAAAACAAGACAACAAAAACTTCCAGCACCAATCCATTTTCCTACTGCCCCTATATCTAAAGTCGGACAGATGCCTTCCCCAACATCTGGAGCGTCATCTATGTCCACTTCACGGGATTCGATTTCACCAGCTGACCTGGGACTAGACCTGGATGTTAATGCACCGCTAACTACACAGGCAATGTTCCAGGTTTTTGCGGCGTTTCGGTCTGACGTGTTAAAGGGAGTGGATACTTCTATTCAATCTATCCGAGCTGATATTCTGGGGCTGGGAGATCGTATAGACCATCTAGAGGTGAAGGTGCAGGAATTCGTCTCATCTCATAAAGAAAGCCGGACACGCCCATGCAGAACTCCAATCAGAGGTTTCATCTATGAGAGATAAAATGGCGGATATGGAAGACCGCTCACGAAGAAACAATCTGAAGATTCGCGGTATCCCAGATTCTATATCTAATGCAGAGCTACCAGATTACGTTTCAAAGTTGTTTCATAAATTGGTGCCTACGGCTTCTCAACAGGACTTGTTAATTGATAGGGTACATCGCCTTCCCAAACCGAGATCAGGAGCTGGAAATTACCCGCGAGACACTTTATTGCGTATCCATTTCTTTCATTTCAAAGAGCAAATCTTGTGTGCTGCACGTCAAGCTGAAGGCACAGACACCTTAGGGGGGTCTTCAAATCTTTCCTGATCTGTCTGCGGCTACTCTGTCCAAAAGGCGCTCTTTTCAGTCCATTACTACAGCTCTAAGAGATAATGACATCACGTATCGTTGGGGGTTTCCCGTAAAGCTTCTAGTCAGCTACGAGGCTTCCTCATACGTAATCTCTACTGTGGAAGCTGGAATTAAGCTTCTGGCGGAATGGGACATCCCGGTGTCTACTCGTGCTTCTGGCTCCAGCGTTCAAGTAACTCAAGACTGGTCTAAAGCTACTACATATATACATAAATACTACATATATACAGATAATGTGTTATCTAGGTTATATTCTGGTCAGCTTTCATCGATAGGACCGGAGATATTAGATTACATATTTTACATGAGATAGTCATTTCTTATGTATGTTCTACCATGTCTTTTCTTGTCTGATTGCATCAAAATGAATAACAATAATCTGTATATTTGTATTTCTGTCAGTTTAAGGGCCTTATTTACTAATAAGAAATTAGAGGAGGGAACTCTTAAGGGTTTTCATCCTTCCTACTATTGCAAAAAGTCTTAATTTGAGACCCTTTTCTAGTACATCTATAGTTAAATAAGTATGTTTAATACATATTGTTTTTGTTACTGTGTGTAATTCAGATTCCGAAAATTCTTATAGTATTACTATTACTATTGTTGTTTTGTGGGTTTAGCGACTCCACGTTTATACCGTTAGTAAAGTGGACGAGTTTATCTTAGTTTGCTCTTGGAATTAGCTAATGTGCATATCTGACATCTAGAGAGACTTGAATAGTTCTTACGCACTCTGTCTTGGTGAGCGTTTTATTTTAGCTATATTCCCATATCTATGTAGTCCACTTGTCTTTGTATTTTGTTACCAATATACTGCATGGGGGGCTTATGGCTTTTGTCCTAGGCCACGTTCCTCCATGTTCTTGGTTTTGCCGTTTTTTTTCCTATACGGCAAACATTTTAACCCTAATTTTTTGGGTTATCTCAGTTTCCCCTATGTGTTCCTTTTCTGTGTGTTCTTTTTGTTTTTTTTCTGGTTCATTTTGTATTTTGGGTACCATAGTCCATATTATTCTATCTCCGCTAGAACCTTGGGTATTTATATCAAACTAACGTCTCTTATTTATGGTCTATAGATTATGGTCCAATTTTTTCTTTAAATGTACATGGTCTGAACTCCCCTAACAAGCGCAGGCTTGCTTTGTCCACCTTCCATAGACACAGAGCTAAAGTTGTAGCACTACAAGAGACTCATTTTTCATCTGTGGCCCCACCGATTTTGAGAGATGTGAGATATAATGTTGCATATTATGAAAACGGTCCTCTCAAAAAGAATGGTGTAGCTGTGCTGTTCCATAACTCAGCGTCTTTCACTTTATCTAAAAAGGTGTAAGATAAGAATGGCCGGTATTTGATATTAGTAGGTCAGCTGGATGGTAAAGAGGTTACATTAGTTTCCCTCTATGCCCCTAATACTCTTCAAATACCGTTTCTCAGACGAGTGTTTGAGGAAGTCCATCAGATTAGACGTGGTCATACGATTATAATGGGTGATTTTAATTTAGTCCCTGATAGTCGAATAGATAAATCATCACTTAATGTTTCCGGAGTGAACAATGGCATTACCGATACATCAGCTCTGCTGCGGAAGCTCTTGACGGAATTCGATCTATACGACGTGTGGCGGGTTCATTCGCCTAATGTGAAAGACTACACGTTTTTCTCACATGTACATAATACTTATTCACGTATTGATCTGATTCTTTTAGACAAACATTTACTCCAACATACTTGCAAATCTAGTATCAAGCCTATAGTTTGGTCTGACCATGCTGCGGTAACGTGGACTTGGGATGGCTGTAACACAAGATTTCCCCCTAGACCATGGCGTTTACCAGATCACTTACTATCTTCCCCTGAAGGTGTTAAACCGTTAGCAGATGCCCTGGAATCCTATTTAGTAACTAATGACCCACAGGACACCTCTAGAACAACACACTGGTGCACCCTCAAAGCTGTCCTTAGAGGAGTAGCCATTCAAACAAGTTCTCGACTTAAGAGACAATATCTACTCAACCAATCCGAATTGGAATTACGCTTAGCTCAGGTTGAATATCTAAAAAGGGCCCGTCCTTCTCGTACTCTTAAGAGAGAACTAGTGTCTATTCGTAACCAACTCCAGAAATTATTTTTGGCTCGTATGAAATCATCTCTAATTAAACTTCAGCAAAAGTTCTATAATTCAGGGAATAAAGTAGGCAAGTTCCTAGCTCGTAAACTGCGTAAACGTCAGGCCAGAAATAGGATTGAATATTTAATTACACCCAATAATAAGAAACTACTTAACCCCGCTGAGATTGCAAACGCCTTTGCTGAGTATTACGCGGGATTATATAATCTACATACTGACATTACTATACCACAACCGTCTGGCGCTTCTATTTCTACCTTTTTAAGAGACATTACTTTTCCTCAGTTAGGAGAGGATGCTTTGGCTGTTTTAAACGCCCCTTGGACCGAACAAGAAACTTTGAGTGTGATCAAAGCATTGCCCATGGGGAAGTACCCTGGTCCAGATGGGTTTACCAATTAATTCTGTAAACACTTTGCAAATTCGATTCCTCCCATACTTACTTCCTTATTTAATTTTGTTTCCGGTCAGGGTAGCTTTCCAACAGAGATGTTGGAAGCTCAAATTATTACCTTACCTAAACCAGGTAAACCTCCTTCCTCCTGTCCGAATTTTCGCCCAATAGCCCTACTCAATTCAGACATCAAAATTTATGCCAAGATGGTAGCCAGTCGGTTGGCCCCTTTTATCCCCCTTTTGATTCATCCGGACCAGGTGGGCTTCGTCAGCGGCAGACAAGCATCAGATAACACTCGCAGAGTCTTTGATTTTAGCAGAGCTGATGTTGAGGCGAAGTAAGGAGTTCATTCTTCTTTCCCTTGATGCCGAGAAGGCGTTTGATCGCCTTCATTGGCTGTTCCTTTACGAATCACTAAGCCATTTTGGTTTTCAGGGTGCTATTTTGAAATCTATCAAGGCACTCTATAATAATCCCACAGCTAGAGTGTTCAGTAATGGCTTTCTTTCATCCCCATTTAATATTAGAAACGGTACAAGACAGGGGTGCCCTCTATCCCCACTTATGTACGTTTTAGCCATTGAACCATTAGCTTCAGCAATTAGAAATTCCCCTTCATTTCCTGGAGTGACAGTTGGTTCATCTTCACATAAATTATGTTTGTTTGCAGCGATATTCTTTTGTTTGTAACTAACCCTGTTGCTTCGTTATCAACCCTCCATGATATACTAGACAAATTTAGTGCAACTTCACTAAACAAACTTAACACCACCAAGACTGAGGCCCTACCTTTTAACATACCTGACTTTGTTTTGTCATGTCTACAAGCTCAATACAGGTATAATTGGAAAACGGATTATCTTCTCTATCTAGGTATTAATATTCCGAACAGACTAGATAACTTTGCTAAGATAAATTTTGATCCAACAATAAAACATATAGCCGAACTGTTACATAATTGGTTGGGTTCCGATGTTTCCTGGCTGGGTCGCCTTGCAGCATTCAAAATGATGATTTTGCCAAAGTTAATGTATCTATTTTGCACCATTCCCTTTTCGGTTCCGAAACACTTTCTCATTGAGGCCCGTAAACTAATTGTGTTTTATATATGGAAAGGTAAAACTCCACGGTTAGCTTACCAGCGTTTGACTAAACCTAAAATCCTGGGGGGATTACAAATCCCAGACCTAGAGTTATATCAGTCAGCGTGTTTAGTTTCACAAATTAGTGACTGGTTTCTTCCCCCTAACACTAAACCCTGGGTTGACTTAGAAAGGGCACTATTGAAAGAGTACCCCTTAGTGGATTTAATTTGGACACCCAAACAAATGCGTCCTTTATCGAATAATACCCCTAGGGCCATAATAGACTCCCTGAAAAGCTGGGACAACATGATACTTCAATCTAAATGTATCAAATTACCGGCTAAATCTTTATCTTTAGTCGCTATAGCACGCTTAATCCCAGATCTATCGGTGGCGATCTGGCGTTCATGTGGGATTGAAACCATTACTGACATTTCGAGTTCTTCCTCTCTAATCCCGTTTTCTCAAATTCAATCCCAATTTCAGTTACCTTCTGGAGAGCTTTTCTCCTATCTTCTGGGTAGCTAATATAATAAAGGTATGTGGTTCCTTGGAGTTACCTTCAGCTGATATCTTGGCTAAATTAAAAAGAGGTAATTCTAAAGGTACTATTGGTTTTTGGTACTCCATGTGTTTCGAGGCTTGCCCCCCAGTTAAGTTTAAGTCCCAAGAGCAATGGGAGTCTGATCTTCAGGAGGCTTATACTCCCCAGCAATGGGAATCTATTTTCACTACTGCCCACAAATTGTCCAAATGTTATAATCATTTAGAATTACAGTATAAAATACTCCATAGGCTATATTTCACTCCAGCCAAATTACACGTAATATGGCCAACGCAATCAAAATACTGTTGGAGATGTAATATGAATGTTGGAGACATATTTCATATTTTTTGGAGTTGTTCTCATATTCAGGCTTTCTGGAAAGATTTATTTGATTTGATTTCCAAGGTATTGAAAGTGAATATCCAGCCATCCCCTTCTTTGGCGTTACTTCACATTTATCCTGAAGGTATGCCCAAAACTGACTGTTATTTAGTGGGTCATGTTCTTCTAGCAGCCAAGACAGCAATAGCACAATTATGGAAATCATCTTCTCTTCCGTCTATTCATAAAATTATGCATAAGGTACAATTCGCATTTTTGATGGAGACTGTAGACGTTGCATACTCCATGTCTGCTGTTTCGCCACTGAGGTTATGGTGTAAATGTCAGGAATTTGTATCTGTTGGCGAAGGTGCAGACCTTATGCTTGGAGATATGCCTTCTGTATGAAAATATTTTGGGTATTGGTCCTTACTGGGATTTAGGCATTTTGAATATGATATAATTTATATGTACTGTATATTTTTGTGAACTGTGGTACCTTCTTTTTTTTTTTTTTTTTTTTCTTTTTCATTTTGGTTTTATATTTATTTTTTTCCCCTTGTTTTATTTTCTTTTTATATTACTTACTTATTTTATGTCATTTATCTGCAACCATTATAATTGTAAGTAACGTGTTTTTATTTTATTTTACTATTTCTGTATTTGTGTTTTTCTTATTGAAAAATCAATAAAAATGTATTGGAAAAAAAAAAAAAAAGAAAGACTTTGTTTAAAATAGCTAATGCTGTTCTGGGTACAGCAGAGAAAGATGGTGAATCAGTCTGCTCCTTAGAGCAGTGTTTTTTAACTGCTGTGCCGCGGCACACTAGTGTGCTCAAACTGTTTTCAAGTGTGCCACGAACATTTGAGTCAGTGGCAGTGCAGTCACAGTCAGAGCTGACTTCTTTTGTATCTCGATTTTTGCCCACCTGCACACCCGCTGACCAGCCCGTGCTGAGCTCTGTGTGACAGCAACAACCCCGGCCAGTGATGAGGGACAGGACAGGGACCACAGTCTCAGATACTGTATTTTCTCAGTCTCCAGACTGTATTTTTTTTCCTGTGGGAACCAATGTGATTATTTTTAATGTGGGGAGAAATGTGATTGTGTGCTTTTCTGTGGGGGCCAGCCAATCTTATTGGGGTTTTTTTCCTGTGGGGAGCAGTGTGATTGTTATGTGGAGGCCTATGTATTATTATTTTTTTTAATGTGGAGGCCAATGTATGTGTGCTTTTTTATGGGAAGGCCAATGTATGTTTGTTTTATTCCTGTGGAGGCCAATGTATATGTGTTTTTTCCCCAGATGGTGTGCCTTGGCAATTTTAAAAACTTGTTTGGTGTGCTGCAATTGAAAAAGGTTGAAAATCACTGCCTTAGAGTCTCTAGTAGACTCCTAATATGCCCCACCAGCCATTAGTAGAGCCACATACATGCCCAGGGGAGTATTTATAAGGGGAGCAGGGTGTGCGGAGCACATGGGCCTCTGGGTCCAGGGAGGGCCCCGCACCGCAAACCCTGCACATATATTATATTTACCTCTCCGGAGTCCCACGTCGTTGCCAGTGCCGGCGCTATAAAAAACGGCTGGAAAATGGCCGCCCCCGCCATTTTCCCGTGACCTGCGCATGCACTATAGATTTTGAGCACACTCTAGTGCCCAGAGTCTATAAGTGTGGTGCTGGCCGCGCACCGCTCAGTGCGCTGCCGACCACCGGACGTTTGAGGGGGCCCGTGACGGAGAGTGCACACGGGTCCCCTCCTCTCTAGAAACGCCCCTCCACATGCCACATTGTTGTCAATATTGTGACATATTCAACAAAGAACACCCCAGTTAACCCAGCTTCTCCAATCACAAGGGGCATCATTTTGATCTCCCTTAGCTACCATGATGGCATCTAGAAGCATCAACCCATAAAATCAGACACAGTTACACTAAAAATAGGTGCAAGATGTCATATCACAATAAAGAGAACTGCATGTGCTCTGCAGATTGTATATATAGCTTAACATCTCAAAGCAACGCAATAAATTACATTATCAGTGCTCAGAAATAAAAAAGTATGGAAAAGCCAGTAACATGAATAACAGATTTCAATTAGGGGTGAGCGGGTTCGGATTTCTGAAATCCGAACCCCCCCGATCTGAGGCCGATCCGAGTCAGGCTCGACTTTTCCCGCCTGACTCGGATCTGAAATCGAGGCAAAACATCATCATCCCGCCTTCCGGGTCTCGCGGGTTTTGGATCCTATATAAGGTACCCGCGTCGGCGCCATTTTCTCACTCGGCTGTGGACAGTGAAGAGGGAGGGTGGGAGTTAGGGCTGGCTGGGCTGTGTAGTGTAGTGTAGTGTAGTGTTGTAGTGTAGTGTAGTGCAGTGTAGTGTTGTGCTCTGCTGTGCTGCGCTGTGCTGCTGTTGTCCATAGGGGCTGTGTCCACTACTTCAAAGTCCATAGGGGCTGGCTGGACTGTGTTGTGCAGTCAGTTGTCCATAGGGGCTGTGTCCACTCCAAAGTCCTGTGCAGTGTCCCAGTCCTAAAGGGGTGCTGTAGTGTTGTCCAGGGGGTGCTCTGTCCGTCAGGGGTGCTTCCCCCAAGTGCTAAAAAAAATAATTATTTTTTCTGTGTTTGTGAATTGTGTGCACTGTGGCTGCACGTGCATCAACAAAGGAGCAGCGCCAAGCGTGCGCCTGTGTCCCATAAGTAAAAGGCCGGCTGGCTTGTCCATTAAAGGGGGCTGTAACCCCCAAAGTACACTCCAAACAAAATAAAAAAATATTTTCTGTGTTTGTTAATTGTGTGCGCAGTAGCCGCACGTGCATCAACAAAGTAGTGCCAAGCGTGCGTCTGTGTCATAAGTAAAGGGCCGGCTGGCTTGTCCGTTAATGGGTGCTGTAACCCCCAAAGTACACTCCAAACAAAATAAAAAAATATTTTCTGTGTTTGTGAATTGTGTGCGCAGTAGCCGCACGAGCATCAACAAAGTAGTGCCAAGCGGGCGCCTGTGTCCCATAAATAAAGGGCCAGCTGGATTGACCGCTAAAGGGTGCTGTAACCCCCAAAGGGCACTCCAAACAAAATAAAAAATAAAAAAAATTTGTGTTTGTGAATTGTGTGCGCAGTAGCCGCACGTGCATCAACAAAGTAGTGGCAAGCGTGCGCCTGTGTCCCATAAATAAAGGGCCGGCTGGATTGACCGCTAAAGGGTGCTGTAACCCCCAAAGGGCACTCCAAACAAAATAAAAAAATATTTTCTGTGTTTGTGAATTGTGTGCACTGTAGCCGCACGTGCATCAACAAAGCAGCAGCGCCAAGCGTGCGCCTGTGTCCCATAAGTAAAGAGGCGGCTGGCTCATTTCTTAAAGGGTGGTGTAACCCACAAAGTGCACTACTCTCCAGCAAAAATAAAAAAATATTTTCTGTGTTTGTGTGCGCCTTAGCCGCACGTATATATCAATATAACATAAATGGAGGACCAAACTTTCTCCGATAAATATAAAATAGGGAAAGATCAAGAACCACTTCTTCCTAGTGCTGTTGCTGCTGCTGGGAGTTGTTCATCATCCCAGAGAGGAAGTAGGAACACCACTACTTTTACTAAACAATTGACCCTCCAACAGTCCTTAGCGAGGAGGATGAAGTACGACAGCAGTCATCCTGAAGCAAAACGTATAACTGAGGCCTTGACTGCTATGTTGGTGTTAGACGTGCGTCCGGTATCCGCCATTAGTGCAGTGGGATTTAGACAATTGATGGAGGTAGTGTGTCCCCGGTTCCAAATCCCGTCTAGATTCCACCTGCATCCTCAAAGCAGCAGCGACAAGCGTGCGTCTGTCTGTTAAAGGGTGGTGCAACCCTCAAAGTGTGCTCCACAAACAATAAAAAAATTCTTCTTTTTTTTTCTGTCTTTGTGAAATGTGTGGGCTGTAGCCGCACCTGCATTCTTAAAGCAGCAGCGACAAGCGTGCATCTGTCTGTTAAAGGATTACATCGGTGACAGCATCCAAGTAGGCATGTCAGACAGTCCGTACATGTACTGGCAGGAAAAAGAGGCAATTTGGAGGCCCCTGTACAAACTGGCTCTATTTTACCTGAGTTGCCCCCCCTCCAGTGTGCACTCCGAAAGAGTGTTTAGTGCAGCCGGCAACCTTGTCAGCAAAAGGCGTAGGAGGTTGCTTCCACAAAATGTGGAGAAGATGATGTTCATAAAAATGAATTATCAACTTTTCCAGGGAGACCAGCCTCCAGACCGTACAGAGGGACCTGTGGTGGTGGATTCCAGCGGGGACGAATTAATACTCAGTGAGGATGAGGATGTACACAACACTGAAGAGGGTGAGGATTCGGTGAATGAGGAGGATGAGGACGACATCTTGCCTCCGTAGAGCCAGTTTGTGCAGGGCCAGATTAATTGCCAGCTTGTTTTGTGGGGGCCCAAACGAACCAATCATTTCAGCCACAGTCGTGTGGCAGACCCTGGAGATGAAATGATTGGTTTGTTAAAGTGTGCATGTCCTGTTTATACAACATAAGGGTGGGTGGGAGGGCCCAAGGACAATTCCATCTTGCACCTCTTTTTTTACTTTGCATTTTGTACTGTTTGGGGACTAGTTTTTCAAACTGCCATCCTGTCTGCCACTGCAGTGTCACTCCTAGATGGGCCACGTGTTTGTGCTGCCCACTCGTGTCGCTTAGCATAGTCATCCATCTACCTCGGTGCAACCTTTTGGACATAAAAACACTATTGTGAGGTGTGAGGTGTTCAGAATAGACTGGAAATTAGTGGAAATTAAGGTTATTGAGGTTAATAATAGCATAGGAGCAGAAAAACCCACATATTCTGTGATTTTAGCTGTTTTTATGCTTTTTTTAAAAAAAATACAGATCCAAAACACAAAACCCAGAACCCAAAACACCGAAGGGTGGTTTTGGCAAAACCAATCCAGATCCAAAACACGAAGAAAGATCCAGATCCAAAACCAAAACACAAAACACGAAAAGTGGCCGGTGCACACCCCTAGTCATAAGTAAAGAGCCGGCTGGCTTATCCATTAAAGGGTGCTGTAACCCCCAAAGTACACTCCAAACAAAATAAAAAAATATTTTCTGTGTTTGTGAATTGTGTGCGTAGTAGCTGCACGTGCATCATCAAAGTAGTGGCAAGCGTGCGCCTGTGTCCCATAAATAAAGGGCCAGTTGGATTGACCGCTAAAGGGTGCTGTAACCCCCAAAGGGCTCTCCAAACAAAATAAAAAAAAATATTTTTTTGTTTGTGAATTGTGTGCGCATTAGCCGCACGTGCATCAACAAAGTAGTGCCAAGCATGCGCCTGTGTCCCATAAATAAAGGGCCGGCTGGATTGACCGCTAAAGGGTGCTGTAACCCCCAAAGGGCACTCCAAACAAAATAAAAAAATATTTTCTGTGTTTGTGAATTGTGTGCACTGTAGCCGCACATGCATCAACAAAGGAGCAGCGCCAATCGTGCGCCTGTGTCCCATAAGTAAAGAGCCGGCTGGCTCATTTCTTAAAGGGTGGTGTAACCCACAAAGTGCACTACTCTCCAGCAAAAATAAAAAAATATTTTCGGTGTTTGAGTGCGCCTTAGCCGCACGTATATATCAATATAACATAAATGGAGGACCAAACTTTCTCCGATAAAAATAAAATAGGGAAAGATCAAGAACCACTTCCTCCTAGTGCTGTTGCTGCTGCTGGGAGTTGTTCATCATCCCAGAGAGGAAGTAGGAACACCACTACTTTTACTAAACAATTGACCCTCCAACAGTCATTAGCGAGGAGGATGAAGTACGACAGCAGTCATCCTGAAGCAAAACATATAACTGAGGCCTTGACTGCTATGTTGGTGTTAGACGTGCGTCCAGTATCCGCCATTAGTGCAGTGGGATTTAGACAATTGATGGAGGTAGTGTATCCCCGGTTCCAAATCCCGTCTAGATTCCACCTGCATCCTCAAAGCAGCAGCGACAAGCGTGCGTCTGTCTGTTAAAGGGTGGTGTAACCCTCAAAGTGCGCTCCACAAACAATAAAAAAATTCTTTTTTTTTCCTGTCTTTGTGAATTGTGTGGGCTGTAGCCGCACCTGCATCCTCAAAGCAGCAGCGACAAGCGTGCGTCTGTCTGTTAAAGGATTACATCGGTGACAGCATCCAAGTAGGCATGTCAGACAGTCCGTACATGTACTGGCAGGAAAAAGAGGCAATTTGGAGGCCCCTGTACAAACTGGCTCTATTTTACCTCCAGTGTGCACTCCGAAAGAGTGTTTAGTGCAGCCGGCAACCTTGTCAGCAAAAGGCGTAGGAGGTTGCTTCCACAAAATGTGGAGAAGATGATGTTCATAAAAATGAATTATCAACTTTTCCAGGGAGACCAGCCTCCAGACCGTACAGAGGGACCTGTGGTGGTGGATTCCAGCAGGGACGAATTAATACTCAGTGAGGATGAGGATGTACACAACACTGAAGAGGGTGAGGATTCGGTGAATGAGGAGGATGAGGACGACATCTTGCCTCCGTAGAGCCAGTTTGTGCAGGGCCAGATTAATTGCCAGCTTGTTTTGTGGGGGCCGAAACGAACCAATCATTTCAGCCACAGTCGTGTGGCAGACCCTGGAGCTGAAATGATTGGTTTGTTAAAGTGTGCATGTCCTGTTTATACAACATAAGGGTGGGTGGGAGGGCCCAAGGACAATTCCATCTTGCACCTCTTTTTTTTCTTTGCATTATGTACTGTTTGGGGCCTAGTTTTTCAAACTGCCATCCTATCTGCCACTGCAGTGTCACTCCTAGATGGGCCACGTGTTTGTGCCGCCCACTCGTATCTCTTAGCATAGTCATCCAGCTACCTCGGTGCAACCTTTTGGACAGAAAAACACTATTGTGAGGTGTGAGGTGTTCAGGATAGACTGGAAATGAGTGGAAATTAAGGTTATTGAGGTTAATAATAGCATAGGAGCAGAAAAACCCACAAATTCTGTGATTTTAGCTGTTTTTATGCTTTTTAAAAAAAAAATACAGATCCAAAACACAAAACCCAGAACCCAAAACACCGAAGGGTGGTTTTGGCAAAACCAATCCAGATCCAAAACACGAAGAAAGATCCAGATCCAAAACCAAAACACAAAAAGTGGCCGGTGCACACCCCTAATTTCAATATACTTAAACACAAAAAAGTTCATCCATCAGAGAAATGTGCAGTTATTTCACTTGTAATATTTCCATGTACAGTATGTTACTATAATTTTGTGAATACCATTTTGATGAGCCCACCCCTCATTGCCATTACTCCCTGAGTACTCAAGGAGTTTGCTTTTCCTCTAAGGGGGAGATGGATCAAGCATTGGAGAGAGATAAAGCAGAGAGAGATTTAGTACTTGGTAATTAGCTCCTAAGCTGGAATTTTACAAGCTGTGTTTGAAAAATGCCAAAATGTGGAGTGATACAAAGTGGAGAGAGATAAAGGACCTGAGTCAGACCCACTCGCTAGATGCAAGACATAAGCACGCCCACTATGTCTTGGCATGCGATCACTAAGTGTATGCAGACGCCCACCATCCATTCTTAAGACGCCCACTTGCGTACGTCATATCATGGAAGTGCCTTCTTATATAGCGCAGCATATTCCATTGCACTTTACAATTGGAAACCACAGTAATAGAACAAAACTGGGTAACAACAGACATAAAGGTAAGAGGGCCCTGCTCGCAAGCTTAAGGCAGGTATCTACTACCCGATGAAACCGAGCATCGTTATCGTTCAATCACATGTTAATCGGGCACAAATCGGGCAGCTTAATGTCAAATATGACCAGTGATGCGCGCTCCTGCTGGTTGTTGTTGACATCTATCATGGCTCATACATGCTGGTTAATTTGCTGATAATGACAGATTGGCCATGTTCGTGGATGTGGGAGGAACGACTGATCGGTCAGTGTAGGCACAGCACAGACTGTGAAACGACTGCAGAATTACAATGTCGTTTCACAGTCTGCTAGTGGATATGCACGTTACAGCATAAGGCAGATTAAATCAGTTTATGTGTGTCCCAGTATAAAAAGCATGAGAGATGATAAGGTTTTATGTTGCAATTGGCCCAGAAGGCCGTGACACCTTATATGCATGGAAAGTTCCCTTACAATCCTGGAGGTCACCTTGGTATATAAATAAATCATCGGAGCACTTTATTTATTCACAGAACATTCAATTTGTATTTATTAATAATGGTTATTTAAAATACAAAAATAACTAGACCCTGATTGTATTCAGCAAACATATCTCGATGAGAATCTGTAGTGCACCAAGGTTGACTAAAGCTGCATACACACACAACGATTTTTTTAATGATTATCGTTAAACGATATCGTTTAACGATAATTGATGGCAAAAATCGTTCACTTTCTGAGTCAAATGATGAACGATTATCGTTCATGCGCGTTCACGTTTGTAGTTTGTCGTTTATAGTTTGTCGTTCAGTCAGACTTGTCAACTCAACGATTTTCATTAAGGGAATATGCAAAAATCGTTTGTAGTTCATAAAAATCGTTCATGACATTTAGTAAATGAACAACTTTAGTAAACGATTTTAGTACATTTTTTCAAGGGAGAAAATCGTTTACTCAAATCGTTCATTAAAAAAATCGTTGTGTGTGTATGCAGCTTTAGACTGTGATATTTAGCATTAATCTATATCAAAGGCTGAGTATAACTGAGCTGAACAATACACCTGAAATAACTCAAGTGTTTATACATCGCTAAATTTGTCCACCATGATCCCTTTATCCTCTTCATAGAAGGCTGTTATGTTAGTGGGGAGATGCAGTGGCAAACGCAGGATTTCTAGAGGGGGGTTTCCAAATGCCTGATGTTAGAGTGAGTGTGGCCAGTCCATGAAGAAGACATAGGCCCTGATGCAGACCCACTCGCGAGCGGCTGTCCGCTCGCAAGTGGGTCGATGGTTTGCACTGAGCATGCGCACGACGGAGGGAGCTCCGTCGTGCGCATGCGCCAGACGCGACGAGCGAAGGACTTTCCTTCGCTCGTTGTGTCTGATCAAAGGGGGCGTGCTGTCGATGTTGATTGATTTGGTGGGCGTGCCGGGGGCGTGCCTCCCTGACGGGGGCGTTCCCAAGGGAACGCCTACCGTCAGAAGCCGGCCCACTGACATCACTAGTGATGTCGGTGGGAGTGATTTTGGCTCTGATAGAGCCAAAATCACTCCGGGCCTTGCGGGTGAAAACCTCAACCGCAGGCTCCGGCTCGCAGTTTCGATGGTCGCGATGGTCACGACCATCGCGGCCATCAAACTGCACGCTCGTATAGGCTGTGGGTGGTGACCCACAGCTATACGAGCGTCCAGGACGCTCCATAATTATGGAGGGCGGCCCTCATTCAGAGCGTGCGCTCTGCTCAGAGCGTACGGCTCTGAATGAGGGCCATAATTAGCACTTAACCAGCTTTAATATGCGTCATACAAAGTGTATTGTGTGTCATAATTCCAGCATATACAGGACCAGCAATCACAGTAAGCCATTAGATGCGACAGTAAGACCATCCTGCCTGAGCTGAATGTATTTATTTTAGATGTGGGCTCCATTCCAGAGTACTAGAGCAAGTCCGGGAGTCTGGGGGGAGCAGCAGAAGAACCTAGCACTGCCCTGGACATATATGTACATATTGGGCTCTATAGCAGTGCATCCCTAACAGTGCATGTTTTCCAGATCTCCTAGTTGATGCACAGGTGTATTTATTACTGGCTGATACATGTTAAAAGATCCATAGGTAGTGCTAATTATTTCATTTGTAATACTGAGAATAACATGCAACACTTTAAAATTCTATTATATTACTATTTCTATTGTGCTCATGGTGTAGGCTGGGGAGGGGGGTTTCCAGGAAGAAGGAAACCCCCCTGCGTTTGCCTATGAGATGCTTCTCTGAGAAAGCAGATCATGACTGACAGCTTTACAGACTTGCTGTGCATACATGTATTGTGTGGGTTGGTGAAATTATACATAAGTACAGGACACTGCAGTCTCTTTTTAGTCGGGATGTACTAACCTTAAAAAGTGTGGTCAAACAGCAGTTTTCTGTGGCTTGCCGCAATCCCCGCATGAATTAAAGTGGTCCACAATGGCCCCGACACTGAACTCCCCATAGAATGCTATGGGGCTGCGATGTGTCATATGCCCCAAGCTCCGGAAAGCTATACTTTTCCTAGCTGTGTTCGGTAGGAACGCCATCTATAAATGGTGCTGCATACTGTACAGTATAGAAGCCTATGGGCTTCTTACCATAGATTCCCCTTAGAGGGATCAGACGGATCCCTCTCTGTTGCTCTGCGAATTGCTAGAGGCACAAAAGAAGAATTCACAGATATTTTCAACACCTGTTCTACCCCACCTCCCTCCCTCTGTCAGCCTTGTCTCCCTCTCCTCTCCTTCCCTCTGTCAGCCTTGTCTTCCTCTCCTCTCCCTCCCTCTGTCAGCCTCGTCTCCCTCTCCTCTCCTTCACTCTGTCAGCCTCGTCTCCCTCTCCTCTCCTTCCCTCTGCCAGCCTCGTCTCCCTCTCCTTCCCTCTGTCAGCCTTGTCTCCCTCTCCTCTCCCTCCCTCTGTCAGCCATGTCTCCCTCTCCTCTCCTTCCCTCTGTCAGCGTTGTCTCCCTCTCCTCTCCTTCCCTCTGTCAGCCTCGTCTCCCTCTCCTCTCCTTCCCTCTGTCTCCCTCTCCTCTCCTCTCCCTCCATCAGCCTCGTCTCCCTCTCCTCTCCTTCCCTCTGTCAGCCTTGTCTCCCTCTCCTCTCCTTCCCTCTGTCTCCCTCTCCTCTCCCTCCCTCTGTCAGCCTTGTCTCCCTCTCCTCTCCTTCCCTCTGTCAGCCTTGTCTTCCTCTCCTCTCCCTCTGTCAGCCTCGTCTCCCTCTCCTCTCCTTCCCTCTGTCAGCCTCGTCTCCCTCTCCTCTCCTTCCCTCTGTCAGCCTCGTCTCCCTCTCCTCTCCTTCCCTCTGTCAGCCTCGTCTCCCTCTCCTCTCCTTACCTCTGTCATCCTCGTCTCCCTCTCCTCTCCTTCCCTCTGCCTCCCAGCCATGTCTCCCTCTCCTCTCCTTCCCTCTGTCAGCCTCGTCTCCCTCTCCTCTCTTTCCCTCTGTCAGCCTCGTCACCCTCTCCTCTCCTTCCCTCTGTCTCCCTCTCCTCTCCTCTCCCTCCGTCAGCCTTGTCTCCCTCTCCTCTCCTTCCCTCTGTCAGCCTCGTCTCCCTCTCCTCTCCTTCCCTCTGTCTCCCTCTCCTCTCCCTCCCTCTGTCAGCCTTGTCTCCCTCTCCTCTCCTTCCCTCTGTCAGCCTTGTCTTCCTCTCCTCTCCCTCTGTCAGCCTCGTCTCCCTCTCCTCTCCTTCCCTCTGTCAGCCTCGTCTCCCTCTCCTCTCCTTCCCTCTGTCCTTCCCTCTGTCAGCCTTGTCTCCCTCTCCTCTCCCTCTGTCAGCCTCGTCTCCCTCTCCTCTCTTCCCTCTGTCAGCCTCGTCTCCCTCTCCTCTCCTTCCCTCTGTCTCCCCTCATCCTCTCCCACCCTCTGTCAGCCTTGTCTCCCTATCCTCTCCTTCCCTCTGTCAGCCTTGTCTCCCTCTCCTCTCCCTCTCTGTCAGCCTCGTCTCCCTCGTCCTCTCCTTCCCTCTGCCTCCCAGCCATGTTCTCCCTCTCCTCTGCCTTCCCTCTCCTTCTGCCCTCGTCTCCCTCTCCTCTCTTTCCCTCTGTCGAGCCTCGTTCGTCTCCCTCTTCCTCTCCTTCCCTCTGTCAGCCTCGTCTCCCCTCTTCCTCTCCATCCCTCTTTCAGCCTCGTCTCCCTCTCCTTTCCTTCCCTCTGTCAGCCTTCGTCTCCCTCTCCTCTCCTTCCCTCTGTCAGCCTCGTCTCCCTCTCCTCTCCTTCCCTTCTGTCAGCCTCGTCTCCCTCCTCTCCCTTCCCTCTGTCAGTCTCATCTCCCTCTTCTCTCCTTCCCTTTGCCTCCCAGCCATGTCTCCCTCTCCTCTCCTTCCCTCTGTCAGCCTTGTCTCCCTCCCCCTCTCCTTTCCCTCTGTCAGCCTCGTCTCTCCCTCTTCCTCTCCTTCCCTCTGTTAGCCTTGTCTCCCTCTCCACTCCATCCCTCTGTCAGCCTCGTCTCCCTCTCCTCTGTCAGCCTCGTCTCCCTCTCCTCTCCTTCCCTCTGTCAGCCTTGTCTCCCTCTCCTCTCCTTCCCTCTGCCTCCCAGCCATGCATGTGCTGACTCAGCATCAGTGACTGAGTTTCATCTCACAAGTTGATGACCATCTCACATCACTGGCACCAGCACTGCAATGAGTACCTCCTAGAGCTGCAGCGGCTAGACCAGGAGCCGTGGCCGTAGTGTCAGGAGCTGGGCCTGTAATCACAGGGTGGTGGGCACAGGTGCAAAAATATGCTTTGGGTCCCCTTCTATGCCTCACCCTGAGTTCGTAATATGTCGGTAGTGCACTACGTTACAACCAACCAATACAGATGGCATCCTAGTGACTACTAATGAGTAGTTAGAGCAACCATGTGAATGCCAAACAATACAGATAGCATCTCAGCGACCACCATAGAGTAAAGATGGCATGCAATTTACTTCCATACAGAACAGAGATCATCCCAGTGACTGCTACACAGTAGAGACAGCATCCCAGTGACCACCATATAATACCAAAGCACCCCAATAACTATTACAGTAAAGCAAGAACCCCAGTATCTAATAATGATATGTGCACCCATTTTAGTAAAATAATAATATGTAACCTCTTTTGTTTTTAAAACTGTGCTCCATCCATAAATATTAAAAAAAATATACACCCATCAGCAATAGCATTAAAACCACCTGCCTAATATTGTTTAAGTCCCCCTCGTGCCACCAAAAACAGTTCTGACTTGTCGAGGCACGTACTCCACAAGACCTCTGAAGATGATCTGTGGTATCTGGCACCAATACATTAGCAGCAGATCCTTTAAGTCCTTTAAATTGCGAGGTTTGACCTCCATGGCTCTTACTTATTTTAACAGCAAATCAAAAGGTTTTCCAGCAGAACATTGCCCAGATCATTACACTGCCTCCGCTGGCTTGTCTTCTTCCCATAGTGCAACCTGGTGGCATCTCTTCCCCAGGTAAAAAACACACACAAACTTGGCTGTCCACATGATGTAAAAGAAAACATAATTCATCAGACCAGGCCACCTTCTTCCATTGCTCCATGGTTCAATTCTGATGCTCACATGCCCATTGTAGGCACTTTCGGTGGTGGACAGAAAGTGGTGGACAGAGGTCATCATTGGCACTCTGACTGGTCTACGGCTACACAGACCCATATACAGCAAGCTGCTATGCACTTATGTGTTCTGATAACTCTCTATCTTAGCCAATATTAAACTTTTTCAGTAACTTGTTAACCAGATGAGCATCAATGAGCCTTGGGCGCCCATGACCCTGTTGTCACTTCATTGGATGTCCTTCCTTGACAGGGGAGCAAACAGGTAGAGCGAGTACTAATTATCCGGGCTTGTTAGAGGGGCCTGGCGGGGGCAGGGCTGTTGAGAGACTGTCCGGGCCTAGGTAATGGAGGGGGCATGGTCTAATCACGGGAGGTGTGGCCACACCCCCTCAAAAAAAAAAACTATCAGTTTTGTAGCGCCGCGTAGACCCCCAGCCCGCACTAAGCAGAGGGGGGGGCGCGATCAGTGTGATCGCTCCCGCCACAGCCATAAGAGACTGCTCCGGCTGCTGCAGCAGCCGCAAGCAGTCTCACACAGCAGCCCAGTACAAGCTGTGTGCTGGGCTGCTGTGAGGGAGGAGGGGGGCGACGCCGGGACCCCCTAGAAAGCTAGGGCCCGGATAAACTGTACCCGCCCCCCCCTCTCAGCGACCATGGGCAGGGGCCAGGGTCAACTGCTGAGGGAGACAAATGTCCCCTTTTGCAATGCACATAGTATTTTTTTTTATTTTTCTTGGGGGGGGGGGGGGAGAGTGTGGCCATGCCTCCCTGATTTGGCCATGCTCCTAGTACCCCGGGCCCCGTTCAGCTCTCGGTGGCCCTGTTCCTTGGACCACTTTTGGTAGGTACTAACCACGGGAACACCCACAAGACCTGTAGTTTTGGAGATGTTCTGACCCAGTCATTTGGCCCTTGTCAAAGTCACTCAGATCCTTACGCTTGCCCATTTTTCCTGATTCCAACACATTAATTTCAAGAACTGACTGTTCACTTACTGCCTAATACTATAACACCCTCCCCTTGTAACAAAAATAATCTTTGTTATTCACTACACCTGTCACTGGTTTTAATGTTATGACTAATTGGCAGTGGCGTATCTATAATTGGTGCAGGGTGTGCGGTGCACACGGGCCCCCGTTTCCAGAGGGACCCGCACCGCACACCCTGACCCATATTATCTAAAACTCACCTGTCCATGGTCCCGCGTCGGGTGTCAGTGCTGCACAGAACACCGGAAAATGGGCGTCGCTGCCTTTTTTCCGGCGTTCTGCACATGCGCAGTAGACTCTGGGCACACTGTAGAGCCCAGAGTCTACTTACTCTGCGGTGGCCAGCCAGCTGCGTCAGTCGGCTGCCGGCCGCCGGGAAGAGAGGAGGGGTCCTGCACGGGGAATGCACATGGGCCCCCTCCTCTCTTAAGACGCCCCTGCTAATGGGTATATGTGCCGCCTTTATTTTTTAATATACATATTGTCACCATAATAATTATAATTTATCCCCATCATTTTTCTGTAGTTTAGTGTAGAGAAATATAGGTTGTATCTGTCAGCTAAGTTGAGAAGACATTAATATAACATTCGGATATTAGTGTATTACTCTGAAGAAGGAATCTAGGATTATGATCCCAAGCTGAGTTTATATCTTACAACACCCTAGTTCCCTGTGGCCCTGCAGTCTAGTGACATCCTGTACAAAAACTGACAGCTACTGAGAGGTCAGCAGCAAGTGCAGGTAAGCTCACCGAGTATGGTATGACTTGTCGTCATTCAGAATGTCGACACCAGAATGTCAAGAGGTTCTGAATGTTGACAGTGAGATTGTGGACATGGTCATTAGGTCGACAATCAATATGTAGACATGTATTAAGGTATAAATATTCAGAATGTTGCGGTTTAACCTCAACACCAAAATGTCAACATATTTTTTTTTGTTATTTTAGCCTAAATCTAGCCCTAAAAATCAACAAAAAAATATATGTCTCCATTTTGGTGCTGACCTGCTAAATGTAACATATCCTCCTCCCTCTTCTCTCCCATGATGCTGCTGGCACAGTGCCGTGCAGCCCACCTCATTCTTCCCTTCTCCAGCTTGCAGTGCAGTTCCTACCCTGCATTACAGCTGTGTTTTAAGTATAGGATGCTCCCTGAGAGAGGGTGGCCTGGTGGGGACGCCCCCTCAATCTGTGGCTGCAGGCTGGGAGACAGGTATAGAATGCTGCCTGAACGCTCTGATTGTGTGTAATTCACAATCAATGTGTCTTTCTCTGCCTGTCTCTTAGCTGGCTGCTCTATGCACAGCACTCCATGATGCCCAGCCCGCCCCTGCTCGAAGGCCCCTAGAATCGTGAGGCCACAGACAGCTGCCCTGTATGCCTATACGTTAAGATTCCAGCTGCCCTTCCAGCAAACCAGCAAAGAGGATCTAGTGACTACCCTCACGGCTCCACGCAGGGTCATTCAAATCCTGCTCTAAATGGTCGGGCCTGGGGAAACACGATGCTAGCCTGGGCAGAAAGCCGGGCACCTTAGTTCCCAGGGGCCCTGGTACATTGCACCTTCTGCACCACCAGTAGTTCTACCTCTCACCCAGAATGACAGAAAACTCTCTAATACTGGCTAGTCCACCTACCATAGGTTCACTCTCCTAAGGATCCAGGAGGACCTTCTGGGAGTGAGCAAGATGCCATATTTTTCATTTGGAAATCAGGACACTTTTATAATTGTTTTGTTGGGCTATTGTATTTTTTTACTCAAATTACAATCTTTAATTTATGCCAAACACACATTTCTTCTGGAGTTAACCTTATTGGTTGCCAGTCCTGGGAAGACTAGAAACACCGTAAAAATATATCCACTTGTAAACTATTCTGTATATGTATATAATAAATTGATGATTTTTAAGAATCCATCCTAACCTGCTGCTTACATACTTCTTCCTCACTGACTACCCTATCTGTGTTTTCTGTCTGTCCCCCTCCCCCCCTATAGAATGTAAGCTCTCACGAGCAGGGCCCTCTTCCCTTATGTGCTTTTCCTTCCCTCACTCATACGATCATCTACTCAAAATTCTCCACAAGGGCACCTAACACTTGGTTGCTGACGCCCTGCTGCTTTTTTCCGTGTTATGATTGCTGCAGCAATGTATATAAACTATGTTCGTATTCTGTATTGTTTTGTACTGTAAGTCGCTGTTTTACGAGTTTTCTCATTTGTTAATGTACTTTGCGAGGCGCTGCGGAACCCTTGTGGCGCCATATAAATAAAGAAGGATAATAATAATAATAACCCTTCCACCAGCCTCATGAGCTTCAACAAGTGTTTTTAAATGGTCTCCAGAAATTCCTGTTAATCTAGGTATTGTTCACTTCAGCAGAGCTATATAATGAATGGTCAATCTCAACATATGACTCAAATAACCCCTCTGCTGAGTACAATGGCCAATACTGTATATCACTCATACAGCCAACGAACAACATATTGTCAGTGTCCACACACAGTATATCTGTGAATGACGATGTTCACAGATATATTGCAACACCGTGCAGCACGGCATATGTGATATACTGTATCTTGCATATATATATCGTTCATAACTACCGTGTGTACACACGACAGACCCAACTATATATCAGGCACAGAATCAATTGCATATGATGTCACAAGTGGGCGGGCATGTTCAAATGGAGCCTGCTGGGCTGACATATCGAGTGTATGATTGGTAAGTGTGTATGCACAAGAATGTTTGAGCATAAATATTACCAATCGTTGGATCAGTCGTCCGGTCGCTTGGTTGTTCGTATTGGTTGTCGGCCCAGTGTGTACTCCACATTATACAGATACATATATACATTACAGAAGGATCACATATCGCCTCACTACTTTCCTGAAGTACTCAGGTGAAGGTGACATCATCTTATATGACATTATTCTCCAAAAGTATGGCAGATGGCAAAGATTAATCTGCATGATGCTGGGTTCATTTTTATGGTGCCCCGACTAGTCAAAAGCCAGAACATACATAAATACAGCACATCCTCTCCAAGCATTTCAATAAGGATAAAATATAATTATTAATAATAATAATTAGAAGAAGATGCTTTGTGTACGTATATTATTATTTTTATATGTAAACATGGTTGGTAAGAGCTGGAATACTGGAAATGGATATTGGTTATATGATATGAGCCATACAGAACCTCTTTAAAGTGCTAATTTGTGTAGTATGCCTACTTCTAAATACCTACACTGTGAGCTGAACTACTTAAGCCAAAGTAGCCATTTTCAATCAGTATTTCAGCTTCAATTGTTGCAGAATAAAATCTGATGCAAGAAAACCACTTCTGAAATACTGCAGATATTGGGCCTGATTCAGAACCGATCACAACTGTGATTGCAATAGCGATTGTGCACGCAGTCTCACTGCGATATAGTATGCTAATCCACTACGATCGCTATTGGGGGGTATCCACTTAGCGATTTAAACAAGCGATTGCACAATAACGATGTCGTTATCGTGCAATCGCTTGCAAATCGCGCATGCATCGGGCATGCTTTGGACGGAAGCGACCGGCAATGCGCATGCCCGCGGGTCGCTTCCGACATCGCCATTACATGCAGGTCAACCTGACTATCTCATCAGGTTCTGCATGTGCGGGGATGAGGGATGTGCCGAGACTTAACGAGTGAGCGTTCAGTCTAAGCACATCAGTAGCTATACAAACGAGAGCACGATTGCAATGTCACAATCATGCTCTCGTTTGTATATCGCTAAGTGGATACCCCCATATGTCATCGCAGCACAACTTAAGGATACCCACTTTACCTTACACACATCTGTAATGTTTAGCAAGACTGCGAAACCATCGGTACTATCGAGTACCAACGCAGCTTCACGCACACTTGCACAAGCCGTGACCTTACTCAGGAATTGTTAACTTCATCGCACGCAGTGAGTACACAAGCTGCGTACGGCATCACAGTGGATAATTTATGCATGCCCATGCAACGGCGTTCTCTCTCAATCACTCTGCAATGGGTCTGCGTGGTCACTGCGACCGCAGTCCTGATGGCAGTGGCTGGTTGGTGCACACAGGGCCGGTGCTAGGCTGTGCCGCGCCCCGCGCCGTATGGAGTTGCCGCCTTCCCTCCTCCGCTCCCCTCCCCCTGAGCTTAAATATTTCCTCTACCTCCGGGAGGGTGGTGGGCGTTTCCTGTGCCCTCCGGATACAGTGGCGCTCCGGGCGACAGACTGGCTTGCCCGTGCCTGGAGCCGCTACTGGGTGCACAGGTGTATTCATTACTCACTGACACATTTTTAAAAGATCCACAGTAGGAGCTAATTATTTCACTTGTAATTCTGGGCGGGATGCATCAAAGCATATTTTGCGGTCAAACCACAGAAAATGCAATTTTCTGAGTTTTGGCCACTTACCCCATATGCTCCAAGCCCCACAAAGTAATACATTCCGGCGCTTGGATGCGATGCGCAACACCATCTTTAGAATCTCTCCCAGCACGCCCCGCAGCGCCTGCATCACTCTATGCATGCGCAGAAGGTACTAAACCTGGAAATCCTTCTAACGCAAAGGGCAGCTCTTACCGGGAAAGCTGTCTTTGTGATGTTCTTCAAGCATATGGCATTAGTAAACGCCGTTATGCTTGTGATGAGTGGCGGGATGCATCGCATTCATAATGTGATACATCTTGCATCCCGCCCTCTGTGTGGAGATCTGGAAAACATGAACTGTTTCAGGTCCTGAGGACTGAGGGCCTGATTCAGAGCCGGACGCAATTAGCGCTCGCTCGTCCAGAAAATAGGGGTGGCTATTCAAATGAACCGTTCGCTCTTTGCGGTCTGTTCACGCCTCTATGTCTGAATGAGCGAACAAAACATGCGGTCGTTTTTTGGAAAAATACGCCCCCTGGCCGCTCGCATCCTACGTCATGTCCGTTATTTATTAGATTAATCGAGTACATCGAGCAGCGTATGAACTGCTCGCTATTCTTGTGGTTGGTTTTTGCTACCACAATCTTGCGAGCAGTTCTGGCTATAAAATAACCCAGTGACGTGGTCAATGACGCTGCTGTATTATGCACACCCATAAAACGCCCATTTTGACCTTTAAGCACGCCTGCGTTCGGATCTCCACTCCCCGTTTTCAAGCACCTTCCCCTGTTACCACCCACATACGCCTCCTTCTGTCACTCATATTAGCAGGCATTCACTATTTTGCGAGCATATGAATTTCGACCACACTGACTGGTTTGCGCATGCGTATAACGATCCGTACGCATGCGCAGTTGGGCAAACATCGCTCGGAGCGAACGAGCGGCCGCTTACGAGCGGCTCTGAATCAGGCCCTGAGTTTGAGAACCTGAAATATGGTACGCCCTGTAACAATTCTGAAACGTGATGTTATTTCTCTGCAAGTGACATTAATATTAGTGTTTGGGTCGATTTTATTTCTAGGGACAACATTACACTATGGCTGGTTAGTGATAATCTGACAGCATTGAAACATATGGACAATTAGGGGTATATATGACTGTACAGTACTAAAGCTGGTCATACACGCTACAATTATTGGGGCGATCCGCCCGATATCTGCTGATCGCCCCGATAATTGTAGCATGTGTGCGGGCAACCGCGGGTTAAATATTGCTCGGTCGGGCATGCCGTATTGTCCAGCATGCCCGTCCGATACGATATTTATGAGGTGAACTGTCGGCTGCATCGGGCAGTGTATGCCCAGCCACGGCCGACAGACAGACATTTCCTGTGTTGCTTCCCATGGAAGGAACAGGGAAATGTCTCCTCCCCTGGGGGCGGAGCGCAGATGTTGGGGCTAATACACTGTGAGAAATCTCACAGTGTATGCCGTGGACATCTGCGGCTGGCAGGCTGCCAGATAAAAATGTTTGTCGGTCTGACAGGCATTTTGTCTGGACGTGTATGCCCTGTTTTAGTGGTAGATTTTCAAAACTCCTAATTTTTCTCTGTATTGCCTGCCGTATTTAAAAGGGCGATAATAGTAAATGTAAAATCAGGCTTGTTTTGCACCTAATATTATTGCCCTTTTAAATCTGGTGAGCAAGTTTGGCAAAAATTAGGGGTTTAGTAAATAAACCCCTCAGTCAAAAAATAGTGGTTCACAGAAAAGGCCTGAAATCTTTCCCTGCTTCTCACAGGTGGCTGAGTCACAGTGCTTATCACACACACAGTCATTATCACAGATGTGCTTAATTGTGGCTATAATAAATGTCTGGAGTACTAAAGCTGATGACCTTTGATCTAAAAGAGACTTCTTCAGATCTCTCCTCAGTTACCCCTAACAGGTCAAGTTTAAAAAGTGCACCATAGATTTTAATATGTGCTAATTATTACCCTGAATTTCTTTCAGAGAGAAATCGCACCATAACCTGTTACGGCAACTGTGGAGAGGATCTAGAAAGCTTGGTTTAGAATAAAATGACTTCGGACCAATCCTTCACCTTGTTGCAGCACTAACAGAGCATACGTATCTCACACCTTCCCTACATCCTATACAATAATGCACAGATTCCCAAACTTGGTCCTCAGGACCAAAACAGTGCATGTTTTCCAGGTCTCCTCACAGAATCACAAGTGAAATAATTAGTTCCTTCAGTGGAACTTTTAAAATGTGTTGGTGAGTAATGAATACACCTGTCCAACTTCTAGGTGACCTGGAAAACATGAACTGTGTGGAGTCCTGAGGACTGAGTATGAGAACCACTTCAATAATGCCATGCCATAAGGAGTGTCCTGCTACAAGGAGCACATCCAATCCATCAGCCACAATTTAGAATATCCATGGCTAGGCACAAGAAGAGTGCCTCACCTGGTCAGTGGTTTTGATTGAAGAACTATCTTTGTCTGTTCAAGAGAGGTGTCTAGCCAATCGCACAAGCAAATGTTAAAAAATGACCAGCAGGTACAGTAACTAAAGACGCATACACACGACATGATGTGTGTATGCGGTGATATCGTTATTCTTGGGCACGATGGGGTGCCAGCATTGGCAAGTGTATACACACTTGCCGATGCCGGATGGTGGCGGGGGACATGCTGCATTTAGCAGCATGGCATCGCTCACAATATCCCCAGATTGGGCTGCATGTACAGCCGACTGGGGTTATTGTAAACGACCAGCGGGAGCGCGCATCGCTGGTCGTTCTTCGCATACACACTGGCCGATATTTTGAACGATAATGTTTAAAATATCTGCTAGTTTGTACGTGGCTTAAGGGTAATACGTAAGCACCAATGTAAAGTTGGAGAAATCAGATATTTACTTGTTTTTCAGCAATGTTAGTTCTGGATTACTCATGAATGTGTAGCTAGAAATATATAACTGATCTATAAATAATAGAAAACTTCAGTCGAAATAATTTTTTTATTAGTTTTGGATTGTTTTTAGACTCCATATCTATAACATTATGTTGATAACTAGGCTAAAATTCGACTTCATTTCAATGTTAAGTGACCATTATGGGTGTTGAGTAGTTTGATAATACTTAAGTAGTAATTCCGTCATGTTAAAAACAGAATCATTTAAAGTTGATTTGCATAAACAGGTTTTTGCTGTAGTTGCTACAATGTAAGGGCTTGTACGGACAAGTGTTTTGTTCATTCAAACAGCTTTGAATGTTGCACAGACATCCAGATCATTAGTCAGATGTCCTGTTCAGACCAGAAGTGGTAGACGTTGCGCCACTGGTTTAATTTTAGTACTTAATGTAATGCGCAGGGACAGTGGTTGTGAGAGGCTGTCCCTGCAAGTTACATCTCTGGCATATCTAAGGAGTCTTTCACTTTTTCAAAAGACTCCTCCTGTGAATCTGACATTGTGTATGTGTAGTGTCAGATACCAGAGCCGGATGGAGGCTTTGGGAGACTGATCGGAAGATCCCTCTCCTGTGACCGTGCCTGCATAGGCATAAGTGGTTTTTGCCATCTGGGGCCAAACTAAAGGGGTATTTACACTGCTGCGATAACCCAGGTTATTGCTGGGTCTACCCGGGTCACAGCTCAGTGTAAAAGGGTCCCTGAAAAATAACCTGGGTCAAGTGACCCGGCAATCCAACCCAGGTAGCTATCAGGGTCGGACCCAGGATGGACTTGGGTAATGATGCAGTGTAAATGGCGCAACCTGTTATCCAACCTGGGTCATGCCTAAAATGAGCTGCTTGGTGGTTGTGGAGCAGTCACCTCCCACTTTTTATGACCTCACAGGTTTAGCAGGTCAGACCCAGGTTTAGTGTGAACGGGGCTGACCTGAGAATAACAAAGATCGATGATGCTGTGTAAACGGTGCCCCTGGGTTGGAACCATGTCTGAAAACCCAGGTCGGACCCAGCTTTTTGGTGGAAAAGAGGTATAAGTTTGGTACATAGGGGTCAAACCACACTTACGGTAAAGGGAACTGCGTTGTGCAGGTTATTATGAATTCTCCTGCTTAGGCTAATGGGAAACATTAAAATTATGCAGGAACTGCAGTTTCTGCATCATTTTACGGAAAAAAAAACAACTTGATAAATAGGCCCCTAAAAGCTCATCTGAAGGAGCCTGTACAAAACCTATTAATACAATGTATTTTATGGTAGATCTATAGTGTCAAAGTACACTAAAAGCTCATTAATGTATTTGGGGTTTAGTTTTGGTACTTGCTAATTTTACGAATGCTAATTTAAAGGTGGACTCTACACCCTGTGTTCACATCAGCTCTGTTCCACCTGGATGCCACATACCCATGCCATCGGTCCTCTCACCATCACAACCTGTCAGCCCACCCTGTCTCTATGTCTGCTTACATAACATCTGCCTGTAACTCTTGGCACACCGTGAAGCAGGCATGCCATTGAGAGGGGTGATTGGTGCAGCAGGACCAACTTCCCAATTATGCTCAAAATAGAAATATCCTCCATGGAACGATGTGTGGGTGGAGTCAAGTGGTGTCCTTATAAGTAACAAGTACCTTTTTTATATATATATATATATATATATATATAATTTTTTTTTTTTTTTACTTCATACTAATTACACTTTTTTTTTAAGTTGTACTTCATCTTGCAATGTCACTTACTCATGTTTCAGATAGTAAATTTTTACGTGCTATATTACTTTCCTTGTAAATTTTGCAAATTACATGCCACTTGTTAGGAGGTGTAAAACCTAATTGCATACAAATCTATGAACCCCATATGGTGACATGCAGTACACTCTTTTTCAGCCTGCAGATGTCACTACTACACATACTGTTCAACTGCCCTCTCCCTATGCAATCCATGTACAGCGGCCTAGATCTGACATTTCATTTTGGTGCACTAAACCTAGTTCGACTAGATTTTAATTGTTGGGAGAGGTCACACCCTATGTAATAGTCAATTAATCCGTATGGATGGGAGCTTGAAATATGTAATCAAGCAATTGAACCATGCATTTTTTTTCTATTGAAATGTGCTGCAAAGTTGTCAGTACTTTTTTTTTTTTTGCAGCAACATGTCACAATATATTACGGTCCACACAAGTTTACACAACCAGCCCAGACTTGGCTGTTCTGATTGTTTAGCTGTAGGATTATTTGTTCTGAGCAATGTTGGGCACTACTGGGAGGTGTAAGAAAGGGAGGCATGGTGTGGCGCTATGCCACATGGGAAAGCTGCCAGTCAGAGTCTGTGCCCCCAGTGCTGTGGCTGGCACATGTTATACTTTTTATCAGCTGAGAGGCACCTGCTGGAAACTAAACAGTACCTGCGACATATGTGCATCATACAGACAGTGCACTGTGCCACAAATATCCTGACAGCTTGTATACTCCAGTACCCCAAGGCAGCACTCTGCCAGCCTGCATACACTACAATACACCCTGGGGCAATACACTGCCAGCATACACTGTACCACAAATATCCTGACAGCTTGTATACTCCAGTACCCCAAGGCAGCACTCTGCTAGCCTGCATACACTACAATACCCCCTGGGGCAATACACTGCCAGCATACACTGTACCACAAATATCCTGTCCCTGCACTTATACACGTGACGTTGTTATACTCTGCCTGTATACACTTGTCTTCCAATACCCTGGGCCAGCACTGCTTCTGCCAGCCTGCTTACACTGTGACTATATTGCTATATTCCATGCTGCACGTCACTGCACAGAGTCCACTCTCACGGGTCACACACAGATCAGTGCCTTCCCTGCACACACACACACAGATCCGCCTTCCCTGCACACACACCGCTGCTGAGCACTCTGCGTTTCATGTCATTGCTGCTCCAGGTCCAGGACTCCGCTCCCAGCGCCCAGGCAACTCCTGCAGAAGTTTGTGACCTTGACCCGCATGCTGCTCTCCGGTGACCCAACTGATGGACCAGGCTGTGCTGGCGGAGCCCGGAAAGAGGGCACAACCTCTGGCTATGAGCATGGTGAGGTGCAGATGTGCCACACTGTGTACCCCTGGCACTCCAACCACCGGGGTGAGCTGAGTGCTGGACAGCTCCTGACCTGGATTGATACTACAGCCTGTTTGGCAGGTGAGACGGAAAGACACTGTTGGGGGAAAATCTTTCTTTCAATCTTTATTTTAGCTGATTATAGCAAAATATAATATATATATATGTGTGGTGTTGAGGATGTATTTTATGTTTGTGAAATATTTAATTTATTTGGGACTATGCTATTTTCTCGTTGTGCTTGGATGCACTATTCAGGAATGTCCACAAATAAAAGAATATGGGAACATTACAATAAGTAGTCAATAGCAGCAGTGTATATACCCGATTGATGCTGCAACTATCGGGACATTTTCAAAGTTCAAAAAAACAAATAATTGCTGTTGCATCAAGGGTGTGAAAAACAAATATTTAAATTGGCAATAATTAATAAACACAAAGATAGAAACATCCTACATTATTATTTGCAAAAAGAGAGCTTAAACCTTTGATTACTTATTTTTTTGTTTAATGTATGGCAGGTAGCAGCCCCCCCCCCCCCCTCCCCATTTTTTTGTGTGGGTGGCATAACTATAATTCATTTTAGGTTTTAAAAGTTGCACCAAACTGAACAAAATAATTGACACTGAAATTTACAGTTGTCATTGCTACTATGTCTAAGTCGCTATTTATTAAATTATTCAGAAGTGTTTAGTGCTATACATCTGTGCTATACATGTGGCTCTCCAGCTGTTATGAAACTACTAGTCCCAGCATACCCTCCCACGGTAAAGTATGCTGGGACTCATAGTTTAACAATAGCTAGCGAGCCACAGGTTGACCAGTCATGTTCTAGATCATTCACATGCAACTATAAATAATGCCCAATAAATACCTTATTTGTGTGTGTTTTACCCCTTATAACAAATTATGTACGTTTTGGGTTAATTTATGGTGAGCACATGACATACTGCGACGGCTCCAGCCGGACATCCGCACCAGACCATCCTGCTTCTTTGTAACTGGATGGTAACTTTGTCCCCAGTAGGACTAAGCAGACTTATATTAGTGTCCAGTTTGGACACTCTATACAGCATAAAGTGATCTGATGCATCCCTGCCATGATGATGTGAAGAGCCACAAGAGGCCTGTGGGACATATACCACCACTTTGTAGTGTGAACAGATATTGGCTTGTGTCACGGTGCTTTGTTATACACACAGCGGCTCTATACCGTCACCTTGTCACGATGTGCCACTATTGCATTGTGTGATCCATCTCATAGAGATCCGTTTCTTTTCTAGCTGAGAGACATGCTGGCGTGGCCTGTGTTACAGCATCTGTGGATGACATACAGATCGAAGAGACAGCCAGGTACTGGGCATCTTTTCTTATTGGATAACATACTGACACTTCTCTAGCAGTCTCCTACAGGAGGTCATCTCTTTACATGTGAAAACATTAATGAATTACTCTGGAGTTTTAGGGTTCATTAGAAACCGCTACCTGCAGCTTACAGAGCAAGGAGAGCGTGTATATATAATATTATGGGGTCTAGATCTCAAAGGGTGGAAGCCTATTCATTGTATTTGGTTACCAATATAAAATAGCGCGCGCACATTGTTTTGTGCTTTACAGAGCGCATTCAGGCATTCACATCAGTCCTTGCTCCATGTTCCTTATCATATGGACAGACACACACTAGGGTTACTTATTTGGTTAGAAGCCAATTAAGCTACAAGTGTCAGAAAATTGTGGCGCTCATCTAGTCTGTTATTATATTAATCGAACTCAATTGGTCACTGCGTTGCATAAGTCTCAAAAAATGAATCTATGAAAAAACAGAACAAGAATTAAATAAAAATAGAAATAAATTCAGGAAAAATGATAAGGTATAAAGGTATTGAATGAAAATGGATAAAAAACAGGGAGTCTGCCACTTCCACATTCCTCACTGTCTCCACATAGCACTATGATGTTATTCCAACCAATCCTGTGAATTATCTTTATGTAGTCCCACAGTTTTATAAAGTCTTTAAAGTCCCGTCTTATTCCTGGATGGGTTGTAATCCAATGTCAAAAATGCGCCACTCCGTGCAGCGGCACCTTTAGTTAACGATAGGGACAGTATCACCTTCTAAATACACTATGTTTTGGTATGTGGCCCTAACAACGGAGCCTTGTACAAACTTGCCATATACATATTGTTTTAATAGCAAGCTCGGGAGGCTGTTCCCAATTTTTGTATGTATAATATGTTATTTACACATTAAATACATTTTAAGAGTACCATTTAGTACTAGTCATTCCAAACATCAGGTAAATCACACACGTTGTTAGAGCCACATACCCCATCCACTCCACAACTGAGTCGGACAGAGGAAAAGACCAGCAGAGATGGAGCTATTTGGGTGAGTACAATTCAACCACCACTCTGCAAAACATAGTGTCTATTTAGAAGGTGATACTGTCCCTATCGGTGTTAAAGGTGCCGCTGCACGGAGTGGCGCATTGGAGGTGGTGAATAAGGTGGACCCGGTGTGTGGTTTGGAATACCCCAAGCCAATTGCTGCAGTACTATTTACATGTTTTTTTGACATTGGATTACAATCCATCCAGGAATAAGACGGGACTTTAAAGACTTTATAATACTGTGGGACTACATAAGGATAATTCCCAGGATTGGTTGGAATAACATTATAGTGCTATGTGGAGATAGTGAGGAACGTGGAAGTGGTAGATGTCCTGTTTTTTTATCCATTTTCATTCAATACCGTATATTTTTCCTGAATTTATTTCTATTTTTATTTAATTCTTGTTTTGTTTCATATATTAATTTTTTTTGAGACTTATGCAATGCAGTGACCAATTGAGTATGATTAATATAATAACATAGACTAGTTGAGCGCCGCAATTTTCTGATATCGTTTGTGCTTTTTGAGGTTGTTGGGAAACCCTCTACTTTGCAGGCTGCTGTCTGGTGAATCTACAGCATTGTGGCACAGAGTGCTGATATAGTGTATTGAGCCATAAGCTACCAGTGTGTTTATGGGGTGTGGGAAGAAACCCATACAAACTCCACACAGTGATGCTTTGCACAGGAATTGAATGCATGGCCTCAGGACTATGAGGTAGTAATGCTAGCCACTACGCCAACCATGTATAATAGAGACAGGTGGCAGTTTGAGAGTGAAAGTGGATGTGAGAATACTGTTCTGGGGTATTTTAGCTAATATGTACCTGATGGATGACTGCGAGATTGAGATCTGAAATATTGAAGCTACCTAACAGTAGCACCCATAGTCTGCACAAGATCCAGATTAAGACCCATTGAGGCCATACATATACAGTATCTCTATACAACCCCCTTGGAGAGAAAAAGAATACGCCACTTATAGTGGGACTTATACAAAAAGTATGCATAATAATAACACATATTTTACTTTGTCATTATGTATAAAAATAAATCAACCTGAAGATTTGAGTCATTAAGTACACCCCTGGATTCTGTAGTTTTTGGACCATTTCTATCAATACTGCCCTAATGTTTGATGATTTCTGGTACACTCCTCCTTTATAAAACATTTTCAGCTCCCTGAGGGCAGTCTTTTATATACATCTCTTGTAAGGTCTAGATTTTGACCTACTGTTGCTTATTGCAGAGTTAAAGACTGTACACAAAGAAGAAATACAGGTGCACAACTCCAAATTAACTGATTATATATAAATAAATACATTTTGCATAAATACAGTAGAGGTTTTTGGCATAATCTTGGCCAAGTTTATGGGCCTGCCCACCATATCCGGGTAACCTCTTGTCGAGCAGGTCCCTAACATACTAAGGCTCAAATCCAGAGCACAGGACACCCCCAAACTAGCCCAGCTAAACCACCCCAAGGCACCGCTCTAAGAGTTAAAGACTGTGCCATAACGGCTTCCGAGCAGCCTGTGCCCGGTGCCGGGGCCGACCCCTGAGCTCATGATGTTGCGTAGAGAGGATGGGGCCATGACTGCCAGCATTGGGAAGTGCAGCATTGCCAGGAGCATCTTCAGGAAACTCCCTGCGACTGTACTTGCAGGGTGCATGGCATGCTCGGAGCGCAGGGGCAGCAACAGAAAGTATGGCACTCGGTACACCCATTTTTAGGGGTCCTCAATCCCCTGGTCCCTAGTAGGTACAGGCCAGTCGCTTGAGTCTTCCTTACCTATATGGGGAACCTCTGAAGGAATTGTTCCTCCCTGGGCAGATTGTGACTTCAGTCAGTATTCACGCTAGAGATCACATGGACCAGAAGACGCTTGTTTGCATAAAAATATAGCTAATGTCATATAGCAGTGTCTCTCCAGCCGCCCACACTAACCTCCTATGTCTCCCGGCTGCCTGCTGCGGCTCCTCTGCTTTCTTTCAGCGGTGCTGTGCCTCAAGAAACAAAAAAAACTTTATTGCTCTGGCCACTGTCGGTGGAGTAAAGATACAGCAGCACCCCGAATGGCATCCCGTTTCCTGTGACTTGCTGATCACTGCGGGGGTGCAGGCAACGGTTAGACTTGGCTTAATTTGTGGGTCTCTGGGGCCCCCTAGAACCTCGGGCCAGGTACAGCTGTGTCCTTAGTCCATCCCATCCCTACCAGCAGCATCGGTCGCTCACCCTTAGTTACAGCCCTGGTTAAAGGTACAAACATGGCTGCACACAGTGCGGCCTCGTCGGCCTTGCACCCTGAGCAGCTGCAGCGTGCACACACCCCTAGTGACAGCCCTGAATAATGGCTGCTTTTGCATGTAGTATATGAATACTGGGCAGCTCTCTTTCTACACTGACATTTAGATAAGAGGGGATGATAAAGTCCTCGGCCTCACCAAGAAGGAAATGGGCTAGACCCATGAAACTTAGCCTATTCCATATATTCACCCCAAAGTTCAACACACTTGGCACAGCGTTTCTGGAGTTTCTTTAACCCTTCCAAAAAAAATGATACAGTTTGATCACTGAAATACTGCTCTGCTGCTGATATCCACAAATCATTCAGAAAATACTTCCTTTTCAGTTTTTTTTTTTTTTTTAAAGGTTTGGGAACAGGAAACAGGCAGATGGAGCAAGATCTGGTGAGTAGGGTGGATAGTCTATGCACTCAAACCCCAAATCCTTCAAAACATCCATTGCCTTGCCAGCCTTGTGAGCAGGCACATTGTCCTGCAAAAAGAGAGAACTTTTCCTCATTTTTCCACGCCTTCAACACATGCTTTAATCTGCACAGCAAGTTAGAATAGTATTCAGCATTTGTTGTTTGGCCATTTAGGAGATAGGCATTTTACTGACTGACTATCACGTCTGAAAAAAACCGTTACCATCACCTTACCTGCAGACCATTGAGTCTTTATTTTAGTCGTGGAGCCAAGTTTCATCAGCAGTGACAAGACGTTGCAAAAAAATCATCACCAGATGGCTCAGAAAGCTGCAAAACCAACTTGGACCTGTCCACTCGTTTTCATTTCTCATCGCTGTTCAAACATTTGGGCACCCACTTGACTGACATCGTCTGCATATCCAAGAGCTCATGAATTATGAACCCAACACGTTCCCTGGAAATCTCTGTTTTAGCTGAGATGCGCCGATCTGTCAAAATCAAATCTTGAACACTATGAACACTTTTGGGTGTGGGCACTGTTGAAGGCCTCCCAGATCTTGCTGCATCTTCAGTCTCCATCTCCACGCTGAAAGTTGGCACACCATTTATTCACATTGAAAAGGGCACTTGTCACTTAATGTTTGCCTCATACACTCCATGGATTTCCTTTTGCATTTTTCTTCTGCAGCAACAGAAACTTCATGACAGCCCAGAGTTCCACATTTGAAAATTCCAAACTTTGCATTGACATGGTTCAGTTTAGGATGTGAAACACCTGCAAAAAAAGCGCTATTAGTGTAAAAATTTGCATTTTTTCTTTTTAATAAAACAGGATTCTCTTTCTAGCTGCACCAACAAAATAATGCTATGATTACAGTAAGTGAGTTATTCCGAGGACTTATCAGGGCCCCTTCATATGTGCTAGGACAGGCCCTTTTCCCTTTGCTTCATCACCTCATCTTGAAGATTTGCTGGTGCATTTTGGAAAGTTGTCCTCATGTCTGTGTCTACAGGACTAATTGTCTTACATTTTCAAATGCAAAACACTAAGTCATCATCGAGGAGAGGAAAGGAGCTGTGTGCTGTCTTTGTGTGGTCTGTAGACTCTGGCTTGGTGTGGGTTCACTCTCTGTACTTTAGTCAATTGATTCTGTAAAAATGAGCTCAGATGTGTACACACTGGTGTTTTAGTTATTGCAATCACTTTACTTTCACACAAGTGACATATGATATATGCGTTGATAAGAAATTATAATTATCTGATCAAAAACCTGATAATTAATAATTAGGCCCTAAAATCTGTAAAGCACAAAAGACTGCACTTGGTAGTTGTACTTTTTTCATTTTTATATCTCAATTCAAAAGTATGAGAGTACCAACAAGCTCTAAAACGTACTACAGCACCAGGGCCGGATTATAAGCAGGGCGACAGGGGCGGTCATCCCGGGGCCCCCACACACTGTCCCCGGCCACATCCTCCTAAAGAACCTTTTTTTTTTTTTTCTTCACGGAGCTGTCTGCTGCCAGGACTCCGGGCCAGGACCGGCTGGGCTGGTGCCTTGGGTGGCCGGCGGCCGCTCAGCCTGCCCTTCACTCACTGACCCTCCCCTCCCCGGGCTTCTGCGATCGGAACTTTAAGCTCCGATCAGGCAGCTTGCTCAGAAAAAAAATGGGCGAAGGGGAAGCTGCCGCAGCAGCTCCTCACATAAGTCTTTGCAGAGCCTGGAGCCATCACCACTGACTGCTCCGCCTCCAGCCTCCTCCGACGTCACAACCAGTCAGCAGATGCAGCACAGTGCAAGGCTGTCAGCGTCCATCGGTTAGCTCTGTGAGCCCCCTCTCTCCCCTTCTCCCTCCCTATACTCAGATACCTCATACATATTATATGTGATATGTATTCCTCTTCATATACTGTGTGTGTGTGTATGTATGTAGGTGTGTGTGTGTATATGTGTGCATGTATGTATGTATGTGTGTGTATATATATATATATATATATATATATATATATATATATATATATATATATATATATATATATATACACACACACACCTACATATATATATATTTTTTTTCACACACTCGGACTGGGGCGTAAAGGGCCCACCAGGAGAATGCAGTGATAGGGGCCAATGCTTAAGGGGTGTGGTCAACCAACTGAGCGGGAGTGGCCAGCCACTACAGTTGCTTGACTAATCATTAGGCAAATCTTGGTGTGGTATCTATAGAAACAAACCAAGAACCAATGTTTATCAGTGGTCCTGCTCCATCAGGTAACTGATTCTCTAATAGACTAACAATGTACAATTCAGTACATTGTCTGGAACATGACCCCTAGAAAAGGGGGTGGGGCCCTCAGGCAGTGGGGCCCACCGGGGATTTCCCCTGTGGGCCAGTCCAACCCTGTGTATGTGTGTGTATGTATATAGATATATATATATATCTCATTTTCAACTTCTATTGATAGGGGCCCCCACACGTTTGGTGCCCAGGGGCCCCCGCAGACCTTAATCCGGCCCTGTACAGCACATACAATACATTTTACATGTGTATATAAAATTGAGGTATGTGTATATAAAATTGAGGTATGCGCAAAGATTTAATTCTAATATATTATTGATGATTTTTGGCCTGTGCCAGCCCTGGCCTTGTGCCTGCTATTTTGATGTGGCAGCAGAACAGTATTTTCCACCTATCTGGGCACTTAATTATAAGAGTCTTGTGATGTCCTGGTAGTAATGAACAGTCCAGTAACTTCCCTATGTCTACACTATTGTCTATATTTAGTTGGCAGATTTCACAGTGGTGCTGTCAAGAATTTAAATAGGAGATCATATGAAGTCACCTCCCCTCCTCCAATTGGTCCCCTCGCAGCAGGATTATTCTCAGGCCCTGGCAGAGATGAATGGAAATTTAGCTGTGGGATCTCTAGGCAGTCACTTGTTTTCAGTCTAGGTTACAGAATTGTTCTAGGTTGCAAGTGAAATTAAGCTAAATGAATGGGAACTGGAATAAGGAAAAATCAGTAGCGGTTGAGGGACATTTTGTACCTTTTAAATCCTTACATCTATTGTGATGTTCTGTTCAGCTTGGCAAGAAGTGCAGTTGTACAACCCAATAGATTGCACCTGCATAATATGTTCATCTATTCAATGTAGGAGAGAGAGAGCTCAAACCCAACAAACTTGCTCATCATCGATTTACTTTGTTTCCATTTTTGTATGCAATTATGTGATATTTGGTGTGCTGTGGTTGGTCATGTATTGTGTAAACTAATTAACAATCATACCTTTTACTTAACACTGGGGGGCTATATAGTGGAGAAATTGCAAATGGCAACCAATAAGCTTCTGTCATTCTAAAACCGTGCTGGATAAATGATAGCTGATTGGTTGTTACTTGGCAGGTTCTCCACTTCTCTCTGGTAGGTTTGACGTTGGAAAGGATGTGTGTGCAGGTGTTGATACTGAGGAGTTGTTATATAGGCACACACCAGCAAATTAATCAAACAGCCCAGTTACTTAACCAGTGGTTTATTGAAGTATAGTAGGTACAGCCGTACACACTGTTACATGCACACTGGTAATGGAGCGGAGATTGTGTGAAGCGGGGATCTATACAGCTCACCAGCCCGTGAATGTATGCTGCAAACCGGCAACAGTCCAGAAAGCTGGAACAGCATTAAATGCAGGTATTAGCAAGATCTTCCAAAGAAGCTAAGTAAGAGACTTCTGTCTCCCAACATGTCACTCTACACAGTAAAATACAAAATGGTCCCTACACATGCTCAGTAGTGATCTCTGTGGCCATTCTGGAACAGGGCATGAAGCTTCCCTGGAGGAATAAGAAGACAGGAGTATGCGCAGTAGCGCACTCATCTTTCAATATTTGATGCATTTCCCTTTTGATCAGTAGATGTTAAAGTTGAAGAAACTGCTCAGATGAATTGGTAATAACCAATAAGTAGGACCATGGCAATCCCAAAATCAGGGAAACAGTACTCAAATACCCAGGTGATTAAAAAAAACAAAAACAAAAAACGCCATATATACAATTTGCAGGTGAGAAAGTCACCAGTAAGTGGTAAACGAAATATTTAGGTGAAGAGGAAAGGGGTGATGCATCAATCCTCGTAAAGAGATAAGCAACCAATCAGCTTCTACTTAGCATTTGTCTAGCAGTGTCTATAAAATGACAGAAGCTGATTGGTTGCTTAGGGCGACTTCTCCACTTTCTCTCTCCAAGGTTTGATAAGTCACCCCCCCTAAGTGTGAATATTCTTTAGGATTTTTAGAAGATAAAGTACATGTGTTCTTGGAACATTGTGGTATAAATATAGTATGAGTATTAGGTGCCTATCCATCATACGATAAATGGCCCATATTTAGATTACCGGGCCATTCATCATCATGGGTCCAAATGGGACCACCAAATTCCGCAAGCTCCATCTTTTTCTCTTAGTCCGGACCATCTTCTTCTTGTAGCCACACTCCTTCCTATGGGGATGAGGTCTGGGGATGTGAAGAGGGGTTCGAGCAAATCCCTCCGATGCCTCCTCAGACTCCCTGGCGGCTTAAGTCACGCATGTGCAGAAGTCAACCGCGGGGCAGGTAAGTACTGATACTACTTTTGTAGCTGTGCTACTAATCATGGAGACAGCTGCTTTGACCGTTCCTGACAGTGTTATTCCTATTGATATCCTATAATGATATTTGTATAGTCTGATTCTATTTTATCTAGTACTGTAGGATAGAAGATCATACATACTGTACCTCCTTATCTTTTCAGTGTTCTGCATTACATTATTTTTTATTACTAGGATTGGACAACAAATCTGCATTAAAGCAAAAGTAAATCGAGCATTCACCACAAGCATGGAGGTAAGGCGTAATGTGTGTAGCTGCGTCTATTATTATAATATTTTATCTGGTCAATTGAAATAACTGGAGATCTGGGAATTTACAGTCTGGAAAGAGAGAAAAATCCTTGTAAGAGAAGAATGTTAATTAATTCTGTATATTTCTTGGCAAAATACAATAAAGCAAAAACAATTTGAGAAATAGCTGCCTCCTCAATATTTGCCACCCCAAACCCAACTGCGCCTATCTGTTCATCAACCTATGATCATCCACTATACGTATAACATGTGATCTCTTATTTAGGAATATTTTATATACCAGTAAGTTGTGGAAACCAGAAAAGGGTAATATTATAGTATATGTATTGCAGTAACTTTGTGATCATGTCATACATGCTTAATCAACAATTTTTTTTACTGTAGTTGGAGAAACCGTGCTAAACCATGAATGACCGGACACCTTTGAAATATTCATGGGTCATTCTGAAATGGAATTTTATATATTTTAGGTATTTTGCTCCATAGAAAAGGTTAGACGCCCCAAGCTTACCGGATGATTGAGCCATTACTAGTAGCTGTGTGCTAGTGGGTTTTATTTTATTTTTAAATGTAACTTTTTTTTTTTTTCTTAAATTAAATGCAGCAAATGGGTAACAGCCGGGACACCATACAGGTTCCATGCCACAGGACAGGAAAATAACCAGACATACTTTGTTTTCCAGCTACAGTATTTAAAGAAAAAAAAAAAATGAGAGGGAGAGAGAGGAAATGAATGGCAGTGTAAGGAGAGCTCTGGGGCGGGACGTCCACTCTGCCTCATCGAAAACAGCGGCTATAACACTTAGGGGGACATGTATCAAAGCTTGTAGAGAGAGAAATTACCAACCAATTGGCTATTAACTGTCATGTTACAGGCTGTGTTTGAAAAATTGCAGGAGGTGATTGGTTGGTACTTTATCTCTCTCCAAGATTTCATACATCTCCCTAATATTTGAGTGAAAGGAGAAACCAAGCAGATCCTTTCAGAGGTATGGGTTTGTTGAAAATGGCAAAAGGAGATGAGTCAAGGAGACCCAAGACGCCCAGGTTTTGTGACCAGAACTATTTCCTCAGAACGCTAGTCATGTACTCCATTTAATTAGTTTGCTAGGTAAAAGTTATTATTTGAGGTATTAGTGTGTTTTAATTTCAGATGTTCACTTCACTTCTAGGTCGGTATTAAGGTTGCAGTAGAAGACCCACTTACAAATCTCCAGAAACATGTATGTACAGCGTTTTCTACATATGTGGCCAAACCACCTGGAACAAAAAAGGTACCACAATGCAGATATGGCTCCGAGTGTTACATAATGTCACCTTAGACAATTCCACTGTACCTATATCTGTATATGTCAGCTTCTTGTGTCCATACATCACTATGTCGTTAAATAATTTTTTTGATATATTTATATATATTATATATAGTAAATATTTTGGTATTAAGTCTTGGAGAGAAAGTGGATGGTGATAAAGTACCAACCAATCTGCTCCTAACTGTAATTTTTCAAACTAAGGGCTGGATTCAATTAGAGGTGAAAAGTCGCAGCCGGTGAAAAGAATTCCAGTGCGATGTTTTAGCCTCATTCGCCTGTTTGTACTTTCACACTGCGAGCTCCCGCTTTTTGCCCTATTCAATTGCAAAACCGGTGAATACGTGGACGTGTGAATGATGGAACTAGTGAAAAGGACTGGCTTTTTTGTGGAAAACGGTCTGTACCCCAAATTAAGCCTAACTGACCCTGGTAATCATTATAGAATAGCTCTAATGAAAGTATTTTGTGCTCCTAAAGTGAGTCAAAAGGATGTTATATGCACGTTTGCATTTGTTTGAAAAAGGATATAAAGTTATTTATTTGGTGATAAATAATTGCTGTAGGTAAATTGGGGGTACATTTAAATGGGTACTAGTATAGTTTGGTGTTTATAACGTGCATTTTAAAAACTTTTTTAATAACAGCTGCTGCAGCCCCTGCAATCCTAAAGACACTTGTCCCATCCATACAGCCCCCCACAATAGCTGTCCCTGGACATGAAACACATTTTCCACAAATTTGTACTTTTTCGCCCTAAATTCACATGACTTTTTATTTTTCCTTTTGGGTGGAGAAACTTTTTTTATTTTTTTTGTGCCTGTTTTAGCCTATGGAGTTTTCGCACATATGTGAGAACGTACCGGAATTGAATAGAGCAATACTTTGAATAGTGGCAAAAACATCACATCGGTGAAAAGTTTGCGGCTTTTCACCTCTAATTGAACACGAGCCAGTCTGTAAAGTGACAGGAGCTGATTGTTTGGTACTTTATCGCCGTCCACTTTACTTCTCTCCTAGGCTGAGTACATGGACCCCTTAGTCGTATATCAGCCGTCTGTGTGGCCGCAAAATGCTTACATCATAACTGTATTCTTTAATAGTCTGTGCACTATCTGTCACATTGGTAAAAGCAGTTGGAAAGTGACCACTAGCTGCCGGTGACCTCTTCCAACTGCAACCGGTCCCGGTGATGCACAAAGGGATTTGAGGCCCGTGGCCAGTCCTTATCCATGCATAGCTGAATTGTGTGCCTGCTGTCATTTGTCTCTGTTATCTGGGCAGTCTTAGGTTGTTGAAGAAAAGTAGGGATTACAGAAACTTCTTCAGCTTATTTGACCAATGGCTGTGCACCTTTTATTTCTTTAATTCTGTCAAATAAAACGCTTTCCTGTATTTTTAGACATGAAATGGATTTTCATAATGAAATGGATGACTTATTTCCGCATTGAATTTTCATAGATACTGGCTTTTATACAGTACATGTATCATTGATTTACAAAGTGCTATAGTCCCTCATGGTGTCGTACAGAAGATCTAACATTACACAACATGGAGATAAAATATCAATGCAAACACAGCTCACAAGAGTCTCTTGTAATATCTCTGTGTTTATTTGTATTGCCCACTATCGGGCTTCACTATGACAAAGGTAACTCAGAGTGTATCTCTATCACCTGGTCATCTTCACTATTATAGTTTGTGTTCAAAGTTAAATAGTGTTACTGCAGGACAAGAGCTGTAATGATTAACAGTGAGACATGTATCTAATCTATTTGTCCTCTGGTTTTATAAATAATTGTAAAGCTCATGTTCTGTTTGATTTTTGCAATTCTTGTTTTGCTTGTATTAATTTGAAAAATGTCACTTGATCTATTCTATTTAATGTCCTTACACTACTGGGGGTAATTTTTGAGAAAAAAATAAATAAAATGTACTGTAAGTGGAACTATCTGTGCCCGATGTCACTTCGTCAAGATACATTTGCACTGGCACCTTTTTTAAGATATTTTGCCGATTTTGGACAATTCCTGAAATGCGGATGTCTTCAAAAGTACAGGACAGCCTGCTTTCATATGGGATTTGGTCCTTTTTTTGTTTTCTTTCTTTTCTCCTAAAAGTTCCCACACTCTGTCTTGGTCCAGTTATCCCCACAGGATATTTGTCTTACAATTCAGGCTATTTTCTTCTATCGGAGAGGACATAATAATAATAATAATAATTATTATTATTATTATTATTATTATTATTCCTGCAAAATGCTAAGAGGTCCACAATAATATAGCAGAGGTTGATGACAGAATGGGTCATTTGGAATCAGAGGTCACAAGCTTATGCACAATTTATTAAAGCTCACTATGAGACTCTTCGAGCTACACAAGACAAGCTGTCTGACCTGAAATATTGCTCCAGGTTGCAGGCTTATGTGAATCTATTCTTTATGGGAAACTAGTTATACCCTTTGGCTTCAGACTTTGATTTTACCCAGTGGCTCCCAAACGTTCTTGTTTCATGGCGCCCAATAGTATCAGCTTTTTTCTCATGGCACCCTGGCCCAAGGCCAAAAGATTCTTATTGAGAAATTCGGCAGCATTTATTAAATGATGTAAATAGTGTGTACCTATTATACACAAAGTAACCTTGGCGCCAGTACCTATTATACAGTTCTGTGCTGGTGGACAGGGCTGCACTTTTTTTTTTTTTTTGTCCACATATTTTACCATAGACCAAACCAGTGACCATAAATTTTATTTAGTCCTGGACCACCAACCTGTGCGGCACACAGTTTGGGAAACACTGATTTAATCATTGATAGGATTCATTACCTACCGAAGCCTAGATTGCTATTTGAAATAATCCAGGTGGTATGCCATTGTGGATGGACTTTTTCCAAACTAAGGGGTCTATTCGTCAACACTTAATTTTCACCTGCTTTTGTAGAAATTAAGTGTCGGACCCATTCATCATTCCTGTAACGCAGGAGAGATCACCGATATCTCCTCATTTCCCGATAATTTCCACTTTAGTATGGGGACGTAGAAATTATGAAATTCATCAAGTTCCGAAAAAACATTTTTCTTGGAACTTGTGTGTGATACTGTATGCCACTCTGAGATAGCGTACAGCACAGGATACCATTCACAAGCTGCCAAAAGATCCCTCCCTGCTGTGACTCCTTACCTCCTGCGGCTACCTGCTCCATTGCAGTCACTCATTCCCTCCAGGCAGTCCTTCTGTGCTCACAGTTCAGCTGGTAAGTGGAGCGTGCGAGCAGGGGAGGCTGTGGAGGTGAAGGAGAACAGTCAGCGGCGGCAGTGGGGGGGGGGGGTTGTGGACGCTGCAGCTATGTGTGTGACTGTGAACACTGCCCCAGCTCCCAGTCTGCTCCCTCTCCTCGGGATCCTACCTGTCCTGCTCACAGTTCAGCTGGTGAGCAGGTGGGGGAGAAAAGACAGTGGCTGCAGCTCCATGCAAATGGGGGGGGGGGGTGACTGATATCAGTGGTGGTGGGGGTTGCAGGAGCAGATGGACATTGGTGGGGGCAGGCGGACAGTGGCGGTATGGCTGGGCGGCCTCAGGTGTGTGTGTGTGTGGAACGCTGCCTCTGCTCTCTCTCCCCGGCATCCTGCCTGTCCTCTTCGGGCTCCTGTCGACGGCTTCACCGGTAATTACCCCCAACACAGCAGCAGGTAACTGACTGACCTTGCAGGGAGCGCTGGTGGCTGCTGTGTGACGCCACTGGGGATGTGTACAAAGCAAAAGAGTAGTCTATTAGTGATGTGAGGATAAGAGCCCCTATACCAAGCTGCTTACTTTAGGTTAAATTAAATAAGACTTGCTTCTATGTACCCACTGTGTGGTCTCAGTTTCTAAGCTTACAGACGTTGCTCTCAGAGGTGTAACGATGTATAGAAGTGATGAGACAAAACATCTAGTGCATTACCTACTCTTGACTCCTGCATGAGTTTCGTTCTAGAAGTGCCTTCAAACATCCTTCACTCTTAGAAAGAATTAACCACCTCCAATTACCACTGTGATGTGTAATAAAATAATTATATGGGATCAAGTCTTTTTTTTTTTTTTCAGCTTAAGACCCTGGATCAAATGTGTTCACTATTGTTTTTTATTTATTTTCAAGAAATCCCACTCAACCATCCTTATCCCATCATTTTGACAGATTTTCGTAATGCCTGTTCTTTCTCATCCACCTTCCCTCCTGTATTGTGAAGCCAAAATAGTCCGGATTCTCAAACCTAAAATCGGTGTAGTATCTTGGATATACTGCTGGCCATGCTAGATTTACCCTCCACCTGATTCCATTCCCTTTATCAGCCAACACTCCATTTCTTTTGTTCTCATTGTACAGAAGACCTTTGACAGCCTCCAATGGGAACCTATGATGGAGAAACATTAAACTTGAATTGAAAAAATAATTTTAGAAGCCATCTGGGCCATGTAGACATAGGTGGTCAAAACATGTGAGAGCCGAGATTTCCAGAAAGATGACGTAAGTCTTCATTCTCCAGTCCAAACTTGGCGAGAAGATCTGAGCCAACACTGAACCACTCATCTTCAGTTAAAACTTCTTTAGCCTATAACAGACCCACTTTACATAATAGGTGGAATGTACTGAAGGGAAAAATGTGGTAAACCCCCTGAAAATGCAGTTTTCGGGGGGTTTACCGCATACCCCATATGTACTTGATTTGTCCAGATTGGTAACGCCATCTTCAGGTGGTGTTACCCAATAGAAGCCTATGGTTTTTTTTGGGACACCTCTCATGACAGGGATCCAATCGAATTCCTCCCATCACTCCCAGCGGCCTTCTGTGCATGTGCAGAAGGATGGCAGAGGGACTTCAGGTGGCGTTGCCGAATAGAATAGATATGATAGAAACGCTTATGTATAAAACGGATGATGCAAGTTTAATGAAGTCAGCAAGTATGATGATATGGATAAACTGTGTACAGCTGAGTGTGATAATGAGGTGTTGTGGGCAATTCAAAACAAATGAAAAACAACGATGTTGTCAGGACCAGCAATGTTGAGACAATAATGAACAAACATATAACAGTGATAATGTTTAACAGCACTTTCTGTGAGTTGGTGGGAAGGTGTTGAAAAAATGTAATTCCCCCGTGATTGCCGTAGAGGACTGATGCGGGTACACAGAGTTTTGGTCTGACCCTACCTTGCCCTATGAACGAACCTGTACGTTGCGCGGTGATCTCCTGATGCTCTGCCGCTGCTGAAAGCGCACGCTGTAGCCGTCAGCCGCCTTTGTGGATGGCAACCCGCCGGGTGCCTCGTGCTTTCGTGCAGTCTTGTTCTGGATACTGCTAAGTTACAGCTCCCGCTCCTAGTCCTCCTTAGGAGGTAGCGTCAATGGGGTAATAAGTAACACAAACGCGTTTCATCTATACAGACTTTGTCAAGGTGTGTCCGTGAATGCTCCCTTATTCCTTTTAAACCTGTGGGTTTGTTACAATTGGCTACATTCCTCTGTCACTCAAACTCGCCAATCGTCCCGCTCAATTTTTTTAACCATTATTTTTAAGCATTATCATTTTTTAATTAATAAATTTCACACTTACTATTTTACATATTTTTTATAATTCCCTTTATTAACTCCCCTCCCCTAAAAAAAAAACCAAAAAAAACCTTTCATAATTGAGCGGGACGATTGGCGAGTTTGAGTGACGGAGGAATGTAGCCAATTGTAACAAACCCACAGGTTTAAAAGGAATAAGGGAGCATTCACGGACACACCTTGACAAAGTCTGTATAGATGAAACGCGTTGGTATTACTTATTACCCCATTGATGCTACCACTTAACGAGGATTAGGAACGGGAGCTGTAACTTAGCGGTATCCTGAACAAGACTGCCCAAAAGCACGAGTCACCCGGCGGGTTGCCATCCACAAAGGCGGCTGATGGCTACAGCGTGCGCTTCCAGCAGCGGCAGAGCAACAGGAGATCACCGCGCAACGTACAGGATCGGTCATAGGGCAAGGTAGGGTCAGACCAAAACTCTGTGTACCCGCATCAGTCCTCTACGGCGATCACGGCGGAATTTTATTTTTTCAACACCTTCCCATCAACTCACAGAAAGTGCTGTTAAACATTATCACTGTTATATGTTTGTTCATTATTGCCTCAACATTGCTGGTCCTGACAACATTGTTGTTTTTAATTGCCCACAACACCTCATTATCACACTCAGCTGTACACAGTTTATCCATATCGTCATACTTGCTAACTTCATTAAACTTGCATCATCCGTTTTATACATAAGCGCTTCTATCATATCTATTCCTAATCATTGATTGGTCTGTTATCTGACCTTCCAAAATAGAGAGCTGCTTTACACACTCTGGGAGCGCTTGATTTATATTGATCTGTTACCCAATAGAAAACTATGGGCTTCTTTTCGGGACACCTCTCATGAGAGGGATGCGCATGCGCAGGAGGACGCCAGAGGGACTTCTGGGTGTTTAAACTCGGAAGTCCCTCTGCGGAGCCATCGCAAAGGACAGCTCTTTTCAGGAGAGCTGCCCTTTGCAATATTCTAGGTACATACCGCAGTAACAAACAGCTGCATGTATCCGAAGACAGGCCGGATGTACCGCATCGCAGATGCAATGCTTAGTACATCCCGCCCCCGACACATTTAAATTGCAATTGCCTACCGTTCATCATCCTCTCTAATTGCCCTCTTTGAACTTTTGATGGAATACACTGTGTTCTATTATAAACCGAGTAGTAAAAGACTGAAATAATGTTTTCTTTATCCAAATCCCATTTTATATATATATATATATATATATATATATATACACACACACACACGCACGCGTACACACACACACACACACACACACACACACACACACACACACACACACATATAGTCAGGTCCATAAATATTGGGACATTGACAGAATTTTCATATTTTGTCCTCTATTCACCACCACAATGGCTTTGAAATGAAACAAACAAGATGTGATTTAACTGCATACTTTCAGATTTAATTGGAGGGTAATTGCATCCAAATCCGGTGAACGGTGTAGGAATTACAACGGTTTCTATATGTGCCTCCCACTTTTTAAGGGGCCAAAAGTAATGGGACAAACTAAACAATCCTAAATCTAACTTTCACTTTTTAATACTTTGTTGCAAATCCTTTGCAGGCAATTACAGCCTGAAGTCTGGAACGCATAGACAACACCAGACAGTGGGTTTCATCCCTGGTGATGCTCTGCCAGGCCTCTACCACAAATGTCTTCAGTTCCTGCTTGTTCTTGGGGCATTTTCCCTTCAGTTTTGTCTTCATCAAGTGAAATGCATGCTCAATCGGATTCAGGTCAGGGGATTGACTTTGGCCATTGCATAACATTCCACTTTTTAGCCTTAAAAAACTCTTTGGTTGCTTTTGCAGTATGCTTCGGGTCATTGTCCATCTGCACTGTGAAGCGCTGTCCAATGAGTTCTGAAGCATTTGACTGAATATGAGCATATAATATTGCCCGAAACACTTCAGAATTCATTCTGCTGCTTTTGTCAGCAGTCACATCATCAATAAATACAAGGGAACCAGTTCCATTGGCAGCCATACATGCCCACGCCATGTTTCACTGATGAGGTGGTATGTTTTGGATCATGAGCAGTTCCTTTCCTTCTCTTCTCTTCCCATCACTCTGGTACAAGTTGATCTTTGTCTCATCTGTCCATAGGATGTTGTTCCAGAACTGTAATGGCTTTTTTAGATGTTGTTTGGCAAACTCTAATCTGGTCTTCCTGTTTTTGTGGCTCACCAATGGTTTGCATCTTGTGGTGAACCCTATATTCACTCTTGTGACGTCTTCTCTTGATTGTTGACTTTGACACATATACATCTACCTCCTGGAGAGTGTTCTTGATTTGGCCAACTGTTGTGAAGGGGTTTTTCTTCACCAGGGAAATAATTATTTTGTCATCCACCACAGTTGTTTTCCGTGGTCTTCCGGGTCTTTTGGTGTTGCTGAGCTCTCCAGTGCGTTCTTTCTTTTTAAGAATGTTCCAAACAGTTGATTTGGCCACACCTAATGTTTTTGCTATCTCTCTTATGGGTTTGTTTTGATTTTTCAGCCTAATGATGGCTTGCTTCACTGATAGTGACAGCTCTTTGGATCTCATATTGAGAGTTGACAGCAACTGATTCCAAATACAAATGTAACACCTAGAATCAACTCCAGACCTTTTACCTGCTTAATTGATAATGAAATAACGAGGGAATAGCCCACACCTGTCCATGAAATAGCTTTTGAGTTGATAGTCCCATTACTTTTGGCCCCTTAAAAAGTGGGAGGCACATATTGAAACTGTTGTAATTCCTACACCGTTCACCTGATTTGGATGTAATTACCCTCAAATTAAATCTGAAAGTCTGCAGTTAAAGCACATCTTGTTTGTTTCATTTCAAAACCATTGTGGTGGTGAATAGAGGCCAAAATCTGAAAATTCTGTCAATGTCCCAATATTTATGGATCTGACTGTGTATGTATATATATATATATGTGTGTGTATGTGTGTATATATATATATATATATATATATATATATATATATATATATATATATATATATATATATAATTTTTTTTTTTTTTTTTTTTTTTTCTTTTTGTACCTTTTTAATGCAGTAATTAAAATCCTCTTTGAATAAATTTACAGCATTTGGAACTATCATAACTTGGCAGAATAGCTACACTCAATATCCATCCCAAATATTCCACATTTTCATGCAGTTATCTTTCCAGTCTCTACACTCTACAGAACTACAGTCCTTCTTGCATTGCAGTGAACCTCCTGCAGAAATCCCAGCCTTTCTCTGCTGTCTCCCTTAAATCCTTGGAAACCTATCGCACAGCTTCACCAGTGGTCAGCCTCACACTCTTACAGGATTTGGTCAAAACTGAAAGAGCAGCTTTTGGAGACTGAGCACAGGAATTTTCAAGACCACAAAAGCTGGTTTAGTGGAACAATGTCACCTGGGTGATACCTTCTTGTTCCATATGACAATTCTACTGCCTCTCGATATCTGGAACAAAATATCCGGGTGTGAGGTGGCATCTTTACAAAGCTGCCTGTTTCTCACCTAGCTGTATAAAATATCTGCATGTTGGGCAATATATCATACTTTTAACCCCACCCCACAACTTGAATGTTGGCTGTATTTTTGTTGGTGTGTATATGTGTGTGTGTGTGTGTGTGTGTGTGTGTGTGTGTGTGTGTGTGTGTGTGTATATATAATTATTATTATTATATTCCCTATATCCCTGCATCATTCCTTCTTCACTACCTTTTTGGTGTTCTGTATCCCTTCCCAATACTGATTTAAAGCTTAAAAAAAAACAGTATTGAAATGATCCTCACGTTATTTATATAGTGCCACTAATCGGTGTGATGGAAACCCACAAAACTTCAGTGCTTTGAGGCAGCAGTGCTATCCACTGTACAAATGTGCTGCCCCACATGACTAAAGACTTACTGTATTACCACCATGTGTGAAATATATAATATATGTATTTATAACCTATGCACAAAACACCATAAATGAGAGCATGCCCACAGAAAGGACAGAGCACTGGGGTTTATTCTGATGCTTCTTGTTTTACACTGTTATATATGACTTGGACTATTTTCACCATTGGCAGATTGACCACTGTAGTCCGACCTTTCAGCTCATTGCTTTTATTGTAGTGATCGATATGAGAACTTTTATAGCATTGTTGCTGGCATTCATTAACTAACTATTTTTTAATTGCACTTGCTTGTAACTAGTATATTAAGAAATGCAGCTCCCTAAACTGCACACATTAGACCCTCTTACAAAGCATGCTGGCGCACACCACAAAATGCTCTAGTTTTGTTCTGGTGCACATGGATGGTTCTACAATCGCACTACAGAGCCCACACCTGTTTCTCTAATGGAATACAACTTTTTACATGTAGATGAGCTGGGGAATCGGTACTGTGCAAAAGTAACCACCAAACTTCTCTCCTTTTTAATCAAACTTTTTTTTTTTTTCAGTTAAGTTGTATATTGGATTTTTGACCCAGTCTCCAAAGCTTCCATTTATCTCACACTTTGATGGACTCTAATCTTTCTGCAGGTTAATCTAAAACCAGTCCGGCTTCAATCAATGCAAGATCATTTGGAATACAGTCTGGCAGCTGAAAGGAGGCGGATACGACTTTATTATGAAGATACCTACAACAATCTGATGGAGGAAGGCGGCGCACTTTATGGTCCGTCAGATAACTTTATCACTAGGAATTACTTTAAGTGAATAGTTCATAAAAATGATCTCGTAATATTGAGGCACAACAAATCTTTTGTATTTAGAGAAAAGTGTTAGAATACTATAAAATTGTAAAAAACATAAGACAATCTCATGTCTTACCTACACAATTATCTGTGCAGTTGTACAAATTTGCTCCCTGAAAGTAAAGACACACATGCATGAGCCTGTATGTACAGCTATTCATTCAGGTGCGTTTAGCAGGACATCAGAATATTCATCAGGGCTAACAAGTTTGTATATGAAATTGTGTCGAAGGGATAGCCTGTAGGGATGTGGTTTAACATAACGGTAAATGTGTAAGCTGCGTTACCCCATTTGTGAACTGTATAATAATGTACATGCATGAGACAATAGTGTCTTGAGGTTGTTGTTAATAAATAGGAAAGTCACATTTTCTGATATAACAGTGAATACAAACACTTATGCAAAATAAAATTAGAATAAATACAAACATCTAGTTTCCCCTTTCAAAAGTAAGTGGCAATCTTCTTTCCTGCAGCAGTACAAATGAAAATAATTATTAATGCAAATAAGCAGCCGTGACGCCATGTAACATAGGCCCGCGAAAGAATTGAGTACTATTTTCAGCTAAGGAGTATACACAATCGCCCAATGAGAAGCTGATAACTAGTGTTGATCGTCGTCATGGTGTCTTGTTGCACCATGTGTCCAGGTCTACCTCAGTCGCAATAACTTGTACACTCCCTTACTATTCCCTGCTTACGATTGCCCTTTCTCTTTATAATTCCAACCCTCTTCAAACATAAGAAGTCATAAGTGTAAGATGGAAAACAGCATATAGATGCATTTTTAGTACACATGCTCAGTATGTAATTGCACTGGTGTTAAAGCATCTCTCCACACTTTGGCTTATGTATGTGTGTATGTATATATGTGTGTCTGTGATCAATGTGGATGTATACCGTCATTTTTTCTCAGTTTCATAATTGTTTTCAATATTTTTCAACCCAGCTGCAACGTGGAGATGTCTCAGTGCTGACATGGTAGCGCTGGGACCAAGTATCGGATTCCATCACTGGGTGAGCAGCAGTGAAGAGATGTGTCCCGCTGGTCCACCACCGGAAGCTCTTCTGTAGCTCAGCAGTGTCTGAGGTCAAAAGTCTTGAGCGGGTGGAGCTGTGACACAGTGAGCAGATGGGACTGCTCTTTATTGGGCGCCAGTGCCAAATTCAAAATACCGTTTCTTGACCGGCGCTGGGATCAGACACTCTGAATCCGTTCTGAATTTGGTGCTGGCAGAAAATAAGGAGCTGTCATGGTGAGCCAATCACAGCTTGCCTTATCACAGCTCCACCCACTAATGACTTTTGACCTCCAAGCTGCAGAAAAGTCCAGCTGTGGAGAGGGAGGAGAGCAGACCTCCCAAAAGAAGGAAGAGCTGGATCAAGAAGCAGTCCTGGTGGAAGAAAGAAGATGAGCGGTGCCGGCTGGATGCAACAAAGAAGAAGAGGTGGCAGTAGAAAGCAGCTGAGGACCAGAGAGTGCTGCTAGTGGTGGGAAGCAAAGAACTGAAAACAGAAATGAAGCTCCCACTGCAGCCACTCCTAGCATACCTGTAGGCGACCTTGGGTCACCGGAATGTATAATCTTCCCTAGACCCCAGGTTGTCGGGCACTAGACCCGTAGGCACAGTCAGGACTTAGGACATGGCGCATATATAACAGAGAAGATGAGCGTCACTCAAGGGACTTTTGCTGAACAAATAGTCACTGTCACAGCACAAATGTGTCTGACGTTTTGGTTTAATTAACCTTTTTCAAGGACAAATGATGCCTTGTTATGTGTTTATGTCCGGAAGGGCACCTACAGCGTTTCACTACAGCTAGAGTATTGGATCTTGTGCAGTATGTGTGTGTATATGTGGGTGGGTGTGTGTGTGTGTGTGTATATTATATATTTCTTTTTTTCGAGAGAGAGCAAGAGGCTTGGATGTCCATGCCTATATTACAAACCGTGCATACCTTAGTCCAATAGTGACATATAAAGTGTTATGTGCAAAAAATAAAGGTGCTAAAGTGACTAGTACATATGCTAATTAAATAATGCTCAAAATAATAATGGTCTAGATAACACCACTTTTTTTTTTTTTAAAAGTACACATATATTTGTATAACACAATAAGACAATTAATTACAATAAGATAAAATTTATAATAATAGGTTACTTAGGTAAATGTAAAAGACTTTAAAAACTAATTTCATGGATACATAGTCCCACAATAAATATTTTGGGTACAATGCATATAGATAGCTAAAAAGTTCTTCGAAAAGTGCTTATCTTAGTTAAAAAAGTTCATCAAGGCAGGTAGGTACAGCGCCCAACGCATTTCGTCACTCAACTGACCATCATATATACACAGATTTTTAGTGTGTGCATGTAAGAGTCATTGATCTGTTAACTGCACCATATCTTTTCCTCTATTGCAGACACAGATTGGGAAAATGACCATAACAAGATATCTACAGACTGTACCCTTGTAGAGAGCATAGAACTGGTCCTTCCACCACATGCAAATCATCAAGGAAATACATTTGGAGGGCAGATCATGGCGTGGATGGAAACTGTAGCCAATATATCTGCAAGGTCATTATTTCTTTCTTTGGGCAAAAATTATCCCAGATATGTAATATTTATCATAATAACCATTTCGGACACAGCTTTTTTACACGTATGAAAGATGTGCTTAGCATAAACAATAGAAAACAAATTCAGTAAGTTCAAGAATCCAGTGTAATGTAATATTTTAAAACTAATGCTCATTGATGCAGAAATGATGCTAACATTCAGAGGACTCCATTAGAACATGGAGCCTACAGCAATAATAATGGGCGATTATCACACCACTTGCTGTCAGAATATAGAGCGGTCTTCATATTCCAGAATCTTGTTCCTGACATTAATCTGTGGTTTGCGTTTGTCCCTCACTACTATCCTTTGACCCAGTTTCCTTACCTGACTCCTCTGGTCAGGGGCTCAATGATTTACTTGATGCAAATATTTAGCAGAGTAATACAGGCACTCTCTTATAATATAAAGTTCACATTGTGGCTATGTATGAACCTTTATATAACCCAGGAACTAGTGACCAGAGGAATCCGGTGAGACAATCTGGGTGAAAGGATAGGTGATATGAATGTAGCTCAGTATTCGGACAAGATGAGTCTGTGGCTGTCGCCCATTTCTTACTGCAGGCAAGAGGCCACCTCATAGTGCAGACTTCATAACCTTAACCGTTTCTTGTCTGCAGAAAGGAGCACTAGTTCTATAAACCTGACAATTGGACAGCTCCTGATATAGCATTCTGCATTGCTAAAACATTTATTGGCAGAAAAGCGAATACCCCAGATTAGCATTTGAATGTGGTAATTCGGCACAAATGTTTGCTTTTTGTTATTATAATATACATGGTGTTACCTGCTGCACCCCTATTATAATGCTACATCTGCTTTACGGCCAAAGTGCGCACCTATAGTTTGAAATGTTTCATTTATAGATTTGAGTCTTCATCATTATCCATGGCCATGTAGTACAGAAGAGATTTAACAGTAACAGTAAATTGTATTCAAGCCAACAGATGATGGGCAACAAACTTGTCCTTATGTGGACTATTCTTTAATTCTCATTAACGTTTCATCTTCTGTATTGTTTAAATATGGCTTTCTGCTTCTGCGATCCTGCTGTATAGGCAAGGATCAAACGCTTTTGTTCAAATTAATCTTTTGTAGTTTTGGATAAATAGTCCCCAGTTATTGCTTTGCTGTATGATGTACTTTGTTGTTTATTCTCTATTCTACATATTTTAATTATTATTTGTTAATAAATAGATATAGATAGATATCTATCTATCTCTAAGTAATGCTTTTCTATGCATAAACTGCTGCAAAATTAGAATTCACCTCAGAGCTCTATGGGGTCTATTCATTATAATCAATTTATGTAAGGTGATACTTTAGGTTTAAAGTAAAAAAAAAAAAAAAAATGGATTTCATTACTTTCTTCTTACTAAAGTATCACTATTTCCTCTTGCGGAGCCAGCAATTCAGAAGTGTGATACTTTTCTGCTAAAGCTGCGATGTCTCCTTACTTGTCACACAACAGCCACCAGCGCTCCCTGCAAGGTCTGTCATTTACCTGCTTCTGTGTTGGTGGTGATTCCCGGTGAAGCCACAGACAGGAGCCCGCAGAGGACAGGCAAACTCCTGACCACCCCCCCCCCCCCCACTGCCAGATCCCTCCCCTGCAGAGAGCTGCAGCCACTGTCTGTTCTTTCCCATCTCCGCAGCCTCCCCCTGCCCGTTCGCCAGCTGCACTGGGAGCACAGGAGGACTGCCTGGAGGGAATGAGTGTCTGCAAGTCTGCAATAGAGCAGGGAGACGCAGAATGTAAGGAGTCACGGCAGGGAGGGATCTTTCGGATCCCTTTGCTGCACAAGCTGCCGTGTAAATGCCAGGGTGGCGTACCATACAGTATCACTCAGAAGTTCCCAAAAAAATGCTTTTTCGGAACTACTTGAATTACATTCTACGTCCCAATACTAAAGTTTATCAGGGGATTTCGGTCATATATCATATATCCTGCATTACATGAATGATTAATGGGTCTGACACTTATTTTATACAAAAGTAGGTGAAAATTAAAATGTTTGTAGAAATTAAGTGATGATGAATAGACCCCTACAGGAGGAGATATACTGTATCAAGACTTCCTATCTAGTACATATTAAATCTTAGCTAAATTCTGATTGGTTGCTATGGGAAACCTCTCCAATTGTTGTTTTTAGGTTTGCTAAATTTCCCCCCATTACTATCTTCATATGGTCGCAGGACTCCTCAGTGACCGATTTTATAGACTTTGTTTTGGCATAAAGATATCTTTCTCTATGAAAACAGTTGTTGGCTATTACCACTAAAATATTGTATACTACAATAGAATCTATGGATGTAACTAAGCCGACTCTCTGATGGGTCCCATGAGCCAGTCGACTTTCGCCTACTAAATGATCAATCCTAAGAATATCATACGTGAATCATTAGTTTTCTATTTTTTTTTTCCCACGCAGCCGCCTGTGTCGTACACACGCAATTCTGAAGTCCGTCGACATGTTCAAGTTTAGAGGCCCTTCCACTGTAGGGGATCGACTGGTTTTTCGGGCTGTTGTAAATAACACCTTTCAAAAAAGGTAACTGTATACTGAGCAGTGAGTTCTGATCCCTTCAGTTGTGCTTTTAAAATGTGATACTGTATGTATTTAATGAGCTGGTTCTCTAGAGACTGTCGTGTCTCCAATATTTAACATCTACAAATGTTCTGTAAGCAAAGAGCTTGACTGAAATAGAAGCAATAGCTAATGTTTATATATATATATATATATATATATATATTTGTAACTACTCAGTGGCACAAATAAAACTAAGGGTTATCTGAAGTTGTTACACAGAAATAAGGAAAGCAAATAAGCGCTGTATTTTGGGCAGTGACGTAACTTCATCCCAGGTGCCCAGAGGCAAGATAAATGTTGGTGCCCCCCCCAAATTAAAATGTACCAGCACCTATGCCAGCCCCAGCTGCCGCCGCCCCCCCTATGCAGTTCCTTTTATACAATGCCCCCAGTAGTGGTCCCCCTACGCAGTGCCTGCCTATTTAGTGTCCCCCAGTAATGGTCCCCCTATGCAGTGCCTCCAGTAGTGGTCCCCCTATGCAGTACCTCCTGTAGTGAGCCCCCTGTAGTTGCCCCCAGTAGTGAGCCCCCCCCCCCCTGCACGCACACACACAAAAAAAAACCCAAACACTTACCTTTATCCCCGCTCCAGTGCTGCTGCCGTCTATCCCCGGCGTCCGCTCCTCGGCACTGTGACACTCCCATAGTGCACTGCGGGACCCGGAAGATGGAGGGAGCTCCGTCCTCCAGCTGCCGCCGGGGGTTTGAATAGGAGCCGGGCGCCCGCTGGTAACGCACTCAGCGGGTGCCCGGCAAATGGAGGGTGCAGGGGGTGCGACTGCACACTCCGTAGTTACGCCAATGGAGGTGGAGCGCCGATCAGCGGCACTTCTCCATGCAGCTCCCGGGGACAATGAAGCCAGGTGCCCCCTTGAGGGCTGGCGCCTGGCGGCAAATGACTCCATTGTCTCGGGACTTCCGCCACTGATTTTGTAACAAATGCACGTAGTCTCCAAGAGTTTTTTTTTTTTAATTTATTCTGGGTACAGACTATATGATGTATCGTATGATCTATCGTTCTGACGTGGATCTGAGCGATATATAGAACATATTGGACGTGATGTAATAGGGTCCGAGTTTTAATTGTGGAAGTTTAGGGCTAACCTCGCACATTTTTTTTTTAGCGCTCACTCTATCTAATAGGGGGGTGAGAACATGCAAGTGGGGTCCCCCCTTTAAAAGCACAATCAAAACTTGGCTTTTTTGAGCCAGTCCTGGTTGTGAAAATATGGGGGGGGAACTTAGGGGGTCCCCTGTATTTTCATAAACCAGCACCAGGCTCAGCGAGCCAGTCCTGATTGTGGAAATATGGGGACAAAATGAGTAGGGGTCCCCGTATTAGTTAAATCCAGCACCGGACTCTTTCTAGTGGGGGTGTAATGACTCACCCGGTGGACCAACTTCACGGGGTCCCCCAGCCAAAGCCATTCGCATCCCGCGTTATTAGGCCCATCCTGGGGAGTTGGGGACCCCCAATAAAGGAGTTCTCCCTCTCCAGGGCACCCTAGGCCTGTGCTGATAGCCCGGGGCTATCCCTGACACCCCTGGGGGATGGGAGCACAGTAGATTGTGTGAAAATGTAATAAGGAATATTGGAAAACTAGAGGTCCCAGCAAGCCTCCTCAACATGCTGGTACTTGGAGAGCCACAAGTGCCAGCATGCAGAGCATTAATGGCCTGCTGGTACCTCCTAGTTCATCTGCAAAAGAAATATAAAAAAAAAAAATGACAGGACACACATTATTAAGGCTTCACTCACATGCACTAGTACTATATACTGGCCTTATCCCTAGCCGGTCTGTCCAGTAAAATATCATAACTACCCCTTGGTTCCGGTTCTCTTTGGTCCTTATAGGCATCAACCATCATCTATAATGAAAAAAAAAAAAACTGCAACCACGTGCCCATCGGACACAGTACCGCCCTCTAAGGACAGTACTTTGTGAATGACGCAAAAGCCACTGCATTTCCGATAGAAATGCATTGGCAGGCCTTCAATGGTGGTAATGCACTTTTAGTAACCTAGCAGTTCACACCATTGACTTCAATGGTGGGAACCGCTTATTGTCTGAGAGAGAGATGGAGGCTCACCTCCCCTGTGCATGCTTCTGTGTAACTCGCAGCTTTTGTAATAAAAGTCGTATTACAAGGTGCGAGTTTACCCACAGTTTAACTCTCATGCAAGTCAAACAGGGACCGTTAAACCCGCATCCTATTACATTTGCGAGTTTTGGGACAAACTTGCACCTTCCAAATGTGCGACATGGTGCAAGTTTGAGCCCGCAAAAAAATAACTTGGATACTTATACATCCCGCACATTGTATAGTGTGTATGCCTGATCCGTCTTTCCCTGTGGTCATTAATCGCATCATCCTATCTGCTGAGCTGCACATCAAATGTGACTATGCAATGAACGACGTGGTGTAGTTACATGCAGCATGTGACATGCCGAATCATAGTGTAGGGTGCGTTTACATTCAGGGGTGTATCTATAATGGGTGCAGGGTGTGTGGTGCACACGGGCCCCTGGGTCCAGTGGGGGGGCGCACCGTACACCCTGCACCCATATTATCTAAAACTTACCTCTCTAGTCCCACCTCTAGGGTCTCAGTGCTGCTGAAAATGCTGGAAAATGGCCATGGTGGCCATTTTTCCGACGTCATGCTCTGTGAGGAATTCACCGGGAAAGTGGTGGCAGCGCCATTTCCCCGGTGATCTGGGCAGTAGACTCTGGTCACACTCAGTCTACTGATTCTGCGGTGGCCGGCCACCCGCGTCAGTCGGCCGCCGGGGTGAGAGGAGGGGGCCCGTGACGGGGGATGCACATGGGCCCCCTCCTCTCTAAAGACGCCCCTGGTTACATTAGTTGCCTTGTCACGCCGTTGTATGGTGTGTGCCCAGGTGGAGCCCTGCTAAACCATTTAATGAAGAAGTGAATGCCAGTTTGGAGAAGGGAGTCATTTTAAAGTTTTAATGTAGTTTACAATATTTTGTAAATAGTAACAGCAAAATGACTTATCTGAGAAACCGGAAGCCTCATGTATACCGTATAACTGAGCTCTTGCCTGTATTTATTCAAAGTTGTTTATGAATTCTCTCCTCAGCCTATTCAGTATTTTTGAACATAAATGGTCGCAACTGATCTAAATATGCAGGAAAAATGTATTTTATTGCGTGAATAATATTGATAAATGGGGATCAAACATTTTGGGGACAAATGTTTTAAAGATCTTGGGCTGTCCCTGGAAATATATTACATTGGGTAACCATGTTTATTTGGCTTATAAAGTAAGATAAATATGTATAATTACTAATACAAATTGTGCCTATTACAGTGTAGAGGTGGGAGTCCGCGTGGAAGCCTATAACTGTGGGGAGTGGACAGAGTGTAAGTCGCGACACATTAACAGCGCTTTCCTGATTTACCAAGCCCTTGATGCCAGCAATGAGTACATAGTGTTCCCCAGGGTCAAAGCCTCCACAAAGGTGAGATCAACAGGGAAAATATCTGCTTCCTGCGAAGCTAAATAACATATCTCTGTATCCTGTGTCTACACTCTGCTTAATTATCCCGATGTAAACTAAGGTAAACTCTATCAAAGGTGCAAGGATGAGACCAATATGCTGTCATCACAGATATTCAGATACATTCAATATCCTATGGCAAGTTGGCAGCATAAATCCATGTGAAAATAGAATGTTCTAATGCAGAACCAGTCTCCTCTTGGCTTTATCCCTTGGATGCGCCATTATATATGCAGAGTTATTGTAGTGCCAGCATAATAGAGTCATCTCATTGATTTTTGGAAGTATAGGCAATAAAAATCATTTGATGATGATAGAGATTTTGGGGGCCCACAGGACTCTGCGTTATCCCATATATTCCTGTATAATAAATATGAGTAGTGGGCATACAAATGGGAACATAGGTGAATTAGGTACACAAAGCATTATGAAAGCAGCCGTTTCTCACATGCCTTAAACAAGGACATAACACCCCAGCATGGTCAGGGTCATGTATAAATACAGTGGAATGCCCTGATTGTTTATGAATATGGCTTGCATGCAGAGCCGGATTAAAACCTGATGGGGCACTAGGCAAGATGTGGGTAACAGAGGGTGTCAGTTATCTGATAGTGTCTGCCAAAATGAAATTCTCTTGCACCTTTCCACCATAACACTGTTAACTTTCCCTTGTTACCTATTGATGTCTGGGGAGAGTTCTAGCTGCCCCCAAGGTGCTGCACCTTTCCTTTTGCAGACTAGTGCTCTCTAAGAAGATTGCTCTGCTGTGATTTGGTAGTGTGGTAGCAGAAAGTTGATGAACTATCAATCACCGCACATAGAGGTTTAGGGCTGGGGTGTCGCACATTGATAGAGACTGGATGGAGCAACATTTCAAGTTGCTGTGACTGCAGGCCTGTGTATTTTACTATTGCAATAAAGGGGCCATAGACTGATCTCCGTACATAAACCACTTGTGACACACAGCAATGTGGTTTATGGTGTGGGTTTGTAAGTACCAGCAGTCCTAAACATGACTTGCCTGCTTCCAAACACTTGGCCACTGATAGCTGGCCTTCACAATCAGACTCCTCAACAGAACACAGTTTGGCTCAGCGTCATGAGAGAGTTGACACAACCTCTCTCAGGTGTTACCACTAACCTCCAGCACTGAGTACTAGTGCAGGTAATCGCCTATCAGCCAACCACTGTAAAAGCCTGCTCAGTGCATTTCTTCAGTGCCAATTGTGTTTTCATAGATGATCCTGCTTCATGAGGAGATGTATCAAGTGCTGGAGAGAGAGAGAGAGAGAGAGAGAGAGAGAGAAAAAGTGGAGAAGTTGCCCAAAGCAACCAATCAATCTGTCATTTATCTAGCACATGCTTTGCATTGACAAAAGCTGATTGGTTGCTGTCTCTCTCTGTCTTTATCATTTAGTATATGCGGCATATCCCAACAAAGCACCCGCCTTTGGGGGATACCTGCAAATATTAAGTATCACCCGAGTGTAACATATCTGCTGCGTCCCCTCCATTTCCAACAGCAGCCGCAGCACCCATAAATGTATATGGGGACTGCAATTCTGCAAGATTTACCAAGCTCCAGAATGCAAAGAATTCGGGCGTTTGGCCACAGCAGCTGGAGCCATCTGCAATAATTACCGGTAGTGGATGTCTCAGTAACCCTCGTCTGTAATGGCCGGTGCACATGCGTGGCGATCGGACCATGCATGAGCCGTAGCGTTACAGGGTTCTAATATAGAAGTAAAGTGACCGTTAACGTGGTAACTTCACTTCTAGAACATCGCAGGGACGGGGTCACTTTGGAGCCCCTTTCCCTGGATGTGAATTTTGCTACATTATTGCCACATATAGCGGTGATAAGGAATTGCATTAATGGGTTTAAAACCCGATAAATTGATAAATATGCCCTCCCAAGACTTGGTACATCTTCTCTTTAGAATGTGACTTGCACATGTCTTCTGCAACTCGTGAGCAGACAAGTATGAACACTTATTCAAACCCAGTGTTCATTTTTGATTGGCTATTTAGTGACCTTTTATATGTATGTGTGTATATAAATACCACACCCATGGGCGTCGGAATGAGAAGGGCAAGTGGGCGGATCATCTCCGCCCCCAGAAAAAAATTTGAAAGGTGCGGCGGCTACGAATGGTCAGGGACTGTGCTTTAAAGCAATAGGCTGCACAGAGGAGGTGTAACGTGCAGTGCAGGGGCTGTGCAGCCTATTGCTATAAAGCACAGCCCCTAACTGTACACGGTTGCCAGGGGGGCGTATTTGCATGAAGACTGGGGAGTCAGAACTATTGCCCCCCCCCCCTATCATAAAATTGATCTTACACCCTTGACCAAACTTGTATACATGGTCAGGGGTTGGGTACTGGATGCCGGTGCTCGTCCCAGCGGTCAGAATCTCCATGCCGGTATCCCGACAGGGTTAAAATACCGCCAGTTGTCTGTCTGTATCCTAACTCTCCCCCTTCCCCTCATCCTCTCTCCTCACTACCTAACCCTGTTAGTGCCTAAACCTAAGCTCTTCCCCTCCTTAGTGCCTAACCCTCCGCCTAAGCCCAGTACATACCGACAGGATCCCGTGCCGGGATTCTGGCACCAGCATCACGACTGTTGGGCTTATGACCGGATCCACATGGTGAGGTCTGACACTCTCGACTTTTGAAATATTGAAGTGTGTGTATATACAATGTTTTTCACCAAGATGAGGACTCCTTATACACCTATTTCATATGCCTTTGATGTGCTGTTCTGTACGCTATTAACTGACTCTTTATTTGGTCCATGAACTTTGACGCAAGTAACGCTCCAATGTATAAAATGAAGCTTGCTCAACAAGTAACTCAAGTGGGGAGTGTCTATTTTTTGTTCATTTAATAAGGGGCCTTGTATTGCCGGAGGTCAAATGGGGACTCGACATGGCCTAGAGCAGTGGTCTCCAAGCTCGTGAGCCACCAGTAGCTTGTGGTCTTAATTTTGGTAGCTCACCTAGCTGCAGTACTGCCGAGTCAACTAGGAGGAAGTAACCTCTGATGTATGCTCCCCCGTGGCATCGAAGCCATGGGTGGAGCCACAGGGAAACATGTCAGGTGATTGCCGCAGCCTTTACAGAAATCACTTAACCATTGTTCCACCCACGGCGTCTACGGCGGAGAGAGTGACTACCACCCTGCCGGAAAATCACACAGCTGCCCGGCCTATATCTTTTGCTCCTGTAATACCTCCTTGGAGACAGTAATTAACAGTGAAATGTGCCTGTGCTTTTTATTTACAAACTACAACAATATCACTGTAATAATGAAATGCATTTTTTTTTTTTCAATTCTATTAAATTAACTGAACAATTGAAGGTATTAGCCAGATTTTTTTTTATTTCTACAACTTTAGTAGCTCTTCAGGAGGTTTAATGTTTCTAAAGTAGCTCACCCCTCAATTAACGTTGGAGACCACTGGTCTAGAGTGTTAGGGTAAAAGTATAAAAATACAGAAAACTAGACATTTGTAAAAATCATGTTTTATATCAGTTCCCATGTTTCTCCCTACATTGTCAGATAATTGTATTGTATTACCAATTTACACTGGTTGGCGAATAGTACATACAGGTTTGTTTATACAGTATCTATATATTTGTTTTTTCACAATACCCATTTGCCTAATTTCATGTGCCCCCCATCTTATATATTAGGTAAGCTACACATCTGTTGCTGCTAATTTCCCTAATGTCCTCTTAAGCTGTTTTGTTGAAAGCCATGTCCTATATTTAAATGTAGCCATTAAGTGTTGTAATTCTTGTTCTAAATAAATTGCTAAAACAAAGTTTTTTTCCATTTCTTAAGTAAATAAAAATAAATACTTGCTGTAATGTGCTTTATGGCTCCCAGCATTTTCTCTGAGCGGCAGTTGGATTAGTATCCAGCTTTTTTCCGCCTATCCTCAACGTGTATATGAGACGCTCACGGTCCACTATCCGTGCACTGATGTAGCTGTTGGTTTCAGGAGGGTTTGGGTCAGTCTCCTTGTATACCTCTCCCTTGGCTAAGGTATATAGGGCTCTATAGCCTACCATTCCTGTTGTTTGTGTAGTTGACTTAGAGTCCATTGTCATTGTATTAGATATATATGCATTGTATGTGACTGTTTGCTAGCTGCTGTATTGACTCTTTCATTTTCTGTCTGTCAATTATAACTATCACTGTTTTTTTTTTTTTTTTTCTCTCCATCCTCTTGGGGTGGAGGTTTTTCTTTTGAGTACTTCGCATTCATTTAAGATTTTGTGAAGGCTGTCACATAGCATTGCATGTACTACTTTTACCGAACATGTCAAAGGTAAAAGGAAACTTGTACTGGTTTCATATAAATCATGTATGGCCTATATGTCCCCTCAGGATGTAAAGGATGGTTTGTGTGTTGTCTGTTATAAAGAGCCACCTCACCAGTGTGTCAAGGCTGCCGACACTTGAGACTCCTGGAAGGAGTCAGGCCTACTTGGCAATATAAAATTAGGTGGTTTTAGGAATGACCTTTTCATGAAATCTCAGTAGCACGGAATAAAAGTAAATAGAATTTATTCACAGGCAAAATATTATAGCAACGTTTCACATAAAGTCTCAACAACACAGAAGTTCAGATATGCAGTAATCAATATAGGAGTAAACCCCTATATGTAAATAAAGTCTCTGATACACAAGAACTAATGTGGTAGGGAACCCCGAGTCCAATATGAGGCTAAGACCTCAGGATGGCATAGCGGACCTTACTAGGGTTGAGCCCTGTAGCGTGATGAAAATCCGGAGCAGGGTTGAGCCCTGCAATGTAGTGAAGATCCGGAGCAGGATTGAGCCCTGTGATGTAGTGAAGATCCAGGACAGGATTGAGCCCTGTGATGCACGGTAGGTCCGGAGCAGGGTTGAGCCCTGTGGCGTGACGAGGATCCAGAGCGGCGTTGAGCCCCACAATGTAGTGAGGGGCCGGAGCAGGGTTGAGCCCTGCGGTGTAACTGGGATCCGGAGTGGGGTTGAACCCCGCGATGCACTAAGCGTCCGGCGACGGTAACGGTAACTGTGCAGTTGACAACTGTAGCAAAGGTAACTCCAATGTCCACGGAAGTAGAAGACAACAGGCAGAGTACATAATACAGCAGGGGATGGAACCACAGCAATGGAGCAGAATAACAATACTTAGGCAATGGCAATGCTGAGCTCTGTAGTGCGGCTGGTAACCAGTATCAGAAGTTTAACCGGAACACTGGCAGAGATATAGCAAAGTCCACAGCAAACCACAGGCACAACAGGGATCTGGCAGGAGTCCAAGAAAGACCTGAAAGCAATGTTGCACAGACACTGAGACACAGTTAGTAACAGGCTTTATACTAGAGGGCTGTGTTCCATAGGAAGTTCAGAACATGTGACCCAAATGGAATCAGGTTTGAAGTAATAAGCAATCAGAAATCCCACAACCTGACAACACCTTTTGAAACAGATGAAAATTTTAACTCTCTATCCCCTGTATGTGGAGAATGCCAGCAATAAGGATAGCTCCTCCAAAGACCACAATGGAACTTTGGCAAATGTAGTTTATCTTTATGTAGTGAAATAATCACAGTCCTGACACAGTGCAGTTTACCTGTCTCTGGACAAGAGTGATATTGGGTATCCTCTTTGTCCCTGGTAATGAAACAGTTTGTGGATCGTATGGCTGCTCCCACGATGCCTCCTTGGATGGGGTGTCCACAGCATGCTATGTTTGCGCCTCCTATGCATCCTTCCTGGTTTAGTCAGAATATGATACCATCTAATGTTGAAAGCAAACCGGTAGTTACTAAGGCGCTTAAGCACAAGTTAGCTTTTTATCCGTCTGCTTAACATATGGATTCAGACATATCATCAGAGGAATCTGATGATGTGCTGGTTCCTCTCCAGGGTCTAGCTCAGGGAAGGAGGACCATCTGTCCACATTGGATGTTCCTCCTTTGGTGAGGGCGGTTAAATCAGTCCTAGATATTCAGGATGATGAACCAGCTCATAGTAAGAAGGCTCCCATGTTTAATCAGCACCGAACAGTGGGCGAAACGGAGTTTCCTATATCTGAGCTTATGGATGAGGCATGGGGTGTAATGTGGACAAACAATTTTATGTGAATAAAAGAAAAACGTTGTATGCTTTTCCAGCTTCTGTTTGTACTAAGCGGGAGGTGCCTCCTACTATGGATGCTCATGTAACACATTTAATCAGAAATGCTAAATTGCCTCTTCCGTCAGCATCTTCTCTGAAAGATTCCACAGATAGAAAAATTGAAGCATGTCCTTAAGGCAATATTTTCATCATCTGGAGCTGTTACTCGTCCAGCTATGGCTGGAGCCAGGCTAGCCAAAGCTGTTGAAGAATGGATGGGGGCATTGGAACAACTTTCTACCAGATGCTACCAGAGAACAGATGTATATCTCCTACATACGGGAAGCAGCTTCCTATCTGGGAGAAGCTGCTGTAGATGCTGGAATTTTAGCTTCTAAAGCATCAGCAGCTTCAATAAAGACACGCAGGGCCCTTTGGTTAAGATCCTGGAAAGCTGATACAGGATCAAAGAAGGCGCTGGAAGTCTTACCTTTCTATAGAAAGGTACTTTTTGGAACAGAGTTGGATAAAATATTAGCTACTCTGGCGGCTCCAAAATCAGCAGGTCTGCCATCTACGGCAGCTATAAAGTCGAGGCAGGTTTCTTTTCGTTTCTTCCGTCCTCAGGAACGAGCAAGGAAACAGTCTTCCTCTATGCCGACTAGCAAGACAACAAGGCGCCTAACTAAGATTTCTGGCCCGGCAAGGCGTCCAGCTTCTAAACCGGACGACAAACGCTCGGCCTGATGGGGCGGTCCTCCCCTGTGGGATCCCAGGGTGGGAGGCAGACTTCTTCAGTTTGCGGATTATTGGCATCAAACAGATGCCTGGGTCCGAGAAGTGGTCTCTCAGAGGTGTGCCCTCACTTCCACGAGGCATCCTCCCAGTATTGACACACTGTTCCAAAATACTGGTTAATTGTACAATACCATAAAGTGTGCTTTAAACCTGCTTTCATGCTGTACAATTTGGAGAATAACATAGAAGGGAGAGGTGTGTCTCCATGTACAGATTTGTCCACTTTGCGGCGTATGTGGCAAGTCGTGCATTCGCACCCACGACTTAATAGGATTGCGTGATGTGATCGCAGTGCACACCATAGCGTACAGTAGCATATGCAGCTGCGGGTAATCTCATGGCGCGATGCGTACGCCTGTTTGCGGCGCGATCGGCAAGGATGTAAGAGAACACACCTGTATCTGATAATAATGCATATATGTATTGTAGCACTCTGTGGGGCCCATTTATTAATGATTGCTTTTGCAATGCGTTCAGGGCATGTCAGTACCGCCCATGATCGTATTGCAAAATGCGATCATAACGGCCGGTTGTATTAACCGGCACATGCGGACTGCACATGAGCGGCTCCCATTGCCGGTGGAGGGTTACAGCAGATCCCTCCGCCGGCTGATATGCGGTAAGTAACCATAGGCTACAGCGGCTAACGCTATCTTCAGATACCTGCTGCGATATCTGAGATACCTGCTGCTGTCCCTCCTTAATACATCCGGGGGATACTTAATACTTGAGGTAAACCCCCGAAAACATGTGTGTTTAGGGATTTTACCTCAAATATTCAATGATAAATGGGCCCCTATGTACAGTATAAACTTTATGTATAATGTTCCCCACTGCCTCATTTATAATGTTTTGACAATTTTTTTTTTATGCTATGTCCCAACAAAGGGCCATATTCAACTAGCGGCGAAAATGGACGTTTTATTTCGACATTGGCGAAAACTGATGTTTTTCGTCTAAGACGAAATTTACCAGAAAAAAACTGCGAAAACGGCACACACAAGTAAAAAAACTGGAGAAAAGTTTTTCTCCATTCCAGACCAGGGGCAGTATTCAATTAGGGAGCGAAAAGTCCGTGCTGGACTTCTCGCTCCACATCGGAGGTTTTGCAGGGATAAAGTATCGGGCATATCCCCGCATTCAATTTGGAGTCGGCGAAAACGGGGCCCTGCAGAAAGGCAAGTATCTAAAAAAAAAAAAAAAAAAAAGAAAAAAAAAAAAAAATAGGGGAATTTTTGGGAAATCATCCACTATGGGTACCCCAGTTTTAGCCTGCGGAAGGGAAGTTTTTAAATACTCGCAGCAGGTGCTTTTTTTGCGCCTGTGAAGGAGTGATGAAGAGTAGCACTTTTTTGGGGGAAAAAAGTGCTTTTTGAAAATTCTTCAAAAATGCACCTGCCGCTACCACCCACATTCTTTAAAACACCTGCCGCATACTTGGGAACCCCCCCTGCAATTGCACTACTGTAGTTTAAAACTTTGTTCCCCAATTTTTTTATTTTTTTTTTAACCCCAAAATTCAAATTGTTTTTGGGGTGTCCCGATTTTTTTTTTTTTTTTTTTTTTTAAAGCCTGCACCCCTAAACCCCAATTTTGCACTTTTTTTCGCCACCTATTGTTGTGGAAAGTTATCCCCGTTTTTTTACAAAGACTTTTTGCACCGGCGAAAAGTCTTTGAAATTGAATACAGGGATAATGAAAACAGGCAAAAATGACGTCATCGGCGATAAATTGTAACAAATAACGGGTTTTCGCAGCCAAATTGAATATGGCCCCAGGAGAGAGAAAAAATGCAAAATCCTTATTTGTGGCTAAAATGTGGGGATTTCTTTCAGAACCCTTTGGACACCCCCCCTAATGATAAATTACCCTCCAAATTTTTGTAAGTTGTGTACTTTGGCAAAAAAAAACCACGCTAATTTTGGGTGAAAAAAAAAAAATTTTTTTTTTTTTGGGGGGGGGTCTGATTTTTCTGGGGGCAGTATGGATGCGTCAAGTGTTTTAAACATAGTACGCGGTCACAGCAGGCGTTTTTTTTAATTGTTTTTAAAATTGGGTTTTTACGACACAAAAATATTCTTACACCTATTTTAACGTACTCCCAATTTACGTGGGACATTACTTTCCTGAGAAAAAATAGCTTTCTATCATATTCAATGATTTCGCCAAAGTACACAACTTACGAAAAAAATTGGGTGTAATTTAGCATTAGGGTGGGGGTGTCTCTTTCCCATCTTCTGCTCTTCTACAAACTCCGGCAGTGTGGTTCCCTCACAGGGTCATGAGACACAAGACAGCTTTGTGTGTCTTCATACGATGTCTGCACCGCTCCAGGGACACTACCTGGAGCCTAAACCTGGCTGTCTGTCGGCTATTAAACAGCTGCCAGAGCCGGGCTTCAGCCACAGACAGCGCCCTCTTACCAGTTCAGTGCCCGGAGCTCACACTCCACCGGAACAGCCCTCCCTATGTCCCTGCCCCTATGTACCACCCAATGGTGAAAAATGTATATAACGCATGTAACTTTGACAAGTAAGATGAGCCCCCCCCCTCGGCTCCAGGCCCAATAGCAGCTGCACCTATGGTAGCCATGCATGCCGACCTTTGTGCTACCCCTGTCGGGAGGGGGCAGCCAGGCTGGCATTGTGGGAGGAAAAGGCGTGGCACAATAGAAGTTGGCGTTGCAGTGATTACCGGCATTTTGAATTGGGAGGTGGAGCCTCGATGACTCATTTCAACACTAATTGCGCCATCTGTGGCGCCCATTTTAATTGGGCTGTGGGAGACTTCAGGCAGCTCGGAGCACCACCAGATATTCAGGAGCTTCCCAGAAGATCTGGGAGAGTAGGAAAGTGTGGCATTACCCCCCTATTAACGATGTATTGTGCAATGTCGTAATCATGCAGTAGTTTTACAGTCTGCTAGTGGATGTGCCCCTTAAGAAGCTGATGGACGGAGCACCATTATCAATCTGCCATCTGTTTGAAAAATGACAGTTGGGAGCTGATTGGCTGGAGCACCATTTATCATACACAACGAGTTTTAAAACTCATTGCATTGGTTACAACTTGTTGATAAATAGGCCCCTAAAGTGTCTTAAATATGTGTTCCAAGGAATTATGTAAATATTGATGCCCTCCTACAAAAAATAGAATTCTGACAACTAGTATCTGATGTAATGGTGGGACTGCAGGGGATACAGTGACTATGGGACCTGCAGGTGATGGGATGGAGTGCTGTAGGCTCTACACCCCCTAGGCTACAAGGTATACAATAGGGAAGCCGGCTACCGGAATCCCAACAGCCGGCTTCCCGACTGCTTTATCCTGGCGTGGGATAAATGACCGGGTCTATATCTAGACGCCTGTCATTTCCCCGACGCCGGGAGACTGGCCCCGGCATCCCGATAGAAGGGATGCCGGGCGCTGCGAGTGGACAGCCGCGGGGGGGAAGGTTAGGTTTAGGGCACTCGGGGGGGACTTAGAGTTAGGCACCCCCCCGGGAGGGTTAGGGTTAGGCTAGGGGGAGGGAGGGTTAGGGTTAGGCACCCCCGGGGGGGACTTAGGGTTAGGCACCCCCCGGGGAGACTTGGCTTTAAGCTGCGGGGAAGGGGGGGGGGGGTTAGAGTTAGGCACTTGGGGGGGAGGTTAGTGTTAGGCACCTCTAAGGAGGGTTAGGGGGTTAGGTTAGGTTAGTTTAGACTTAGCGACGATCGGGATTTCCTGCGCTGTCGGGCTTCTGCTGCCGGGAACTCTGCTTTTGTCGGCCAGGCGCTGCTGGGAATCGAACCGCATGGCCGCCGGTATTTCATACCGATTCCGGCTACAAAGTGGGTAGATATCACTATTATCACAGAACATGCATAGTCGAGATCAAACACGTATTTACTGCACATGCGCAGGTTTATGCAGATGCTCAAAGCAGAGCAGAGGGACACAGGATGATGGACCACATCACAGGCCCATCACTATTTTTCTTAGCATTGGGGGGTCAATGACTCTGGAGGACCCATCATGCTGAGATTGTGCCCTTTGAAGCCGTTTGAATTTCTAGAACTACAATTTGCTTTAAAAGTAGCTCCCCTCTCTGTATTTGAGCACTTTACAATTCTTCACAGCTTGGTGCTGAATCATCAACATCACTTGATGACAGTGAGGATGTTCTTGAGGCCTAGCTCTGACCTAAACCTACTCCCTATGCAATCCCAATTTTTTTTTTTTTTTTATGGGGCTGTATTTTGCTTTAGATGAAAAAAATGTAAATTACTAAAAAAATATAAAAAAAAGTGACTGTCTGGGAAGCTGGGTCTAATATGTTGTTCTATTTTATAGGACAGCCTCAGAAGATTTCGTGGAGCCATTGCACGCAGAAAAATACGTGTCTCAAGGTACATCACAGTAACTAATTCTTACATACGCGCACTTGTATAATGAGAGAGAGATTCAACTCACGTTTTTGTTTTTGCAATGGGTGAATCATTACTGTAAATTATTTCCAATCTAATATTTTTCGTTTGCTTTACATCTCCTGTTTGCATTGACAATACAGCATTATAGACCTGTACATCATCTGAGACATTCTACACAAGGATAAGCAATGGAAAGTGCTTTAACTTTATTTAGGAATGCCCTTCTTTCTTCTACTCCGTATTCTAAAAGGTTTTTACTTCATTTCTACCTTTTCTTATACTTGGTAAAAAGTAGGTGTAGTTTAGTTAACACCACAATCTTTCACGGAATGTACTATTATTTTTGTAATCATTTCCTTCCAGACTAAGGCCCTCATTCAGAGCCGTACGCTCTGAGCAGAGCGCACGCTCTGAATGAGGGCCGTCCTCCATAATTATGGAGCGCCCTCCTGGACGCTCGTATAGCTGTGGGTCACCACCCACAGCCTATACGAGCGTGCAGTTTGATGGCCGCGATGGTCCTGACCATCGCCACTGCGAGCCGGAGCCTGCGGTTGAGTTTTTCAACCGCAAGGCCCGGAGTGATTTTGGCTCTATCAGAGCCAAAATCACTCCCACTGACATCACTAGTGATGTCAGTGGGCCGGCTTCTGACGGTAGGCGTTCCCTTGGGAACGCCCCCGTCTGGGAGGCACGCCCCCGGCACGCCCACCAAAGGGGGCGTGCTGTCAATCAACATCGACAGCACGCCCCCTTTGATCAGACACAACGAGCGAAGGAAAGTCCTTCGCTCGTCACGTCTGGCGCATGCGCACGACGGAGCTCCCGCAGTCGTGCGCATGCGCTGTGCACAACATCGACCCACTTGCGAGCGGACAGCCGCTTGCGAGTGGGTCTGAATCAGGCCCTAAATCGTTACTCCCTATTAAAAATGTATCTTTTCTGAACAAGAGAATCGAGTGACTAAAAATAAAATATCTACATGCTTGTTAATGTATATTGTGAAAATATATAGTCATTAAATCAAAGTCTTATTAAGAATATATTTCAGTCTCCTGCACTCTTCTAAAATATCCCAATATACTGCCTGTTACACTGGTTACAATGTGCTTCCACCACCATCTGCGTTTACACAGTATAACTCCTCCCCCAAACACACATAAACTAATGGTGCATACACACGGTCAGATATTTCTTCAGATCTGAACGATAACAATTTAAAAAATCGTTCATATCTGAAGGAAAATCTGACATATCTGACATGCCTGAACGATGCGCGTTCCCGATGGTCAGATAACGATATCTGACATCTGATGTGTTTGCAGTCAGATTTGGACGATTCCATTCATTTTAATGCAGTCAGAAATCGTTCAAATCTTTGGTAAAATCGTTCAATCGTTCATCTGACAGATCTGACAAATCTGACCGTGTGTATGCTCCATAAGACACTATAATCCCCACACACACCTTGCGTGCGCACACACTATAATCCCCACACACACCTTGCGCGCACACTATACTTGAGCCAATTACCTATTCTGCAAGCACCCCTACGCAGCATTGAGCGCAGATGGGTATATTGGAGACAACTCCACAGGTTCCTAAAACGCAACTACTGTAGCTTTGTTTTAGTTTTAAAACTGTAAAATGAGCTGACATTCCCTGCTACCAACTAAAACTGCTCTTGAGTCCATATTTGCCGCAGCAGTGCTGCCCTGCTTGAGTTCCCACCTACATCGGAGTGGCTAGTAAATCTGGGTCAGAGGCATCAGTGGCAGGCTGGGCCGGGGGGCAGGATGCCATGTGCCAACCGGGCCGCAGCGCCATGCGGGCAGTGTCTTTGTGACACAGCTGCACTGCGTGTGTAGCGCTGACTGGACGGAGTTTGGTCAGTGCTACACAGTGACTGACAAACACACAGCCGCCGGCGCCGGCAGCTGTGTGTTTTAATTTGCAGCCAATGAGAGTGTGTCAGATTCTCACTGACTGCTGCTGCGCCCACTGCCAGAGCCACTCCATCTTCCGGCTCCTGCAGTGGGCAATGGGAGAGGCGTCATGACGTCTCTCCCATAATGCAGAGCGGGCTGGCCTGGGAGGACAGACGGAGGAGCGGATTGGCAGCGGCGGGAGAGTGGATTCAGGTAAGTGTTTTTTTGTTTGTTTTTGTTTTTTTACCTGTGTCTACTGGAGGGAGTGGAGTGGGCACTACTGGTGGCACTACAAGAAGGGGGGGCTACTACTGGTGGCACTACAAGAAGGGGGGGCTACTACTGGTGGCACTACAAGGGGGGGGACTACTACTGGTGGCACTACAAGGGGGGGACTACTACTGGGGGCACTGCAAGTGGGGGGACTACTACTAGGGGCACTGCATAGGGGGGAGGAGACTACCATTGGGGGAACTGCATCGGGGGACCACTGCTGGGGGCTTTATACAAAGGGCAATACTGGGGATACTACATAGGGGGGAGACTACAACTGGGGCCACTATTTAAGGGGCACTGCATAAGGGTTACCACTATTGGGGGCACTGCATGGGCGGTGGACTGCTACTGGGGGCACTATATAAGGGGCACTGCATAGGTGGTACCACTACTGGGGACACTATATAAGGGGCTTACTACTGGGGGCACTGCACAGGGGGGACCACTACTGGGGGCGCTGTATAAGGGGATTACTACTGGGGGCACTGCACAGGGGGGACCACTACTGTGGCACTGTATATGGGGCTTACTACTGGGGGCACAAGGGGCACTGCACAGGGGGGACACTACCGGGGGCACTGCATAGGGGGGATCACTACTGGGGGCACTACTGGAGGTCTGCATAAGGGGGTCCTCTCCTGGGGCACAGGGGGGCACTGCATATGGGCACCACTGCAGGGGGCACCCCATATCTTTATTTTTACTTTACATTAATCCCCTATGGACCTGCCTCCTCCCTGGAACACTTGAGGGGGGGGGGGGGCCGTAGCACGCACGTGCTCTGGGCACCCCGGCTACACGCTACTCCTCTGCCAGGGCCGCCTGCATGCATTTTCCCCCCAGGCTAAAAGTTGCTAGCCAGCACCTGAGAGGCATGATGTTCTTAATTTAATTTAAAAGAAAATAAAAAAATGACGGTATTGGCCTCCTTCAAAGCAATGTCTGAGGTAAGTTACACTCTCGCAGATATTATTACCAGTTATTCTGGTCTCAGAGACACATTTAGTAAAGGAAGCCAGGTGTGTGCCACCAATGAGCAGCTAATGTGTTTTCTAGCATGTGATTTAAAGAATTCTGCAACTTTTTTTTTCCCACCATGTTTTCTAGAAAGTACATGCTCTTGAATAAACCAGAAAAGCCAATCTCACATCCTTGGGACAAAAGCAACCAGGTGATATGTTTGACCCTGTCTCAATTTGTGCATGACATTTAGGGCCGTATTCAATTAGCCACAAAAAGTGCCATTTGGAAAAAAGTTTTTGCTGATTTGGGCTTTTTACCTCCGTATTCAATTACAGGACTTTTCGCCTAAGCGGAAAAAAAACAGGAGAAAAGTTTTCTCTATGTAGAGGCAGGCGAATTGGAAGTGCAAAATCACTATTTTAGGGTGCAAATGTGGGGATTTGGTCCAGAACCCTTTGGACACCCCCCCCAATAACTAATCAGTCCAAAGAAACGTAAAAAAAAAATAATTGAGAACACCCCAAAAATGACATGTCAATTTTGAGAAATGGAAAATGGGTAAATAGTGGGGGGGTGGTACTTTGGGGGGCTATATGGATGGGACAGGTGTTTTTGGGATTGCACGAGGCTGCAGCAGGTGTATTTTTAAGAGATTTTAAATCTTCACTTTAGAGATTTCAAAATATGTTAGTACCCATTTTCATGTACCCCAAACTTTACCTTGGTACTTATTTTTCCCAAAAGAAATGGCTTTGTATAATTTTTCAGCACTTATGTATATAAGCACATATCAGCCAATTCTGACACTTTAAAAACACAAAACACTTTTATTAGGGCTATTAGGACACTTCTATATTGATTTCTAATGTTAGTGCAGCTTTTTCAGGGTACAGACTAATTTCCCCAAAAAACTTAGGGACACTTCGCCAGTTTCACTTTTCGCTGATTTCGCCTGTTTGCCTTTTTGTGTCTTTTGGAATTGAATATGGAGATAAGTGGGAGCGCGCAGGGAAAAAAGTTTAGCCTAAAAACACGCGAAGGTGGCGAAAACATTGCGGCTCGGCTTTTCACGTCTAATTGAATACGGGCCTTAGTTGCTCTATTGTCGCACATGAAGCTTCTGAATACATATAGATTTGCATAAATATTATAATTTTGTTTTACAGATGCTCATTTGTTTTTAATTTAATTTTTTTACAGAAAGAGCAATTAGACAATGTGATACAGAAATAATCTGTCATTTGTTCTGTGAGCTATGTTCTGTATAAAATGGTTCTTTATTATAACCTAATCTAGCAAAAATGGCCAGGTGTGAGATGATGGATGCATGCAGCCTTAAAATGCCACTATATGGGTGCTGAGATGCTACCTTATAACATTATTTATATCCTATTTAACCCTACCATGATGCTATATAACGTTGTCAGTGGGATCGGATATTAATGCCTCCACATCTCAACCTGTAACTATACACAATAAGTGTGTGTGAATAAAGATTGCTTTATATTTATTTTGATATACTTGGTACAGGTTGAGTCTCCCATATCCAAATATTCCGAAATACGGAATATTCCGAATTACGGAATAATTTTGGCATGACTGAGATAATAAAACCTTTGATTTTGGATGGTTCAATGTACACAAACTTTGTCTAAGGCACAAATTATTAAAAATATGGTATAAAATTACCTTCAGGCTTTGTGTATAGGGTGTAAATGAAACATAAATTTATTTCATGTATGTACACAAACTTTGCTTGAGCCACAAAATTATTGAAAATATTGTATAAAATTACCTGCAGGCTATGTGTATAAGGTGCATATAACACATATATGCATTCTGTGTGTATATTGGGGTCCCATTCCCAAGATATTTCATTATGATATGCAATTATTCCAAAATACGGAATATTCCGTTATCCAAAATACCCCTGGTCCCAAGCATTTTGGATATGGGAGACTCAACCTGTACTACAAAGAATCATTATTGGCACTATACAGCTGTCATGCAACTGCACTACCAGGGCCAGATTAGTGGGGATTTTCTGGGCTCTCTAACAAGTGCACCAGCATCAGTGAACATTGACTGTATGGCATATCGTTTATGAACATTATATGTGCTGGTACATTTTTAAATAATTTTTACAGGAGAGTGGATTTTTTTATATATGAATATCCTACCAGTATTTTTATGGTTTATTACAATGATTTAACGATCACATGTCCTCCTATTAGCTAGATTTTCTAAATAACCCATTTATGCTAGCAGTAATATATGTTACAAAATTGCAGTGTTACAATTTGTAAGCTATTTAGAGATATTTAATGTATCTCTTTTATGCTTTTTTCTATAGTAAGAGAATTGAATGCAGTCAGTCAGTTTTTATGTTGAATAAAGCAGGGGCATAACCAGAGGTATGGGAACCCCATATCAAAATTTCCTTGGGGCTCCCATAGGTCTACCTATACAGTGCCCCTTTAGTTGTGCTTATAATACAATGCCCCTGTAGTTGTGCCAATTATGCAATGCCCCTTGTATTAGAGCACCTTATGCAGTACCCCTTATGTTGTGTCTCCCGTAATGCCCCTAGTATTGGCCCCTTATGCTGTGCCCTCAGTAATGCCCCTAGTACTGCCTTATGCTGTGGCCCCCTTCCCTCGTACAGTACTTACCTCTCTTCACGCTCCAGTCCATGGCATCGGCTCTCTCGCATAGACGCTGACTGGATCTGACTAGATCCAGCAGCTGGCATAGACTCCTCTCATCGCAGGTGACGGGAGTGACGTCAACCACGCACTGCATCACTGGGAACGCTGGCCTCTGAAGCCATGAGGTGTCTTTAGTCTCTGATCTCTTCAGAGACCAGCGTTCCTAGTTGCACAAGCAACTTGGCCGGCCGTGCAGTGGGACACTTGCTAAGCCACCGGGCCCCATAGCAAGCACATACCCTGCACCCTCTATAGTTACGCCACTGGTAAAGTGTATGTATTTTTACATAGAATGCAGCTCTTGGGTTATTTTATTTATATAATTTTACATATTCCATTTATCAGCGCAGACACTACACCATATACATTTTGCCTTTTCCATTTTTGAGGGTAAGCAGGATCCCTCAATAGTGTCAGCTGTTTTAAATGTCATAAGGTTTCATTTGTGTCTAAACGCATTTGTTTGGTGTATCTACTGATTGTTTATGTGCTGGAGAGGAGGTGGGGTGCAGATAACCTGTATGTAGAGCTGGGTGTGCGTTTAGGTGACTGTGCCTTTGGTTGTACGGTGGATGAGAAGTTTGGTGTTATGTGGAGGATGGTATCCTACCCTCACAATATTACCTACATTTATTGTATCCACCAGATGATTTAACCTATAGACTTTGAGCTGAATGTATCTGTTGTCTCTTATGTTATTTTAGGCATATCTTGGTTACAATAATGTGGCCACCCTGACTGTCCTTGCTGCTAATGATGGATGGGAATTGAGTAACACTATGGAGAATGTAAGTTTGCAGCTATTTCAGACCAAATGGTTTTAATTTCCTACTAAACTGACGAGAGGAAAACCTCACCACATCCACTATTGGAGACTTAATTGATCCACTTCGGCAGGTATAATGTATATAGGCAAGTATCACGGCAAGGCCCAAAGACTATAATATCGCTGATCCTCGGAGAAAACAGACTCCATGAAGCATGATGCATGAATGGTGAGGGCCACAGAATATTATTGGCTAAACATGAAACAAGGCACACATTTAAAAAAACAAAAGTTTTCACAAACCATAGAGGCATGTGTACTTGGAAACTTGATTCTTGACATAAATTCCATACTGGCCAGCAACTAGATAACTGGAGATGATGTCATATCCAAGCACCACTGAGCCAGCCAATCGGAGCCTTTTATTCATTACCCTGGTCGTTGCGACCCGGGTTATGTCATTCAGACTAAAGACGACCCGGGTCATACCCAGGATTAACCCTGCTTACTGAGCAGGGTCACGAACCCAGGATTCCGACCTGGGAGGGCCCCTTTCATACATAGTCTAAACCTGGGTCGATGTGCGTACACCGGCAAAAACCTGGGTATTTAGGCTGTGTGCGCAAAGGGGTATTGCTAGCTGCAGTGAATACACAGAAAAGATCTTCTTCAGCAAAAAATCCACTTCCCAAACTCTTTGGAGCACTACTAATAGTAAGACCATAAACATGTAGTTATTTATTAAATAAATAATCGTAAGCCAAGAATTATGACCTTGTCAAGGATCAGCAACCAAATTATGACCATGCAGGGATTTTAAGACATGAAATATAAACTTAAACTCCATTGAACTAAAGTTGCATTTTTTTCTGAAATTTTAAATAAGTACCCTTCTTGATAAAACAATATGCAAAAGTACGATGTATATAGATAGGTACACATAAGCCAGATTAGTTTTATTTATTTTATTATTTTAATGTTTCACACTTGAAATATTAGCCCTAATGAGTTTTTACTGTTTATAATATAGTGTAAAACATGATTTGAGGGTCAAACAATCAGAGTTTTGGGAAAAACATTTTAAAAAATTATGTATTAATTGGAGGTTATACTTATTGGTTGTATAGCAGTTTTGCATCTTATTAATTCCCCTAAAATGCAGTTTTCTGAACAGACAAGAGTCTAATTATTTATTATTTTTTATCTGCTACTAAAGTAAAAACTAACAAAGGTGACCTGAAAGTTGCCCGAAAAGTGAAATGGTTTGGGCTTTCAGTTCCATTAATTAAAACAAACAACATAATGTATTTGCATACTGTATTTTGTTGGGATTCATTTATCTTTCTTGATAAGGTTTAACTTCATTCTACTTTATTTAATACCTAAAATTTAACCTGTACTGTATTAATATGAATACAATTTTTTCCTCTTTCGTCCTATCTGGGGAACACTGACCCTGCAATATGAGGGAGGGGCCGAGGAGTAGACACTAAAAAAAGTGAATTCACTGAAACTCCCCCTCCTTTATATTAGGGATTAAGTAATTCTACAGAATCCGAACCGCTCCAAACATCAGGGATCCGACTCCACCTGAGCCGCGGCTTGGGTGTTCTCGCCTGACTCTGAACCCACTGCGAGGCCGAACGTCATCCTCCTGACGTCGGATTCTCACGAGAGTTCGACTCTACATAAGGCGCCGTGACCGGATACAATGCTTGCAGGCATGGAACAAGGAGTTCCGTGCTACATGCATGAAGAAACAGATGCATCGACGGATCTCCGTCCGTGCATCTGTGTCTAATAAAAATGAATAAACCTGTGTAAAAAAAAAAATGGCGTGACCCCTCCCCCAAAAGCGCAACCAGCCCCAGGCTTTAGTGACACAGAGCTGGTTGTGCAAAATACGAGGGGCAAACGACGTAGGGGTCCCCGTACTTTGAGCAACTAGCACTGGGCTCTGATCTGGTTCTGGAAATACTGGGGGAAAAATGCGTAGGGTCCCCCTGTATTATCCAGAACCAGCATCAAACTTTTTCTAGCGGGGGACTAATTCCACAGCCAGGGGGCTCTTTCACCGTGCGCCCCAGCTGAACTATTAACTCTGACCGCTAGTCAGCCCAGGCCGGGGATCCCTGGGGAGCTGGGGACCCCCTCAATAAAGGAGTCCCCCTCTCCAGGGCACCCCTGGTCGGTGGGTGGAGGGTTGATAGTGTAAGTGTAGTGTAAGAAAAGAAGAGTATATAAACATTGTCTTTACAGTAGAACTGCAGGTCCCAGCAAGGAACAGGAGGCCCTTTGTGTAGATTGTGAAGCTGAGGTGCTTGGGCAGCGCTCGTCCAGTTATGGCTCAGTCCGTTGTAGACTTGGCAAAATAAGTGCGAGATGTTCGCAGCCAGGCTGATGTAAGTGCATTTCCTGTAGCTCTGCAGCAGGTCTCACCATCTCCATCCCCCTATTCTGTGAGAGTTTGTAATCCGATAGATACGGCATTGACTTTACAAATGAGGTCTGTTCATCATTAGAAGCTGTCTTAAGCTTGGCTGGGGCTGCATTTCACTGAGGAAAATGAGGATTCAGGGGGATCCGCTGCAGAGCAAGGGAAGGTAGAATTATGAGAATATGTATCCAAACCAATGGCGCTGCACTCCAGAGCAACAAAGATGACAAGAATAAGTCACCAAACTTATATAAATATGCACAATATAAAAAGGGTAACGATCTCACTTGCGCTCCAAATTGTTCAACAACGGATGGGGAAAGAGTTTGTTCTCTTCAGCAACAAAACCGTTCATATCTGTAAATAAGAAAATGTAAATGGGAAACAACAAAAACGCCGCAATAGTGAAATATTGTCAACACTTTCAAAATTCCAACTGTGTTAGTTTAAAGGAAAGTGATGAAAACAGTGTTTTCCAAGAGATCAAGCTTCCAAGATCCCAATCCAGACACCAAATTTATGAACAATTGGCAATGTGGGCTCTTACATGAATGCGTAGTTCAAACAAGTTGGTGCAAAGCACATAAAGGTATCTTTGGTTCCCAATGATCAGCAAATGGGAAGTGGGGTTGGTGATTCCATAACACCTCCGATAATATGGAATAATAGGGAAAAATGCACCCAAATTGTAGTATAAAATATGAAACATAAAATATATTATTAAATAAAAACAAAGGTTATAAGTAGCTGTACCATATAGCTGAAATAATTACTAAAGATGGAACCTGGGTATTTAAACATTCAGTAAATCATGTGTCAGGCTTCCATATACCTATGTTAGATACCTTTCTACGCATTTCGACGCAATGCAGTATCTTTTTCAAGACGAGTGTCAGTACAAAATAGGCTAAAAAATGAAATAATGTGCAAATATATATAAATAACTAAAATGCCCATATATTAAAAGTATATATAATTATCTTGTTAAAAAGAGCATGTTGTTCAGAATATACAAGCTCAATAATGGATAGTGAGTTGAACAAATCGAACATTCTACAATTTAAATGGTATGTAGAAATAACTCGCCACTCTTATGAACAAATTCTCTTAGCCACCATATTCTGGTTACCGCAATAGTGTTGAACTGTGAGAGAGCCCCCATAATCCTTTGCAAGGCTAAAAAAAAGCTGCAGTTGCCTAGCAACCATACCTTTGGAGCCAATAAGGACTCTTACCCACCTCTACAATATATATCCCCACTTGTCCAGAACCCCGGAAGACGCCATTTCCACAAGGGACAGAAAAAATGCGCACCGCACATCACATGCCAGCGGTGACACATAGCCGCATCTGGGCTCCATTCTGTCATCTCCGTGCATCGTCTCAGTCCGGTACCAGGTGGCCAGACCAGCTTGCGCCCACAATTCCTAGCGATGGGTGTCATAGCGACGTAATGGAGATGACCAACCAGGACAAAATAGGTCCCAGCATGCATGGTGATAAAAATAAACAACATACCATCCAGGATTATAATACAAACGGTAATTACCAGTGGCGGCTCCAGAGGTGGGGCTGCAGCGGAGTCCAAAATTCAAATACACCAACTGCCATTTCAAACTCTGCCAAACTAAGGGCGCACATCCACTTGCCGATTTCTAAGTGCGATTGAACGATAACGACATCATTATTCAATTGCTTATGAATCGTGCACATTAATGCTGGTCGTTTCCTACATCAATCACCGCCGGAACATGCTGGACAACCTGACTATAACATCAGGTTGAGCATGTTAGGGGATGATTGATGTGCCTACACTGAACGTTCAGTGTAGGCACAGCACAGACTGCGAAACGACTGCACGATCACAATATCGTAATTTTGAAAATGTTGACAATATTACACTATTGTGGTGTTTTTGTTGTTCCTTATTTACATATATGGATGCTTTCGTTGCTGAAGAGAACAAACGCTATATCCATTTGTTATTGAACAATTTGGAGCACAAGTGAGATCGTTACCCTTTTTATATAGAGGAAGGGAAGGTGTTGGATCAGCAGTGGCTGGACCATTCCAGTTGAGAAGATAGTTCTCTCTGTACTCTGGGAGTTACTGAGCTTACCCAGGCCATCCGCCAGACCCTGAAAATCAAGGATGAGGAGCCTTAAGCTGGTCACACACTAGACCAACTTACATCCAACCAGCCAACTTGTTGATTGGTTGGAATGAAAATCTGGTAAGGAATGGGAGTAAATGATGATCAACAATTTGCTCCTAAATGCCAGAAAACAGATGATAATGGTCGTCAGACACGTTTGTTAACTGTTTGATCTAAACTATTTGGTCAAACAACAGTTTTTGTCCATTTTCCAGCATTTAGGAGCAAATTGCTGATTGTCATTTGCTTTCATACCTTACCAGATTTTCATTCCAACCGATCAACTAGTTGGCTGGTTGGACAGATAATCTTTAGATGTGTGGCCAGCTTTATTCTTCCACAGCTGCTGGAGGGCTATTTAAGAAAAAAAAGAAACCGGTTTTAACCTTTCCTTGATTCATGCATTTTTTTTTGGGATGTGTTGGATGAAGCCTGGTCTATACCAGATAAAACCTGCTGAAAGCTTAAATAGTTTAAGTTTACTTATCCCAAGGATATGGCTCCATGGGAGATACCTCCAACAGTGGAGGCTAAAGTTCTTCTAAGACCTACTGTGGTCGCATTAAAAGATTCTACGGAGCATAAGCGTGAATCCGTACTTAAATCCTTGTTTATCTTTGACAGATGCTACCCTGTGCCCTGTATTGACGGGGGCAGACATTTTCTTGCAAACCCAGGAATGAATACAGAAATAAACTCGGACATCAGTACAAGTAGTGTACAGGTTGAGTCTCCCATATCCAAATATTCCGAAATACGGAATATTCCGAAATACGGAATATTTTCAGCATGATTGAGATAATGAAACCTTTGATTTTTGATGGTTTAATGTACATAAACTTTGTCTAAGGCACAAATTTTTAAAAAGATTGTATAAAATAACCTTCAGGCTGTGTGTATAAGGTGTATATGAAAAATAAATGAATTTCATGTATGTACACAAACATTTTTTGATGCACAAAATTATAAAAAATATTGTCTAAAATTACCTGCAGGCTGTGTGTATAAGGTGTATATAACACATAAATGCATTCTGTGTGTATATTTGGGTCCCATTTCCAAGACATTTCATTATAATATGCAATTATTCCAAAATACGGAATATTCCAATATCCAAAATACCCCTGGTCCCAAGCATTTTGGATATGGGAGACTCAACCTGTATTATATTTACCCTTTTTATTACTTTTGTGTTCTTTCAGGTCAGAGTATTTACTCACGAAAAAAATGACATTCTATCAATAAAGATTGAAATGCAAGTGAAGGTACAAGCCGCTCAGGCTTATCTACTGCTTTCTGACCTTGGGCTGCGGCCACATTGGGATGTCCACTACTTGTAAGCACATTGGGCTTTTCTTTGATCATATTTGTCTTTGTGAAGTATTTTGTTTTTTAAAAGATATCCTATCAGGGCTGGATTAAGGCTTGTGAGGACCCCGTGGCAACTATGTTGTGGGGGTCCTATCAATAAAATTGCCACGGCTGCACGCAGCAACTACTATCTTATCTCCAGTGACCAACAAGGTTGCAGCATACTACTTCATGTCCGCAACACTGCTGGGAACAGACTCCCACCAGCATAGAGGACATGATCTAGTACATGGATAGGGGCAAACGCAGATTTTTGAGTAGGGAGGGAGAGAGTAACAGGGAGGGCTGTAGGGACGGGAGAGAGAAATTGGGGGGACTTAAATTTAACACGCTATTGAATAGCGACGGGAGGGACTTCCGAAGCTATTCAATACACCATGCTGTTTGGGCGCGCTAAGGATTTCTTCTTGCACCCCTCTGAGGATGCAAAGAGAAATCCGACCAAAGTGCCGGGTGCGCGGCTGTGTTTCTACATAGCGTGGTGCTAACAGCCGCGCGCCCAGCACTTTGGTCAGAGAATGCTGGTTACCACGCCTTAACAACCTTATTAAGGCGCGATAACCGGCATTCTCCGACCACACAGCACACTGAATTGAATAGCTCCCGGCGCTGTTCAATTCTCGTTGAATTGAATCTCCCCCATTGAGAGAGTGAGAGGAAGAGGAGAGCGAGAGGGACATGGCAAGAGAGAAATTGTGAGGGGGAGGGAGAGAAGATGGGAGGGAAGAGAGTAAGGGAAAGTGACAGAGGGAGGGAAAGAGTCGCAAGGTAGGGACAAGGAGGGAGAGAGGCAGGGGTGAGAGAAAGGGAGGGAGAGAGGATGGGAGGGAAGAGCGAAAGGGAGAGAGGGAGGGACAGAAGGCCTGATTCATTACGGATCACAACTGTGAATGCAATAGCGATTACGCATGCAGTCTCACTGTGATGATATACTAATCCTCTGCGATCGATATGCTGTCGCAGCACACACATCCGTAATACTTAGCAAGACTGCGAAACAATCGGTAAGATCGAGTACCATCGCAGCCTCACGCACGCTTGCACAAGCTCTGACCTTACTCAGGAATTGCTAACCTCGTTGCACGCTATGAGTACAAAAATCTGCGTATGACATCGCAGTGGATAATTTATGCACGCCCATGCAACTGCATTCAAACTCCTTGGCATGCCTGCGTTTCACCGACCACCCCCAAAGAGAACCTCCTGTCAATCACTCTGCGATGGGTCTATGTAGTTACCGCGATCGCAGTCCTGATTGCAGTGGAGTGCACGCACACTGCGATACGTGCACAAAATGAATGATCGGGCGATTGTGTGCGTAATCGCAGTTGTGATCCTTGCTAATTCGGACACCGAGAGCGAGCACACATTACCTGTTGCAGACTTGCAGTTGCGGCATCAGATTTCTGATGGGGGTGGGTAATTTACAGCATTAGGCTCAACCCCCTACCCATATATTCGTGAATCATGGCATTATGTCAGCGAGGGGGAGGGGCTTTGGCAGCCCCACGGTCCATCAGTGACTGCTGTCGTGAGCCGGCCAGAGAGGGTACAGAGTGGCCCAGAATGTTTGCGGGAATGTGGGAGCCCCCAATGTGTGGGGGCCCCTGGGCGACCGCTCTGTCCGCCCTGCCTATAATCCAGGCCTGTATGCCATATACCTATGTAAGGCAGCAGATGTTACAGGAAAGGACCAGAAAGATGATTTAGGTCAGGGGTTTTCAACTCCAAACCTCTAGAACCTTCAACGTGTCATGTTTTCAGAATTTCTTTAATCATGCACAGGTCATTTTAATGTATTTGGCTGGGTCAGTAATTAACCCACCTGTTTTCACATAGATATCCAGAAAATATGACCTGTTTGGGAGTAATTAAGGATTGGAATCGGAAACCCTCTGATCTAAGTAGATTAAAAGAATGGAGTGTTGCAACTTCAGGTCGATGCCATGGATTATAATTGAATGCACTTGGGCATCACAATTCAAAGGATGAATAGAATATTAATGCACAAAAATGGAAATGACTGATGTGTGAAATAATGGGTAAGGTTTGGTTGCCCAGGAAGATGAAATGGAAGCAAGGGTAGGATGAAACTACACAGGGCAAAAGTGAGAGCACACTAAGGATATTGTGTTCCGTTCTGGACTCTCTCTCCATGAACAATCTCTGAGCCTGATTCACAGTTGGCCGCAGGCGCGTCTTTTGCAGCAGTCGTCACAAGCTGCCACTGCGTCTTGTTTGACAACAGTGCTCTGGGCGGCCCTCTCAGACCCGTTGCTAGGAGATTAGGATGCCAGGCTGCTACTTCGTGAGGTCCTCCTACCTGGCTGCTCCGTCATCTCCGCCCTCTCCTGATTGGAGCTCTCTCCTTTTTCACATTCGCTGAGTCCCTGCTCGGATGTCGGCTATAGCGTTTAGTACGTGTCTTCCGGTTCCGTGTGTGGAGATCATCCTCGTGGTGTGTTCCAGTATCTCCTGTCCAGTGTGTATCATTTCAGTCTCAGCCGCACTGTGGCGTCTGAGTGGACTTTTGATTAGTTACATTGCGGCAGTCTCAGCCGTACTACAGTGTCTAAGTGGACTTTTCTTACCAACCTCTCGGCTGTCTTAGCCGCACTGCAGCGTCTAAGTGACTTTTAGTACCTACATCACAGCAGTCTGTCGCATGGCTGCGTCTGAGTGGACTTTAGTAACTACATCACTGCTGTCTCAGCCGCATCACGGCTACTAGGCCGCATCCCAGCCAAGTACACATCAACCCTCAAGGCTGCACTATCTTCTTACATCTCAAATGCTTGTTCACCACAGCACTCAAGGCTGCAACTTGGCCATAGATCAGCATTTCCTACCCAATCTCCTTCAACTCTTTTGTGTTCCTTATTTCTCAATACCTGAACACAGTGAATCTTCCCAGGGATTCATAAGTCGTATCTTCATCTTTATGCTAATGTCGCTACAAAGCCCTTTCCTTGTGTACACCTGTGCCTCCAAATGTGCAAGGACTGAGATGCCCACTTGCAGCATCTATAGACGCTGCATTACCATCTGGTGCGTCTTTAGAAGCACCATCGAAACTTTCACCAGCCCTATGACAAGTGCAGTTTCTCTCAGTATGGTCTCATATCTCAACAGTTCAGCGTCTTTGTACCCAACTGCTTTTAGCAACACGTGTCACTCCTGCGACACTCCCGTGAAAGCGTAACATCTGAGTCTTTTTAGCCACTCCCCTGTTACCTCCCAGTCAGCATCCAGGAACGCCCTCCACATTTCTGCTACTGTACATCTACATTTGATTTGTGTCTCTAAGTACAAATCGGGAAACATGTGTGCGATGCAACTTAAATGCATGCGCAAACGAAAAACCTTGTTCCACTGTGTACCACATTGATACTGCCCGCTACTCATAATCAAACCCTTTGTGTCATTCTGAAGCGTAAATGAAATGGTGCATGATTTACGTCACACATATGCCAGGAAAGACACCATGACCTCTATGTGCAGCTTACAGAGGGGGAATATGAGGAAAGCTTTCATATATATCATATCATAAGTCTTAACGTAAAATACAGGTCAAGTCTCCCATATCCAAATATTCCAAAATACGGAATATTCCGAAATACTGACTTTTTTTGGCATGACTGAGCTAATGAAGCATTTGATTTTTGATGGTTCAATGTACAGAAACTTTGACTAAGGCACAAATTATTAAAAATATTGTATAAAATTACCTTCAGGCTGTGTATAGGGTGTATATGAAACATAAATGAATTTCATTTCTGTACACAAACTTTGTTTGAGCCACAAAATTATTGAATATATTGTATAAAAGTACCTGCAGGCTGTGTGTATAAGGTGTATATAACACATAAATGCATTCTGTGTGTATATTAGGGTCCTATTCCCAAGATATTTCATTATGGTATGCAATTATTCCAAAATATGGAATATTCCGTTATCCAAACTACCCCTGGTTCCAAGCATTTTGGATATGGGAGACTCCAACCTGTAGCAGAACATTCAGCAGCAGATGAGATCTATTTCAGCAAGCGGATGTGTACAAAGGCTAGAGGACAGTAGGTTAAGGGGATATCGGAGTATGAAGAACTTGTTGGGTAGAATAAACTCCCAAATATGTCGGTAGGGGAATTCAAACACTTGGGATAGACCTAATGCTATTTTAAAGCTAAAAAAAAGGAAAGTCCCAAATGGAGTGTGAGGTTTTAGGAATAAAAATTAGCCGCTTAGTTGTTGCATAGAGTTTGTTTGCTGTCCATTTGTATGTGTCTATTTATAAAAACCATATCTGGAATTTAGTGGACACTTGGCCGATATACTGTACATGCCCTGCAGTAACAACATACATAGCTGGTAACGACATACATATTTATGGTTAAGTTCCATTGCTGCCTGCTTTTACACGTTTTACAATTGATGCTCTTCCTAAAGATGATGACCTGCGTTGCACTTGCAGGAGCTGTAAGATTGTTGAATCTGCTAGTGATGATGACAAAATATACTGCATAACCTGCCCACCCGTAAAGCAAAGCAAGTCCAGGGATTTTGTCATGCTGATGTCTCGGAGGTTTCCATGTAAAAATGGGTGAGTTACTCTATTAATACATCCAAAAGTAACATTATTGTACTTATGTGGTACACCTAATTAGCTAAAGCCATTCTGGGTATTTCTTTAAGAAACACAATGGTTCAAACTTCATAGCCTGCAAGTTGCGGGCAGTGGTGAGACTTCATTCTAATTGTAAATGATTAATTTAGTCCTGCCTCTAATTTCTGAATATTGGTATATGGAGTGATCGTACAGCCTGGTTCAGAGCGAGGAACCCGTGAGATGCTCTGAGCTCTGTAAAAAGGTGGAGTTTCGTGTTATACTTTAGTAAATAAAGTGTGCCCGCAATGCAAATGGCCATTACAAAAGAAAACTAACCTGAGAGCACATTCTGTGCCTATTGCTTGGATAAGATAACTAACATCAAGTGCCACCTCCCAACCCAAGCTGGGGTCTTGACTAATACCTGCATGCTCCTACTAACCTTTGGGAGCTAATCACTCGTCTGGTTTACCACCCTACTTACAAGCTACAGGGAAGATTATGAATATTGCTTGGATTGAGCTAATGGTGGTCCTTTTTTGTCGGGGAAGCTTATATAGTAGGTTATTGTATTATAATGATGTATTTGTAATTTCCTGCTGGTCAGTCCTTGGTGCAATCAATGGTGTATTTTATATAAAATTTAGAAAGTGTTTGTACGAGTGTGTGTATATGTGTGTATATATCTATATATATATATATATATATATATATATATATATATATATCTCAATTACTTTCGGGGCGCTTCAAACAAATTAATAATATGGACAGTCCTTATTCTTTATACTGTATATTACAGTCCCTTCAGGGCTTAAAGGTTCCAATTCTTTTCGTTTTAGGGACGTAAATGCTGATATTTGTGCTTGTTTTTCAGAACCGGTCAATAAGTTCATACGATGGAACTTGTTTATCGTCGTCCTTGAGGTTCTATAAAAATACCCTTATACCAGAAAACACCCAAGATAGGCCCAAAGGCCAATATTAATAATTCATAAACATTAAAATAGATTTTATTAAAAATTTACAATCGCAGATGGACAACTGATCTTGCATGAATATGATATGTCAACATCCACTATATAGATAAAATAGATTTCTATACACCTTCCAAATGAGGGGAATGTTTATAGTGCAATGTCCACCATTCACAAACTCTACGCAGTTCGTCTTTTACCAAGACTTCATCAGGGGTAGATCTCAGAATAAATGTGCTTACTTAAGGTCATAGTATGACAGTGTTCTAGGCGACTTTCAGAATCAATTGATATATAACCTCACAATTGATGTATATATTGTGATGTGTCTGATGTCTTAATCATCGAATATAGACTATACAAAACTTAAGTCCTTCTGCCTCTTTGTCCAACTGCCACAACCCAAAGATTGTTTTGTATCCATTTTTTTGAGTGGTCCTACTAACAGAGGACTTACTGAAGGGAGCAGCTGTGTACAATTATAGCGCAGGTTAGCTTGGTGGGTGTGTGTGTATGTATGTGTGTATATATATATATATATATATATGTGTGTGTGTATATGTAATATATATATATATATATAAATATTTTCCTCCATGTGCGGCACTCAGTGGAATTTGAAAAGAATTTACACAGCTGCCATGGCTTGCAACGTTTCGGACTGTAATAGCCCGTCTTCAGACATTATAACATACATATAAAACACATACCTTATATACCCATTGCTGCTCCACATGCGGCCGGATCTCGCCTGTTCCCTTCCGCTGTACATGTCCAACTTCCGGTTTCCTCTCGTAACGCCCCCTGGCCATGTGAGCGTCCTGGTAACCATGGAGACCCGTCGGCTGGGAACAAGCAGTAATACCCGTTGTAGTGCAAAATATAAAATATACATAAAACATACAAAGTGAACATATTGTACAATCTTGCATATAAGGAATAATTTTAGCTCCTGTCTTATACATCCATTTATATACACTAAATAATTTGCCCTCATTATCACTCTAATAGGCTAGAAAAAATGACATCAATCCTTCCATTACTTACATATTCTAAAAAATTAGATTCAAACCCCCTCCTTCTTATAGGAGTACATTCAAATTTAATTGATCATTTAATCCCCTAGGCTTAACTGTATCCAAAATATGGATCCACTTGGCTTCCAAACACAACAGCTTTTTATGCCGATCACCCCGTCTTCCGTCATCTGGGATGTGATCAATAATCATATGTCTAAAATTCGACAAATCGTGTTTGGCTTCCAGAAAATGCTTAGCAATCGGTTGTTCCGAACCCTTACCACCAATAGCAGATCTAATTGCTGATCTGTGGAGAGCCATGCGCTCTTTGAACGAGCGCATGGTCTTCCCCACATAGCATAAACCACACGGGCACTTTACCAAATAAACAACATATGTGCTAGAGCAGGTGAGTCTATACCTAATTTCATATTTTCACAAACCCGTGCATTTGTAACAGCTATTATTACTTAAACATTTTTTCTCCTTATATCTCATAGCCAACGTGACATCTGTATGGACTACCCAGTCCTTAATATTCTTGCCTCTCTTAAAACAAGACCTAATTCTAGTATGTTTAAGGCTGGGGAGTTCTTTATCTTTTTGTACAATGGGCCATAAATTTCACAAAACCTACTGAATTTGTGCCGCTCAAACTAAAAAAAACAAAACAATGAAATTCCAATCATTAAGGTTGGCGCCTTAATGGCGGTGTTCCTTTCACAATACAGATATGGTATGCAATCACACCCTGTGGTTAACTGAAGATTCAGCACTCTCACAGAGGACCGGATTCAGACCCGGTCGCTAAGGTGCGCTCACTTGCTGTGAGCGATTTTCGCCCGTCTGTGCATGCATATAATTCGCAGTGCGCGTGCACAAGCCAGTCTTTGCGATCTAATTTTGGTTGTTTGTAAGCCACTATCAGGTCACTACTTTGAGTGACAGACAGTGCAATTTGTGGGTGGCAACAGGGGAAGGTGCTTGTAAACGAGGGAGTGGTGTTGCGGACGCAGGCGTGTCAGGCCACCAAAACACCATTTAAAGGGCGTGCATAGTTAGCAAAGTAGCTTCATTGTACACATCACCTGCATGTATTTCAGCCCGCACTGACAGCAGTGCTTGCGGCTGGGAAAGCCAACCCCAAGTGCTGTGAGCAGCTCCGATGGCTCTCGATGTTATCGATTTAATCTTACAGTTCCCGGAGATGAGTTGTGTTGCGGGTGGCAAGGGGGCGTCTTTATACACTAGCGAGCACACTTGGCCGTAGCTCGCTAAGACATAGAGGGCGTCCTTACGCGACGCAATGCGAGCGCTTCATTTAAATATCCGGCCCCTTTTTGCTAGCGAGCGGCCGCATCTTGTGATCAGGTCTGAATGAGCTCCAAAGTGAGATTGCTGTCACTCACAAAATGGTGGAGCTGCTGGAGGGGGTGGCGGGTACTAATTATGTGTTGGAGGGGCCTGTGTCCGACAAACAGCCCCCCCCCCTCTTATCTGTTAGCTGTGTGTTGTTTGGCTGCAGTGGAAGACTGCTGCCGCTATGTAGCAGCAGCAGCAGTCTCCTCTTCCTATGGGAGAAGGGACTGATCACACTGAAACCCCCCCCTGGACTTGCGCCAGGTTGAGGGGCTCACATCGCCCTTTCCCCAAATAGTGTGTTTTTCCATGCCTCCCTTGATTAGGCCACAACCTTCATAGTAATGGGGCCCGGGCCAGCTGTCTACAGCCCTGCATGCGCGGCTTCACATTCCACAGCTTGGTAAATGCAGCAGCACCCATAGAAACCTATGCGGACGAAATGGAGGGACCATGGCAGATATCGGAGAGATAGGTAATCTGGGAAACCCTTAATGTTTGTGGCATACTTGCCGACTATTAAATCTTCCTCCCCAGAAGAAGGCCAGGGAGGTGAAGCAGGTAGGCGGAGTTTGGGACGGGGGCAGCCGGATTGCGTCGTTAAACCCCGCCCCCTCATGGGAATTCAGTGATTATGCATAATTAAAATAGGGGCTGAGCTAAATTACGCGACTCTCATAGAATCGCGTCATTAGGCCCTGCCCCCAACGCTCAGAACCGCTGATCCCCGCTAATATTCTCACCATTCTGCCCACTTCACTAGGAAGTTGCGGGGGGTTACCCGAAAAATCGTGAGCCTCCTGCGAAAACCGGGAGGGTAGGCATATATGATTTGCGGGTTGCCCGCAAAGTGTCTGTTTTCGGCAAATATTTAATGATAAATAGGAATGTGAAGGCAAGAAAGAGCACTAAAATTAAGATTGTGTCGTGAGGAAAGAATCTATGCTGCCATAATCTGCAGCATTAACCATGTGAAGCTGAGTAGAATAGCACCTGATCCAAGGGACTCATTATGCCAAGTAACCTCTGTAAACAGTGTGATTAGTGGTGAAATATTTTAGGTACATACTGAACACACAGCCTGATTCTGAATTAGGAGCAAAGCAAAAAAGAGCAGATAACATTGCACCTTGGTGGAACCATGCTGCACAGCAGGTGGGGCTGACTTCTAATATGCAGAGATTGATACGTGAGCGAGCCATGTACAAACTGATATCTAAATTGCAGTGTAAAGATAAAGCTATCAAGCATTTATGGGCTACATGCAAAAGCAGTAAGCCAGAGGTTCCCAAACTCTGTCCTCAAGGCACCCTAACAGTGAATGGTTTTAATGATATCCATTCTTGACCACATGTCATTTAATTAGTACCTCAGTCCATTTGATTTAACGACCTTGTGCTCAACCATAGATATCTCTAAAACCTGGCATGTTGGGGTGCCATGAGGACTGCGTTTGAGAACATGTGCAGTAAGCATGCAAAAAAAAAAAATGTATATGCACCCCTTGTACTGCAACATGGTTTGTCCCGGTGCCCAGATACGCTCTTTTTTGCTTTGCTCCCAACTTAGATTCAGGTCCATAGAGACCATAAATAAATGTCATTGACACCCATTCTTTACATCGATGGTAGCAGAGCACCAATTCACTAGTTTCATCTACTGTATATTTCACTTATTCTGCTGTTGCCAAGCCTGAATGTGCAGTACCCCTGTTTGCCAACTTATTTCCACAGGACACAGAGGTCAGGGAGACTGAGCTGCAGTGCAGCCAGATGGCTGACCAAGGGGTAATACCACATAGGGCTTATGCAGCTCCACAATGCACACATGTGAACAGGTGTAACATCCGTGTACTTACTACTTAAAATAATTGTTACCTTGATAACTTTCTAATTTAAGATATTCTTGTTTCAGAGATCCTTGCGTTATTGCGATGACATCGGTCACCTTGGCGTCGTGCCCTCCATCTGTAGAGTACCTGAGGAGTGAGGTTCAGTGTGCAGGGTTCCTGATTTACAGTCGGGGTACAGATGAGTGCCAGGTGTGCCATTGCTATCTTGTCTTCATATAAATAAGTTAATCTTTTTCAGCCTGGTCTTTTGACCCTTTTGTCAGCCAGTATACTAGGTTACACAACCTGATCCATTGAGAAGTAACTAACATGCAGTCCCAAGGGCTACTTGATTAATTTTGAATAATGGATGTAATAATGAAAGGAAAAATGGGTCCCATCAGACTTGCCAATATTGTGATAAAAGCTCCATAGACACTTTTAATGGACGGGTGAGGTTGTCTAGGTCATTAGGGTCATTTACTTCACTACTCAACAGGATCTGATATCAACATAAAACTGTTGCATATAGGAGAGGATGTGTATGTGTGTGTGTGTGTGTGTGTGTGTGTGTGTGTATATATGTATATGTGTGTGTGTGTGTGTATATATATATATATATATATATATATATATATATATATATATATACACACGTGTGTAGATATGTATGTGTATATATGTATGTATGTGTATATATAATATATATATATATATATATATATATATTATATGCGCGCGCACACACACACGGAAAGTATTCACAGCGCTTCACTTTTTCCACATTTTCTGTTACAGCCTTATTTCAAAATGGAATAAATTTATTTTTGTCTTCAAAATTCTACACACAATGCCCCATAATGACAACGTGTAAACAGTTTTTTGGGGATTTTTGCAAATGAAGTAAAACATGTAAAAACTAAAGGTGCGTACACATTTAACAATTTTTTTTTAACAATTTAACTATAACGACGTCATTCTTGTAAAATCGTTCCTTTTTTTTGGGTGAACGATAATCATTCAAGCGCGCTCCCGTTTGTAGTTTATCGTCCATTCTGACTATCCAACAGAACTGTTTTCGTTCAGAAAATCGTTCGTTGTACAGAATGAACGTTGTCCATTCACTATATGCATGTTTAAAACATCGTTCATGAAAATCGTTGAAAAAAAAGTTCATTAATTTAGTAACCAACGATTTTTCGAAACTATTTTCGTTCACTTTTTCAAGGGAAAATCTGAATGAAAATCGTTAACGAAAATTGTTGGTTACTAACATCATTACGTGTGTATGCAGCTTAAGAAATCACATGTACTTAAGTATTCACAGCCTTTGCCCTGAAGCTCAAAATTGAGCTCAGGTGCATCCTGTTTCCACTGATCACCCTTGAGATGTTCCTACAACTTAATTGGAGTCCACCTGTGGTAAATTCAGTTGTGTGTACGTGATTTTGAAAGGCATACACCTGTCTGTATAAGGTCCCACACTTGACAGTGCATGTCAGAGCACTAACCAAGCATGAAGTCCAAGGAATTGTCTGTAGACCTCTGAGACAGGATTGTCTTGAGGCACAAATCTGAGGAAGGGTACAGAAAAATATCTGCTGCTTTGAAGGTCCCCAATGAGCACAGTGGCCTCCATCATCTGTAAATGGAAGAAATTCGGAACTACAAGGACTCTTCCTAGAGTTGGCCGGCCGTCTAAACTGAGCGATCGTGGGAGAAGGGCCCTAGTCAGGGAGGTGACCAAGAACCCGATGGTCACTCTGTCAGAGATTACAGCATTCCTCTGTGGAGAGAAGAGAACCTTCCAGAAGGACAGCCATCTCTGCAGCAATCCACCAATCAGGCCTGTATGGTAGAGTGGTCAGACGGAAGCCACTCCTTAGTAAAAAGCACATGGCAGACTGCGTGGAGTTTGCCAAACTGCACCTGAAGGACTCTCAGACCATGAGAAACAGAATTCTCTGGTCTGATGAGACAAAGATTGAACTACTTGGCGTCAATGCCAGGCGTTATGTTTGGAGGAAACCAGTCACCACTCATCACCAAGCCAATACCATCCCTACAGTGAAGCATGGTGGTGGCAGCATCATGCTGTGGGGATGTTTTTCAGCGGCAGGAACTGGGAGACTAGTCAGAATAGAGGGAAAGATGAATGCAGCCAATATACAGACATCCTGGATGAAAACTTGCTCCAGACCGCTCTTGAACTCCGACTGGGGCGACTGTTCATCTTGCAGCAGGACAACGACCCTAAGCGCACAGCCAAGATATCAAACGAGGGGCTTCAGGACAACTCTGTGAATGTCCTTGAGTGGCCCAGACTTGAATCCGATTGAACATCTCTGGAGAGATCTGAAAATGGCTGTGCACCGACGCTTCCCATCCAACCTGATGGAGCTTGAGAGGTGCTGCAAAGAGGAATGGCTGAAACTGCCCAAAGATAGGTGTGCCAAGCTTGTGGCATCATATTCAAAAGACTTGAGGCTGTAATTGCTACCAAAGGTGCATCAACAAAGTATTGAGCAAAGGCTGTGAATACTTATGCACATGTGATTTTTTTTTTTTTAAATTAAATTAGCAAAAATCTGAAAAACTTTACACGTCGTCATTATGGGATATTGGCCCTGATTCAGAGCGCTCGCTCTGAATCAGGGCCCACCTCCATTAAAATGGAGCGTCGTCCTGGACGCTCGTATAGCTGTGGGTCACCACCCACAGCATATACGAGCGGCCAACAAGATGGTCGCGATGGTCTTGACCATCGCGACCATCGGACTTGCGAGTGAAACCCTGTGGTCGGGTTTCTCAACTAGTGATGTCAGTGGGGCCGGCTTCAGACGGTAGGCGTTCCCATAGGAACGCCTCCATCTGGCAGGCACGCCCCCGGAACGCCCACCAAAGGGGGCGTGCTGTCAATCAACATCGAGCATCGAGCATGCTCCCTCCGTCGTGCGCATGCGCAGTGGGGAACATCGACCCACTTGCGAGCGGACTGCCGCTCGCGAGTGGGTCTGAATGACCCCCATTGTGTGTAGAATTTTGAGGGCAAAAATGAATTTAATCCATTTTGCAATAAGACTGTAACATAACAATGTTGAAAAGTGAAGCGCTGTGAATACTTTCCGGATGCACTGTGTATGTGTAAAATCTATATATATATATATATATTACAAAAATTGTCATTATGTTGAGATTATGGATGTCTGTGTACCATGATTGAATGCTTAACTATTAATGAAGGTAAAATAAATAACTGAGCATCTCATGCACACACAATGTTTTTGAATCAAAGAAAAAAATGTGTATTATATGGAATAATGTACCCCCTTACTGTAAAATTAAATGGCAGCTAGAAACCACGTCGGAGTTCTAAGACCTGTATAAACTCTGTTTCTAAGAGCTGTATACTTACATTGGAGGAGATACTTTATAATCAGTGAGCTGTGATATCAGACATCAATGTATATATTAGATAATGGACCACTAACAGTGAAATATAGAGATACTAACAAATGTACTAATTAGATTCTTGTTTAAACTCTGCCCCCACCTTGGCATATTGCACTAGATCCCTTTGTCAGTGTTCCCTATTTGTAGTACTTTACATGTTCAGCCCCCTTATCATATGGCACGCCAGCAGTAGAGCAACTACAGGGGCTTGAGCTGGGCACGTGCCCTGGGCGCTGTCGGACAGGTGGGGAGGGGGGGGGGGGCATCCGCCATTCAGATCAGTGGTTTTAGTGTGCAGTGTGGACCATGCTGAGTCCACACTACACAAACACGCCGCTGCCGGTGCTGGGTAGTACACTCACTGTACGCGGTAGTACCCGGTGGAGGTGTTTTTGTTTCAACAGTCAGACTCATTGGCTGCTGCACCCAGGACTGGCGCTCACTCATGAGCGCCGCCTTCCGGTTCCCGCAGTGGGTGAAGGGAGAGACGTCATGAAGAGCGGTTTTGTGCCTTGTGTAATGTTGTTGCCGTGTCTTTGAATCTCCTTTCAATCTCTAAAACTGAAACCATGGACGACAGCCGTCCTAGTCATTGTTTATCACAGCTGTAACACGGCAACTGTACCATGTTCTTGTGTTTGTGCAGTATGGAAGCCCTAATGTATTTGTAACATCCACATCTGTTTTTTTGCTGAAAGGACAAAACCGTAGTGTGTGAAATAGCCCTAAGGGAGGTGTGCAGTTAGATGTACGGATGTGTCCTCAATCACCTAGCGTTTTTATTTTATTTATTACCAGTTATCTATATAGCGCACACGTTCCCGGTAGCCGCCCCTTCAATCGACCAGGGTTTTTCCCGGGACTTAAGTCCCGGGAAAATACCCTGCTTCTATCTGAATGGTGCTACCCGGGCAGCACCAAGCAGCTTTTACATGTAGTTGGCAGTGCAGAGCGTCCTATAGGACGCTCAGCGCTGCTGCTCACCACCCCCGGCCGGCTGTGTACAGAGAACCCCAGCCGGACAGTGGGGACACCTGCCGGCGGGTCTCTGTCTCTGCCACAGCGGGCCGCCCCCTCACTGGTTGCTGTTTCAGCGAGACAGGACCCCAGCCGGACGCCGGGGACACCCGTGCTGGAGACCGCCGACTGGTCCCAGCCATAGCGGGCCACCCGCTATCCCGCTGGACCACCAGGGAATTAAAATACATTTTAAAAAAATGTACAATTAAAAAAAAATAAAAAATCTGCATTATGATTGGCCTGCTTTCGGCAGCTGAATGATGACATAATCATCAGCCAGAGAGGGGATAGGCTAGGAGCAGCCAGAGAGGGGATAGGCTAGGAGGAGCAGACGGCAGAGAAGAGGCAGGTAAGCAGAAAAACCCTGCTCTTGTCTGAAAGGGGTCTACCTGGGAATTTCCCGGGTAGACACTGTAGTGTGAAAGGGGGGGGTCTTGACCAAATACCCGGGAATTGCCACAGGAGAAATTCCCGGGTCTGAGCAGGAAATTTCCCGGGTTGTATATCTGAAAGGGGTATAAGATGCTCCACCATGGGTAGTTATTCCAGTACTTTAAATGCTTTTTCCAAAATTGTGCTTCTCATCATAGCCGCACACAGTCAGTCAGTGTCCCAGTCACACTAATTATTTTGTCACAAAGGAATAGATATAAAGCTACATATTAAACATAACGATACATGGCACGAGGCATGGTGTGACCGCTCATTTTGAACTTTGTCTATTGCTTTTTGTAACCAGATTAGTGAGTTACAGTAGTCCTCACACATGACTTGCTAGCACCAGTAGTCGGTGTACCCCCTGCATCGTTCATTTGTAACATTAGTGATGTGACAGTCACATGTTTTGGGGAAAAGTCTTGTGGGAAGCTTGGGGTGGATAAGTCACAGTCTGTGGCACCATTAAGGGGCTATTTGTCACGGCTTGAGCAAACGTGTATGTGGCCACATCTGTAAATTTATGCTCTCCCCATCATATTTTAGGAACCATGGGGTCTATTTACTAAGCAGTGTTAGGAGACAGAGTGAAAAGTGATAAGTAAGTGATAAGGTGCCAGCCAATCAGCTCCCAACTGCCATCTCACAGGCTGTGTCTGAAAAATGACAGTTGGCAGCTGATTGGCTGGCATCTTATCACTTTTTCACTCTGTCTCCTAACACTGCTTAGTAAATAGACCCCCATATCTCCCAGTCCTCCAACCCCAGTTATCTCCAACACTTTCAACTCCCTTCTCTGCCCTTCCTCAACCCTACCCTACACCCCACCCTCTATACTTTACTTTTGGCATCCAATATCTCTAAATGACACACCTACTTCTCTCCTGACCTCTCTCCTCACTTGTCTCCAACTGTTTCTCTCTTTTTTTTCATGGATGTCCCAGCGCCATCTTAAATGTAACATGTCTAAGACTGAGCTGATCATCTTCCCATTCTCCCAAATAACCTCATCCCCCACAATTACATGATCTATTGACAGTACCACCATCTCCTCTAGACCACAAGTGCACTGTCTTAGAGGTACTGAATGTATGGTTTCAAGGAGAGGAAGAAGTATAACTCCTTCAGCTCTGCCATTATTTTCTCAGAAATATTGCCAGGTTTAGACCCTTTCTCACCCTGGAGGCAACTAAGATCCTCATCCACTTACTCGTAATCTCCAGATTGGACTACTGTAACCTCCTCTCATCTGGCCTCCCTGACTCGCACCTCTTTCCCCTCCTGTATGTCCTCAATGCTGCGACCCAGCTCATCTTCCCCTTCAAATGTTCTACATCTGCCTCCCCTCTCCTACAAGCTCTACACTGGCTCCCCTTCCCCCTCAGAACCATATTCAGGCTTCTCACACTCACTTACAAAGCCCTCACCCAATCATCTCCTATTTACATCTCTGGCCACACTCCCGCCCACCAACTTCGCTACACAAATGAATGCAGTTTCTTCTGCCAAATGATTACTTCCTCCCACTCTTGCCTCCAAGATTTTACCCGTGTAGCTCCCCTACTTCTGGAACTTTCTTCCTCATGCTCTCCTTGTCTATACAAAACATCAAACGGTCTCTCAAGACCCACTTCTTCATCAAAGCCATCCAGCTGTCATCCAAACCCACTGCCCCATGCTCCTTGCTCACTGTCTCCCCAATCTGTGTCACCCCTGTCTATCTGGCCCTCCCCTTTTGAATGTAAGGAATAGTAGTAATAATGAGAGAGGGGAAAATGGCAGCTGTTAAAATATCCTTCTGTTAGGCCTGGTTTGCATACGCAAACTATATTACCACGTCTTCCTCCTGCATCACCGCATATCACCTTCATTTTACTACTTGGAAGAAATAGTTAAAATTCACAAGAAAATCTACTAACACTATAACTTTGGGTTATTTCAAATATCCTAAAAATATGTATCTTTATAATCTGACTAGTACAAGATGCATTACCCTTATAATGATCTCTGATGACAGTTTACAGTGCTTTGACTTGTATATAGATCATAGAATTGGTAAACACTAATAGTTTAATATACTTGCACTCTGCAATACAGGAAATTTAATTTGCTTTGTGTTTTTTATATTTAAGGTTCATGAATACACTTATACAGTTTGTTAGGAAAAAGTTTTAGAAGTTGCATATAATATATTGATTTTTATACTATGAGTTTTAAATTTCTATCCTGCTTGTACAGTTAATGTTGTGCTTTTCCTAGTGCCCTAGCTGGCTACAGGTTTTGCTTATATTGTAGACGTTAGAATATGATGACTGGCTACAGACTAATTATATTTCACAATTTAAAAATGGCTTACACATGGACATCACTAACCAAGGAAATGAATACAAGAGGTGCAAACATCCCCATGATACACAACTAAAAACTCAGGGCTCAAAATGGCAATTTGCACCTAAATTTCAATGTTAATGTGTTTTTAGGATCTTTATCTGTTGTTTTGTGATCTTTCGGTTTGTGTCTGTTTTAGTCTCTGTTAATGTGTTTTTGTGTGTAATTCTTTCTCTGTTTTGCAGGTACTTTATCTGAACCAGCTGACATCTGGCGTGATGCCGTATGTGGAAGAAAATCTCACTGGCTGGTCTAATTCTATAAAAGAGACCGCTGCTTCTTGCATAAAATTCTTAGAGACTGCCAAGGTCTACACAACATTATTGTAGATAATTCAGTGTCTCTACTCCAACTCTCAGAAAGCTCTGAGCACTCTTTCTACTTTCTACCCCTTTCTGCAATCTTGCACTCGCCTGTCTCCCTTATTTTGCCCAGACTTGCCCCTACTCTAACCTCCCCTCTCCACTCTTCCTGCACCTTAACTAACAGGAAACAAACAGTTGGACAAATCCAGGTGACAGTCAACAGGAAAGTTCTATATAAATGACTCTAATATCTGACTATGTATTATATATTTAATAATTTTATCTACTGCAGTCGTCCACACTGAGCGAAAAATGGTGTTTAAGCCTCATCATAAATTTTACTTGTATAAAACAAACACATTAATTCACTAGTAATTTTTATATTCTTTATTTAATACATTAAAACAAATCTTTATTATGTAGTGCACTCATTTTAAAGCTTCACAAACATGTCATGTAGTGCAGCGACCAATTAGATATTTATTTTCATTTGTCCAATTTGTACTAGACTAAAGTGGTTGCTGGGGGTTACAGCATATGCCCTGTTTACACATCACTATTTATTAGCCAATATCACTCCCACTGACATTCTATGAATCCACTTTATGCTGTAGTTTTCAGTAAAAAAAAATGCAATTAAAAATATTCTTGATATGTTACTTGTTTTACTTCTTTTTAATGTAACTGTGACAACTACTTTGGAACAGTAGATGGCGCCAAATGCTAGAGTAACAAAAAGGTAGCATGCAGGATTTTAAAGTAAAGTCTGGAATTATTTACAACTACCTGAGATTACTTCCTAGCAATTTTTGTTGATTCAGGAACTTTGGACTTGTCTTTAGCAATGGACATTTTACATATAGATTACTTTACTTTCCATAAGACACAACTGTAATATTAGAAACCTGTTTATAAAAGGTTAAAATTATAGTTAAATCAGTTTATTAATTAAAAAAAAATCTATTTTTTAAATTAGTGTCTTTTTTTTTTTTTTTTCATTCCAGGGAAGGGATGGCCTGATCTACACAATTTTGAATGATGAAAAGGCCACTAATAGGCTAGAGCCAGACCTGATGAGTGCATAGAAAAACATATTTAAAACTTAAGATGTGCGCAGACCCACGTTTTTTGGATAAGTATTAACTTTGTTTTGGTTTTGCAAAAAAATGCCCTTGCATTTTTTGGATATGTATTTTTATCAGAAAATGCTAAAAATGGCTAAAAATCACATAATTTGGGCCTATATTTGTTCCTACAGTATTAACCTCAACAACATTATTTTCCAGTCATTTCCAGTCAATTTTGACAACCTCACAGCTCTCAATATTTTCATCCAGTTTAGGCCACAAGGTTGCACCGAGCTAGCTGGCTTACTAAGCTAAGCGACAGCAGTGGGTGGCACAAACATGTGGCAGTTCAACTTCCAACATGGCACATATAGGAAACAGAGTGGCACTGCAGTGGCAGACAAGATGGCAGTTTAATAAACTATAAAAATGTTTGTTGTCTATGCTAAAAGACAGTCAGCAATGTCCCAAGCAGCGTGTAATAAAAAGAAAAGAGGTGCAAGATGGAATGGTCCTTCTCTTCCCATTCACCCATATGTTGCATACATTAAATAGGACATTCACAGTTTAACAAACCAATCACTTCAGCGACAGGGACTGCCACTTGTGGCTGAAGTGATTGGTTTGTTTTGGCCCCCACAAAACAAGCTACCAATGGGCAGCTGACATTGCTGGCAAATATCTCTACGTACAAACTGTAATAATGGCGACAACATCTTAGAGCCACTCTCCCTCATCAGTGAGTACATCATGTTTACCATTACAGGTGTCTCTGGACTTTGATGTAATTGCTGGTAAAAGTCTTTCTCGTGAGATTTGTAGAAGTAGCCTCCTACACTGATCGCTGATATGGAGGATGGGCAGCTTAAGTAAAGCAGAGCCAGTTTGTGCAAGGGCCTCCAAATTTCCTTTTTTTTCCTGCCAGTAGTCAAACGGACTGTCTGATATGTCTATTTGGATGCTATCATTAAAATAGTCCTCAACCGTTCTTTGAATGGTGACCATATTAGATGGCGTAGTGGCAGAGATGTCACAAACTTTCTGCAATTCTTTTAGACACGACCAGATGTCAAACTGTTGTGTTGGCTCAACTGCATCAGCAGTGGGTTTCCACAGTTGTCGGAGAAACTGAAGGAGGAGATGTCACCATGTCATGTGTAACTTGAGCTGACAGTTTGATTTTAAGATGCTAACAACCCTTAGATCCTGGTGAAGCAAATAAAGGACTTGATGTACAAGTTCAACATACTTAGCGGAATCGCTTCATTTCAGCTTCTCCTCCAGTTTCTCAAGCTGCTTTCTCAAAAGTCTAATTAGGGGAATTGCCTGACTCAAGCTGGCAGTGTCTGAACTCACTTCACAGGTGACAACTTCCATTGGTTTCAGCACCTTGCACAACACAAAGTATTCTCCATTGCGTTGCAGTAAGGTACATTTTGAACATGTCATGGCTCGTTGACTTGACATGTCCCTGTCATTTAAAAAAAAAAATCTGCACCATTAAATTGATTATGGGATGTGTTTGAAATCCTCCGAGCTGTAATGCTCTCAGAATATTTGTGGCATTGTCAGAAATCATCCCAAGGAGAGTCCAAGTAGGTTTAAGCCATTTTGCAATGACTTCCCTGAGTTTTCCTATCTACAGGTTGACACTGATATGCCTCTTGATGAAGCCGGTGATACACAGAGTAGCCTGAGCCTTTACTTGCCACTGCATGTGGTGAATGGCATGTTTTTTATTTTAGATGTCCTGACTTAAACCCTGTATTCAGTTTTAGTAGATGACATTGAAGGACTAGTATCGTCATGACCGGTTGCAGCAGCTACAGCTCTAGTATTTGGTTCCTGCTGCTACTCTTCTCTCTATTTTAGTTTTACTACTTTTTTGCAAATGACAGCTCACCATGCTGGGGTAACACAGTGCGTATGAATGTATGTGTGAACAAATGTAGTGGGGTACAGCACACACAACAATTAGCACACAAAAATAATTCAAAAACTTTTTTTTTTTTTACTGTTTTTGCAAATGACAAAAGGACACAACGGAGTCACACTGCTTATATATGAAAGCAGTTGGATACAGCCTGAGCCTGAGGGGACTGGAGTGGACAGACATACAGCAGCACTGGAGTGGATGGATACTGTATAGAATATATATATATATACACACACGAGGGTATCAAAAAGGAAGTAAAAAAAATATCCGCACTCCAGTTATAAAAAATATCCGCACTCCAGTTACTTCTGTTGGCCACACTGTCTTATAAGTCACTGCTGTGCAGGTTTGAATGTGTTATGTCAGGTCATTTGTGACTGCAGTGCAAGTAAAAATGGCTGCCCCACTTGTGACTTGCACGAAAGAAGAGCAGTGTACAGATTCGTTTTTTGTGGCTTGAGGGTGTGTCTGGTGCTGATATTTATCGAAGACTTTGTGCACAGTATGGAGAAAGGGTTTTGTTGAGAAGAAGTGTGTATGAATGGATAGAGAAGTTCAAAGAAGGTCGCACAAGTGTCAGCCATGAAGAAGGAGCCAGACGCATGTCCACGACTGTTGTGAACATTGAGCGTGCACATGAACTGATTCTGTTGGATAGACGAGTGACAGTGGACGCTTCGTATCACCAGTATATCAACTGTGATTAGATTATTATTTCAGATGTATGATTTTTGCTCATGAGTTCCTACTTATGTATCTTTTCTGCTGCATACAGCACTATTAGATTCTGCATATGGGTGTGTGACTATCACAGTGAGGTGTCGCATTTATTTCACTGCTGCATGCAGAACGACTAGATTCCGTGCATATACATGTGTCCAGCAACTGGTAGCAAGCTATACATATTGATAACAATACACTGTCATTTGTATAAATTTCAGTTTCTTCCACTGTATGCAGAATCATTTTTTGGTTTCCGAGTACATATGGGCGGCATTGATAGCGCAGCTTGCAAAACATTTAGATCCTGTGTGTGTGTGTGTGTGTGTATGTGTATATGTGTATATATATTCTATATAGAGCGGCAATTACAGCAGGGTACCATACCTAAAACACATACATTACATCAGTTACTGCTTAGATCTAACCATAATCATCACAGTGGATACAGACTACATACATCGGTGTTCTACTTTTTGCATAGGGATACATGATAAGTGTCTGAGATTATACACATAACTATCCTGTGTCACTATTGTTATTTTTCGTAAATTTTTATTCTATATATTTTTTTATTTTTTGTCTGTGTATTAGTGCTTGGATCATTCATTTATCTCCGTAATATGATCATAGATCAGTGCTAGATTAAGGTCCTCATGGGACTGGAGCTGAATTTTATGAAGGGCCTATTGTGTGCTGCCGCAGGGGGCGTGACAACTGAAATGAGGGTGTGGCTAGTGATATGAGGATGTGTCCAGTACTGTGGAGGTGTGGTCTGTGCTGTGGGGTGTGCTAATATGAAGCTAATAGATCACCTGTTACATTATTGACCACTGAATAAAAAATAAATAGTAAAAATACAAACTATGGTTATTAATAAAATGCAACAATTTTTATTTTATTAACAGAAATATACCTGATAATGATAAATTTGCCTTAGACATTGGAGCGACATATAGACTTTTAGCAGACTGGCAGAGATCCATTGGGTCCACTTTCCCCAGTCTCCACAAAAAAATTAACTGTTTGTCAACACTCAGACTTTTAAATTTATTATACAAGAAATCCAAAAGCTGACACAGAGCATATTTGTGTGCAGTAATAGCCCCCTCCCAGTCACTTGCCGGGCACGCTCATCACTTTTCCAAGACCGTTCTGATACCATGCATCTCAATCACAGAAGCATCTTTGTGCGTACACACAGTGTGACGCATACGTCATACCAATTTATAGTGATTTTCGTGCATGCGCAGTAGCAAAACATCACTCAAATAAAACAACATCGGCATTGTGTGCAGCCCTGATCAGGACCATGGTGCATTATATTCACATGTATTACGTACAAATATCAGCCAATTTTAATCCTACTTTGGATAAGAAATGGATCACTTATCAGTGACCGTTACCAGCCATCCATTAATGCCAGATAACCACCTTGACGGAAATAGGAAATTGTCTTTTAATGGGTACTATAGAGTACCAGAGGAAATAAAGACCAGTATATTAGAGGGAGAATGTACAAACTCCACACGGTAGGGGCCATGGTGGGACTCAAACCCTGGACCGCAATGCTGGGAGGCAGTAATGAGAGAGAAGAAAAAAAAAAAGAAAAAACATACACACACACACAACTAATCCACGGCACTCACTATTCCTAGATTTGGGGTGCAACATGGTATGTGACCACATTGTTTAAATAGAGATCACAGGGGCTCTGCACTCACCATAATAACTAAAAATAATAAACAGTGGGGTTTTAGTTCATGAATTGATCAATGCATTTAAGCAGTGTTGGACTGGGGGTTTCCCCTGTTCCCCTGTGGGCCAGTCCGACCCTGCATTTAAGCTTGCAGCCCATTGTCACGGGACCCCACTTTACTGCAAGTCCCTACTCTATTGCTCAGAAGTATAACATGGACATAGCCATCACATTAGTGTTAAACTCAGGGTATGCTATCAAGGTTTAAAGCTCACAGCAACTTTGCTTTTAAACTTGAGACAGTTACCAAGCACACCTGTTGCAAAGCACCTAGGAAAACAGCTAACACAAATTAATTAAACTAGTTAAAAGGGGTGCATGAGAAAATGTGATCACAGAAATGATTAATTATAAAAATGTATCAAAATAAACAAAAAGCACTAATCCACGGCACTCACCATTCCTAGATTTGGGGTGCAACATGGTATGTGACCACATTGTTTAAATAGAAATCACAGGGGCTCTGCACTCACCATAATAACTAATAATAATAAACATAATAAACAGAATTTATAATTATAAATGTTATAATTCTGAGCAATAGAGTAAGGACTTGCAGTAAAGTGGGGTCCCGTGACGATGGGCTGCAAGCTTAAATGCATTGATCAATTCATGAACTGAAACCCCACTGTTTATTATTATTATTATTATTATTATTATTATTATTTATTATGGTGAGTGCAGAGCCCCTGTGATTTCTATTTAAACAATGTGGTTGATATATATATAAAATTGCCAGTATACACAGCATTGCACCCACAGATGTAATATTCAGAATATTACGCCAATACCACCAGTATACACAGCATTGCCCCCACAGATGTAATATACATATTACCACTATACCAACAGTATACACAGCATTGCACCCACATATGTAATATTCAGAATATTACACCAATACCACCAGTATACACAGCATTTGCCCCCACAGATGTAATATACATAATATTACCCCTATACCAACAGTATACACAGCATTGCCCCCACAGATGTAATATATATATTACCCCTATACCAACAGTATACACAGCAATGCCCCCACAGATGTAATCAGTGGCGTAACTAGGGAGGGTCGGGCAGGGTGCGTGCCCTGGGTGCCGTGGAACCGGCGGCGCGAGGGGGTGCTGTGGGCCATGGTCCGGCCCGCCCTAGTTAGCCACCAGTGTAGCGCCGAACGCAGTGAGTGTGGTCAGCGCTACACATTTACACAGGACCGGCGCTAGGCTTCCAGCGCCGGTCCTGTGCTGCACAGCTGAGCCCGTTCCCTCCCCCTGAGCGCTTGCCCAATAGCGCTAGTAGGCGGGCTCGGGCTGTGCATAACACACGCATCGCCGCCAGCTCTGGCGGCGATGTATGTGTTAAACAGCAGCCAATGAGAGTCAGATAGACTCTCCTTGACTGCTGCAGCACCCACTGCAAGAGCCGGGCTTCCGTCCGGCTCCTGCAGTGGGTAATGGGACAGACGTCATGACGTCTCTCCCATAATGCTGAGTGCGCCAGCGGGAGCGGTGTCGCAGACCGGAGCAGCAGCAGCGTGGATTCAGGTAAGTATATTTTTATATATATATTTTTTAAACCTGTCTGCATTACTGGGGCGGAGGAAGGGTGGCTACTACTGGGGGGACCTCTGCTGGGGGTGGGGGCACAACGGGGGAGGGGTGGCTACTACTGGGGGCACCATTATTGGGAGGACCTCTACTGGGGGGGCTACTACTGGGGCACTTAATTGGGAGGGGGAACCTCTACTGGGGACTACTACTTGGGGGGGGGGGGAACTACCACTGGGGGCATTATAAAAGGGGCCTACTACTAGAGGCACTGCACTGGGGGGACCACTACTGGGGGCAATAATAGGAAGGGCCACTACAGGGGGCACTGGATAGGGGGGATCACTACTGGGTGCCTGCATAAGGGGGACCACTACTGGGAAAACTGCATGGGGGGGACTACTGCTGGGGGCACTATATAAAGGGCACTGCATGGGGGGGGACTACTACTGGGGGCACTATATAAAGGGCACTGCATAAGGGGTTACTGCTACTGGGCGCACTGCATTGTGGGGACTGCTACTGGGGGCACTGCATAAGGGGGAACACTACATGGGGCACTGCATTTGGGGGGGCCACTACTGGGGGTACTGAGTAAGGGGAACTAATTGGGGGCTGTATAAGGGGGACCACTACTGGGGATACTGTATAAGGGGCACTACTATGGGCCTGCATAAGAGGGACCATGACTGCATACTGGGGGTACTGTATAAGGGGTACTACTGAGGTTAAGGTGCATATGGATAGGAATGTTCAGCGTGAAAATAAAGGGGTGTCATGTTGACACGCCCCATTTTTAAGTGACCACGCCCATTTTCCTTGCCGCACGCGCCTTAGGCGCGCGCACACATCAGGGGGGGGGGGGCTCCCTTTTCAAATTTGCCCTGGGCTCCAAATACCCTAGTTACGCCACTGGATGTAATATACACAATATTACTCCCATACCAACAGTATACGCAGCATTGCCACCACAGATGTAATGTACATAATATTACCTCTATACCAACAGTATACACAGCATTGCCCCCACAGATGTAATATACACAATATTACTCCCATAACACTTATATTGGGGTAATATTATTGTATATATTACATCTTTAGAGGGAAATGCTGTGTGTACTGCTGTTATGGGGCAAACATTGTGTATATTATATCTGTGTAGGCAATGCTGTATTTACAGCACTGCCCTCACAGATACAATGTACACCACATTACCAGAGCAGTATATACAGCATTGCCCCTACAGATATATGTATAAATATTGCCCCAGCAATATACACAGCATACTCTCAATTTCCAAAATCATATTGTCTGTGCCTCACCCCTCAGCCAGTCAGCCTGCGTGTCCATGATCAGCTGCTGACCTTACCTCATGCTGCCTTCACGCAGCTGCCAGTGAGGCTGCTTCCTGTGTTGCTTCAGGTAAGCACCGTGGAAGCGCTGGGTCAATATGAGTGTTCTGCAGCGCTGACCCACGCAGGAAAGACTAGAGAAGCCCTTCACTGCACTGACATCCCATGTAACTGCTGCTGTGTGTGCTGCGCATGATCCACCAGTGATGCGGCTGGGGGGAGGTTGTGGGCCATAGCTGGGGGCAGGGCTTTGGACGGCCACTGGCAGGCTGCTGTAGCAGGAAAATACCATCCTGTCTACAGCAGCAGGTTAGTCACAGACGCTGTGGGCCTATTTTGATTGGAGGCCTGGAGCTGTAGCTCCATCCGCCCCATTGGTAATCCGGCCCTGTCATAGATAGATATTCTAGTGATTTTCTCTTTTTATTGAGTATTTAATTAAAGGTATGTTTTAACTAGGGGTGAGCGGGTTCGGATCTCTGAAATCCGAACCCCCCCGAGAAACCCCCTGATCTGAGGCCGATCCGAGTCAGGCTCGACTTTTCCCGCCTGACTCAGATCTGAAATCGAGGCAAAACGTCATCATCCCGCCTTCCGGGTCTCGCCGGTTTTGGATTCTATATAAGGTACCCGCGTCGGCGCCATTTTCTCACTCAGCTGTAGACAGTGAAGAGGGAGGGTGGGAGTTAGGGCTGGCTGGGCTGTGTAGTGTAGTGCTGTGCTGCTGTTGTCCATAGGGGCTGTGTCCACTCCTCCAAAGTCCATTGGGGCTGGCTGGACTGTGTTGTGCAGTCAGTTGTCCATAGGGGCGGTGTCCACTCCAAAGTCCTGTGCAGTGTCCCAGTCCTAAAGGGGTGCTGTAGTGTTGTCCAGGGGGTGCTCCGTCCATCAGGGGTGCTCCCTCCAAGTGCAAAAAAATAAATATTTTTTTCTGTTTGTGAATTGTGTGCGCAGTAGCCGCACGTGCATCAACAAAGTAGTGCCAAGCGTGCGCCTGTGTCATAAGTAAAGGGCCGGCTGGCTTGACTGTTAAAGGGTGCTGTAACCCCCAAAGTACACTCCAAACAAAAGAAAAAAATATTTTCTGTGTTTGTGAATTGTGTGCACTGTGGCTGCACGTGCATCAACAAAGGAGCAGCGCCAAGCGTGCGCCTGTGTCCCATAAGTAAAGGGCCGGCTGGCTCATTTCTTAAAGGGTGGTGTAACCCACAAAGTGCACTAGTCTCCAACAAAAATAAAAAATATTTTCTGTGTTTGTGTGCGCCTTAGCCGCACGTATATATCAATATAACATAAATGGAGGACCAAACTTTCTCCGATAAAAATAAAATAGGGAAAGAACAAGAACCACTTCCTCCTAGTGCTGTTGCTGCTGCTGGGAGTTGTTCATCATCCCAGAGAGGAAGTAGGAACATCACTACTTTTAGTAAACAATTGACCCACCAACAGTCCTTAGCGAAGAGGATGAAGTCCGACAGCAGTTATCCTGAAGCAAAACTTATAACTGAGGCCTTGACTGCTATGTTGGTGTTAGACGTGCGTCCGGTATCCGCCATTAGTGCAGTGGGATTTAGACAATTGATGGAGGTAGTGTGTCCCCGGTTCCAAATCCTGTCTAGATTCCACTTCACTAGGCAGGCGATACCGAGACTGTACAGAAACGTCAGAAAAAGTGTCCTCAGTGTCCTGAAAAATTTGGTTGTACCCAATGTCCACTTACCCACGGACATGTGGACAAGTGGAACAGGGCAGTCTAAGGACTATATGACTGTGACAGCCCACTGGGTAAATGTATCACTTTACGCAGCAACAACAGCAGCGTCACCAGTAGCAGCATCTCAGAAACGCCAGCTCGTTCCAAGGCAGGCTACGCTGTGTATCACCGGTTTCAGTAAGAGGCACACCGCCGACAATCTCTTAGAGAAACTGAGGGAAATCATCGCCCAGTGGCTTGCCCCACTTAGACTCTCCTGGGGATTTGTGATATCTGACAACGCTACCAATATTGTGCGGGCATCTGGGCAAATTCCAGCACGTCCCATGTTTTGCTCACACAATAAACTTGGTGGTGCAGAATTTTCTGAAAAGAGACGGGCATGCAGGAGACGCTTTGGGTGGCCCGAAAAATTTCTGGCCACTTTTGCCATTCAGCGACTGCGTGCGCCTGTGTCATAAGTAAAGGGCCGGCTGCCTTGTCCGTTAAAGGGTGCTGTAACCCCCAAAGTGCACTCCAAACAAAATAAAACATTCTTTTTTTTTTTCTATCTTTGTGAAATGTATGCACACTAGCGACAAGCGTGCGTCTGTCTGTTAAAGGGTGGTGTAATCCCCAAAGTGCGCTCCAACCAAAATAAAATAATCTTTTTTTCTGTGTTTGTGTGTGAAATGTATGCACAGTAGCCGCACCTGCATCCTCAAAGCAGCAGCGACAAGCGTGCGTCTGTCTGTTTAAAGGGTGGTGTAACCCTCAAAGTGCGCGCCACAAAAAATAAAAATTCTTCTTTTTTTTTTTTCTGTCTTTGTGAAATGTGTGGGCTGTAGCCGCACCTGCATCCTCAAAGCAGCAGCGAGAAGCGTTCGTCTGTCTGTTAAAGGATTACATCGGTGACAGCATCCAAGTAGGCATGTCAGACCTGTACTGTCAGGAAAAAGAGGCAATTTGGTGGCCCCTGTACAAACTGGCTCTATTTTACCTGAGTTGCCCCCCCTCCAGTGTGTACTCCGAAAGAGTGTTTAGTGCAGCCGGGAACCTGGTCAGCGAAAGGCGTAGGAGGTTGCTTCCACAAAATGTGGAGAAGATGATGTTCATAAAAATGAATTACCAACTCTTCCAGGGAGACCAGCCTCCAGAACGTACAGAGGGACCTGTGGTGGTGGATTCCAGCAGGGACGAATTAATACTCTGTGAGGATGAGGAGGTACACAACACTGAAGAGGGTGAGGAATCAGTGGATGAGGAGGATGAGGACGACATCTTGCCTCCGTAGAGCCAGTTTGTGCAGGGACAGATTATTTGCCAGCTTGTTTTGTGGGGGCCCAAATGAACCAATCATTTCAGCCACAGTCGTGTGGCAGACCCTGGCGCTGAAATTATTGGTTTGTTAAAGTGTGCATGTCCTGTTTATACAACATAAGGGTGGGTGGGAGGGCCCAAGGACAATTCCATCTTGCACCTCTTTTTTTTCTTTGCATTGTGTACTGTTTGCGGCCTAGTTTTTCAAACTTCCATCCTGTCTGCCACTGCAGTGTCACTCCTAGATGGGCCACGTGTTTGTGCCGCCCACTCGTGTCGCTTAGCATAGTCATCCATCTACCTCGGTGCAACCTTTTGGACATAAAAACACTATTGTGAAGTGTTCAGAATAGGTTAATAGCATAGGAGCAGAAAAATCAACACATTCTGTGATTTTAGCTGTTTTTATGCTTTTTTTAAAAAAATTACAGATCCAAAACATAAAACCCAGAACCCAAAACACCGAAGGGTGGTTTTGGCAAAACCAATCCAGATCCAAAACATGAAGAAAGATCCAGATCCAAAACACAAAACACAAAAAGTGGCTGGTGCACACCCCTAGTTTTAACTACTATTCTATTTTTTGTGATTATTAAATTGTGGGGTGTGCCTTGCAAAGGAGTCTTTTTCTTTACCCTCTCTTGCTGCATATAAACTCTAGGGAGCACCCCCATCTTTTCCTTGAACTAGAGACCCTACCTGAGTAGACTTCATTTTCTGATACTTTTACTCCTGTGCAATTGGTTTTCCAATTCTTCCCCACTTCCTTCCTTTTTACTTCAGGCCTGAGAATATTGGCAGACTGGTGTGGCTATTATAGTGGTTAGTAAGCAAATGTATGTGATGTAATATAGTATAGGTTTGCAGCTATGATTATTGTATTTGTCTGTAGACTAGAGCATTTTTCGTCTGTAGAGGGGAATGTGCATGTCCGTCCGTCCGTCCTCTGAGCCCTTTGTTATGAGCCCAAAATGTGCCCCCTCCCTGAAAACAATTCGTTTTTCATTGTGTGCTAAACAAATTACATTTATTAATAAAATATTCTTATAAAATGGCTAGCAATTCATATAACCTCAAGACACTGCATAAATAATCTCTCAAACGTATCCCACTGTTTGTGTGTTTGATAAAACATGGATATCTCTTAATAGTCTTGTGAGAAACAGTTTGCAGATATTTATAATGTAAGGGAAAAGGAGTTGGAGCCTATACAGTTAGGAACAACAGTCTGTCTATGATGGTGCTTTTTGTTTTACAAATGTGAAGTGTGCAAGGGGTGCAACTTGGGGATGCAGTCAGGAAGCAGACGCTCAAAATGCCGACCGCCGGCTTCCCGACTGTCAAATCCCGGCAAGGTACTAATGACAGGGGTCGAAATCCCGACGCCTGTCATTAGAGCTACGCTGGGAGCCCGACGCCCGGCATACCGAACGAAGGTAAGCCGGGCCCAGACAGCCGCGGGGAGGGAGGGATAGGTTTTAGGGCTCCCGGGGGGACTTAGGGTTAGGCACCCCCGGGAGGGTTAAGTTTTTAGGCTAGGGTTAGGCAACCCCGGGGGGAGGTTATGGTTAGGCGCTCCCCTCACCTGGGAGACTTAGGTTTAGGCTGCAGGGAAGGGGCGGTTAGGTTTAGGCACTTAGAGGGGGGTTAGGCCCTAGGGGGGGAGGTTAAGGTTAGGCATCCCTAAAGGAGGGTTAGGGTAGGGAGTAGAATTAGCGGTACTTACCTCAATTAGCGATCGGAATCTTCACCCGTGACGGGCTTCTGCTGACGGGCTTCCGCTGTCGTGATTACATACTGATTCCGGAAATTGTGTATTGGAACAGTAGGCCAAAGCTTTGCCTAGGGCGCCGAGAAACCTTGCACCGGCTCTGGTAGTCAGCACAGCAGCACTGGAGTGGATGGACACTGGACAGATATACGTCATCAGCACTGGAGTGGACTAATTTTTTTTGCAACTTTTTTTTTTTTTTTTTAACTTGTTTTCAAAACTTTTTTCGCAAATGACAACTCACACTTATGTGAATAGTGGGGTATGGCCTGCCAGTGCCGCACCAGTGTGACACACACAATAGATGTAACTAATATAATAAAATGATAACTTAATTCCTGCACTATACTGTAATCTAGCTCGGCCAATATTAACAACACTAAGGAGCCTGAGGGGACTGGAGTGGACAAATATGTCAGCAGCACTGGAGTGGATGGACACTGGACAGCTGTACATCAACCGCACTGGAGTGGATGGACAGCTCTACATCAGCAGGCCTGGAGCGGATGGAGCACAGTAGCAGCCACTGGAGTGGATGGCTGGAACACAGCACAGGAGCAGCCACTGGAGGACGGAGACCAGCACAGCAGCGTGGACGACTGGAAATGGTGCCCGAATCACCGCCGTAGGGTCTCATATAGAATCCAAAACTCAGGAGAGATCTAATGCCGGCTGATGACGTTTTGCCTCATTTTGAAGTCTGGAATCTGTGGGAAGATCTGAGCTGTGGGTCCGGATTCCTCGGATTAGGTAAATTCTGGTGGGCTCGGTTCTCTGAGAAATGAGCCCACTCCTCCTTTTTAAACAATTAAACTATAATAAAACAAACCTACTACACGGTCCCCTTAGAAGCACATTGTGATAACTGCTATGGCCAATCTGTCAATGCTAGTGCTCTAGGCTCTAAATGTTTCCATTATAATCAATAGTCATGTAAACTCGGAATTACAATAGTATGTATAGAGATTTTTGCAAATGCATTTCATCCTCACTGATGTACTAAGCTCTGGAAAGTGATAAACTACCAACCACTCTGCTCCTGTCATGTTACAGGATCTGTTTGAAAAATGACAGGAGCTGATTGGTTGGTAGTTTCACTTTCCAATTTATCACCTTCTAGAGCAAATTGCAACATTACTTACAGTTATTAATTTCCTCTTATTATAAATTTGTAACACTATATACTGTATTTTTGCAATAGGATTATTACAAAAATGCCAACCCACAAGAAGACAGTTCCACATTCTATTCTTAAAATGATTTCATGCACTGAATTACCAAATTAGGGTATGACAAAACATTAATGAGCTCTAAACAAATTAAAAAAATTAAAAGATATAGGGGTCTATTCCCAGAGAGAGAGAAAGTACCTACCAATGAGCTCCTAACTGCCAGATTACAGGCTGTGTTTTATAAATGACTGGTTGGTACTTTATTTCTCTTCAATTTCTCTCTCTCCAAGGCTTAGTGAATAATAGACCCCTAATAGTCACAAATAAATGCTCATATTCAAACTTAAAAAAAAATTGCAGATTTTACATAGTTATTTAACATTTTAAAGCACCCAATAGGTTTCTTTGGAAGCCATTGTACATTCTTATGATGACTGATTTAAAAAAACAAAACTGGATGCCAGTATATTTTTCAATCACTACTCTTTTTAAAAAAGTTTTTTTGGACTGTTTGGGAGAAACATTCATAGGGGAGAATTCAATTGTTTTGGACTCCCGTAGTTCCCAAGAAAAAAAACATTTTAAGGGCACAATGTACACTACCGTTCAAAAGTTTGGGGTCACTTAGAAATTTCCTTTTTTTTTTTTTTTTTAAAGCACTGGTTTTTTTCAATGAAGATGACATTAACAATGTATAGAGTGTATTTCTGATTAATGTAATGTGGTAAATGACTATACTAGCTGCAAACGACTGGTTTTTAATGGAATATCTACATAGGTGTATAGAGGCCCATTTCCAGCAACCATCACTCCAGTGTTCTAATGGTACATTGTGTTTGCTAAGTGCTCTAGAAGATTAATGGATGATTAGAAAAGCCTTGTGCAATTGTTAGCACAGCTAAATGGGTTTGCTCGTTAGAGAAGCTATAAAACTGGCCTTCCTTTGAGCTGGTTGAGTATCTGGAGCATCACATTTATGGGTTCGATTATACTTTCCAAATGACCAGAAAAAGAGAACTTTCATGTGAAACTCGACAGTCTATTCTTGTTCTTAGAAATGAAGGCTATTCCATGCGAGAAATTGCCAAGAAACTGAACATTTCCTACAATGGTGTGTACTACTCCCTTCAGAGAACAGCTCAAACAGGCTCTAACCAGAGTAGAAAGAGAAGTGGGAGGCCCCGGTGCACAACTGTGCAAGAAGACAAGTACGTTAGAGTCTCTATTTTGAGAAATAGGCGCCTCACAAGTCCTCAACTGGCAGCTTTGTTAAATGGTATCCGCAAAACGCCAGTGTCAACGTCTACAGTGAAGAGGCAATTCCGGGATGCTGGCCTTCTAGGCAGAGGCAAAGAAAAAGCCATATCTGAGACTGGCCAAATAAAATGAAAAGATTAATATGGGCTAAAGAACACAAACATTGGACAGAGGAAGATTGGAAAAAAGTGTTGTGGACAGACAAATTGAAGTTTGAGGTGTTTGGATCACACAGAAGAACATTTGTGAGACGCAGAACAAGTGAAAAGCATGGTGGAGGTAATGTGATGGTCTGGGGCTGCTTTGGTGCTGGTAAAGTGGGAGATTTGTACAAGGTAAAAGGGATTTTGAATAAGGAAGGCTATCACTCCATTTTGCAATGCCATATCCATATCAAGTGCTGTCCAAACCCTGTGGACAGCGCTTGATTGGAACCAATTTCCTCCCACAGGACAATGACCCAAAGCACACCTCCAAATTATGCAATAACTATTTAGGGAAGAAGCAGGCAGCTGGTATTCTGTCTGTAATGGAGTGGCCAGTCCAGTCACCAGATGTCAACCCCATTGAGCTGTTGTGGGAGCAGCTTGACCGTATGGTACGCAAGAAGTGCCCATCAAGCCAATCCAACTTGTGGGAGGTGCTTCAGGAAGCGTGGGGTGAAATTTCTTCAACAAATTAACAGCTAGAATGCCAAAGGTCTGCAATTCTGTAATTGCTGCAAAAGGAGCATTCTTTGACAAAAGCAAAGTTTGAAGGACAAAATTATTTGACATAAAGATCATTATTTCTAACCTTGCCAATGTCTTGACCATATGTTCTATTCATTTTGCAACTAATTTGATAAATAAGTCAGTTTTCATGTAAAACATGAAATTGTCTGGGTGACCCCAAACTTTTGAACGGCAGTGTATGCCACCGTCCCGTGTAGGGAGGCCAATCCTGGGCCCTTTTTTGAATCCCAGGATATCCATGAATGGCTTAGTTATTTTTAAAAAATGCCCCCCTCCCCCCCTGCGCAGCCCCCACGGTGACTTACCAGGAGGGTGGGCTGATGCTCCAGCCAGGACAGGGCTGCGCAGCGTGACTTGAAGACAAAGGTCACGCTGCGCAGCCATGTGTCCACCCAGCCAGTGCACACAGCTAGGGGATTGGGGAGCCGGGCAGCAGGGACTAGGGAGGGAGCCGGGCATCAGTCTCTGCTATGGAGGCCAATCCCAAATGCCGGGATTAGAAGCTTTGATTCCCGGGATTCAAACCTGGCCATTTTTAGGTCAAAATCCTGGGATCCCTAATCCCGTGGATATAAACCAGCTCTTATCTATATTACAGCACCCAGGCTAGCAAACCTGTATTGCCAAAAACTATATTTTTATATTTCAAATAGTAAATTCATTTACCCAGGGGGTGCAAAAGAACAATCACTATAAATATGCATATATATAATCTCAATTTATTTACTATACATAGGCACAAGTCATATTAATAAAACAATATTTAACAATATAAACATAAATTACATTATTAAATTATCAAGCTCTCTAAAATAGGATGGTTCACCTGGTAATTGCTCCACTCCAGTATATAATGTAATGATTCGGATAGCTGTAAGTCAGTGCTTTGAAGTGCAGAAATATGAAATAGTAGTGGTCAGGTGCTCCAAGGTGGTGCTTCACAAATAAATCACTTTTAGGTGATGCAAAGAATGGTAATATGCAAACTGCAGAAGATGGGTATACAGGGGAGAACGCAGGACAGCTTTCCGTTCAGTTGTGGAAGCGAGTCTTCTTTTGCGCCGCTTGAGTAAATGAATTTCCCATAGTTCTCGTCTAAAGTGATTGGGAGATATTAAATTGCAGAAAACCACCCAAAGTCGGGGTTTTGGGCATAGTTACCGCATTGTACCCAACCTTTGGGTGACTTAATGGTCACTTTAGACAGGATTAGCCGCTTTGCACATCGAATTGCCGCATTGTGGATTCAACATCTGCTATAGTGATAGGCGGTTGCACCCGCTGTCACAAAATATTGAAAAGCTCCCATTTTTTAGACTGGAGCCGTGGCAGTGATAAAACAATTGAATTCCCCCCTTACTTAGAGTTGGATCCTTTCTCAAAATGTGAAAATTTTAATTCAAAGTGTTCCAAAACGTTCCAGTGGTGGGGAGCAGCTCTGGTGAAATTCTGGAGGTGGGAGGAGAGATAATCAGTTGGGAAAAAAACTTGGTGGGTTTTGGCAGAAGGTCGACAGGCAATATGTTGACAGTAATAGGTCGACAGGTACAAAAGGTCGAACGTGCAGAAGGTTGAGAGATTCACTTGGTTGACACAATTGGTCGACAAACGGGGTCAATACTTTTTTTTTTGTAATGTAACCATAATCTGCACCCTAACCTTCCCTCTAGTGCTAACCCTAACCGTACCCTCCGGCAGCCTAACCCTTCCCCAAGTGCATAACCCTAACTCCTAACCTTACAAATGTTGAAAAATACAAAAAGTTATTTGTGTGTGATTGAACATTGGGTGCCCATGACTCAGGGCAGGGGTGGGGTTGCATTGACTTGATTCGAAGCATCACGCTTCCTGCACCTACCACTTCTACTCACCCCCCCCCCTTCTATCTGGACAGCAGCGTAGTTAGATAATATCCCATATGGGGAAAAAAACAAGCACGGAGATGCTTTGGACAGAGAACATGGCTAAGAGAGTAGGAGGCACAGGGAAGCAGAGCTACAGGGAGGTTAGAGAATAGATGCCAGGGGGAGAGAAGCAAGGAGTTTAGTTGGGAGTGGAATAATTAATTCCACTGGGGAGCAATAGAAATAGTTTGTGGTTGACCAACAAAAGCACCTTTGTGTATACATGCTGTGTAACACATACATAGTTTCAAAACATTTCTCAACTTCAGCATTGCGTGTGATTGCATACCACTTGGAATCAAGTCATATTTCCAGTAAATGAATAGTTTGTTAATATGGCTGTATCATACAGTTAAACGTTTGAGCCAATCAAGAGTTTCATGCAAATCAGCCACAATTATATTTGCACTGCGTGCATGAAAAAATAAAAGAAAATGCAGGTTTGTTTGTCAGTATACACAGTGTGGTCATCTATGTGACCGCACTGCCCACATCCATCTCCTTGTTCAAATAGCCATTATTATCATCAGTGCACACTTGCACCTGCCCTATGCAGGGCCATTTTAACAATTTGGCACACAGGGCAATTGTAAAATGCACCACTATTCTAGGGCCTTCGAGCAGGGGCTGGCCAGGCTGAGGGGCATCTACATGGACTGTGCGGCCACTCGCTCCGTGCATAGGTCAACAAGCTGAGAGGCAGGAAGAGAAAGATGTTCTTCAGGTCCCTCTGATTGTGAATTACACACAATTAAAGCAGCCAGGCAGCATTCTCTATTTGCCTCCCAGCCTGCAGCCACAGAGCTGGATTAACGGGGTGGGGGGGGGCACAGGGTATTGGCCCCCTTATACTTTAATCTCGGCTGCAGGAACTGCACTGTGAGCTGGACAAAAGAAGGAGGCATAGTCCGTAATACTTTACATCATGATTGATTTTGTTGAAAATACCAATAAATCTTAAGATTTTATTTTATTGACCATTTATACATTTATATCTTTATTCCCATGTATGGATGGGTAGGGGCCCCAGTGCCAGTGGTGTATCTATAATGGGTACAACGTGTGCGGGGCACATGGGCCCCCGGGTCCAGGGGGGCCCCGCACCGCACACACTGCACCCATATTATTTTAAACTTGCCTGTCCCCGTGGTCCCACGTCGGGTGTCAGCGCTACTAAGAACACCGGAAAATGGCCGCTGCGGGCATTTATCCGGTGTTCTGTGCATGCGCAGTAGACTCCGGGCACACTGTAGTGCCCGGAGTCTACTAAGGCTCCGGTGGCTGGCTAGCCGCGCCAGTCGGCTGCCGGCCACCGGGGAGAGAGGAGGGGGCCCCGCATGGGGAGTGCACATGGGCCCCCTCCTCTCTTAAGACGTCCCTGCCCAGTGCATTGCTCTGCCCATGGCCTACAATGCTTTGAAGTCAGCCTTGGCCCTATGCCTGGAACAAGAGACTCGACAGAAATCAGACTGAGATCTGCGTACAGATAACTCTGCCTAGCCTGCCCATGCCTCCCAACATTTTGGTGATACAGAATAATGTGTCAAAGGCACGCACACACAAAATGGATGTGCCTGCATATCATGCCCCATAACGCAGCACATTGGGAACGTGGCAGCTATTAGTTTCATCAGGGTTTTTAATAGATTTGTGCTACAGCATGTATTGTGTAGTGTTATGGTTTTAGTGATCCATTGGGAAACCAAAATTGACATACACCATTCACCCCCAACCCCCCAGGCCATGTGATTGAGGCAGTAGTGATGCATAGGATTGTGAACACTAGCTGCAATATGTGTTTGATGATGGCTGCATTATTATATTGTGAAAATGTCTGTATTAGTTTTGTACTTTTATTTTGTGATAATCTATAATACAGTATAAGCAGCTTAAAATCAGCCCAACAGTTGCACCTAGGGGAGGGGCTGAGGGAGGCTCCAACCCCTCACAGCTCTCAGTGCCTGCTGGATGACACAGACTGAGACACTGTGCCCTGATTTACATGCAGTGAGCAACGTACAGATTCGGACCAGCTGTGCTGTAGAAGTTACAGTATGTAATAAGGCAAATGGATTATCATACAAGTGGTGCCAAGATACACCCACAACTCTTTCATTCTATCAATCTAAACATGTACCCATTTTGTATTGTATTTAATAATTTACTAATACCATGTTTTATATTATATGTAAAAATGTTTGAATATTGATTCCTAAAAGAGTATATACTTTAAGTCAAAATTAGGTCTTGTGTGCAATCTTTGTAGATATGAATATAATTGTTTTTGTGGTATTTGAACAATTCTATTTCCTGATTATAACTGTACAAGAGGGTTATCAATGTTTTAGTCAGGGGCAGAACTAGGGGCAGTGCAGCTGCTGCAGTGCATCAGGCCCCACCGTAATAAAGGTGTCCCCTGCCAACAGCATTAGTAGCAGTCTAGCCAGGTACTAATGATGAGGTTTTGTGTCACGATGGCCAGTGGTGTACTATGAGTCAGTTTGACTCATTATAGTACACCGACAGCCATCGTGACTCAGGCATTAACGAAGAGGGAGACGGCAGTCCCCTCACCCCCAGCTCCTCCTCTCTGCACCTCACTGAGGCGGTTCTCCTTCTGTTGTCACCGGGGATCTAATGACCCCAGCTCCAAAACAAGGGAGGTTATTTGCCCTCATGGTCTTCCCCACCACATCCGCTAATGTCCTTTCTGGGTTAATGCGTGCCATGGAAGGGTTTAGAGCTGGTGGACAGCAGCAGTTGCTGGTTCCTCAATCCTCACCTAGGTGGTCAGTCTGGCCATGATAATGTTAGGATCTGTGGTTAGCAGATCATCTTTGTTGCAGTTCCCAGTCTTAGTTGCTACTGGGATACTGCACTAAATCCTGTCTTGTCTGTGTTTAGCCTAGTCTCATTCCTGTCTGTCTGTGTGATGATCTCATGTGTTTCTAATTACTGTCTGTCTATGTGCAGTATCAGCTGCACACTAGTTAATTATCTTCTCTGTGTGCACAGGCCAGGTGCACAGTAGTCTGTCATTAGGGAGACTTGCAGAGCTTGCTCTGATTGGACCCTGTATGTGTTATATTACAACCAGCCCTTCATTCCTTGCCGGTGATAGAGTATTTGTGTTTCCGGTTCTGGCTTAGTCTCCTGTCACCCAGTCGAGCTCCAGGTCTCCTGTCTATTGTATTGTGTTATTCTGCCATTTGTGTCATCCAGGTGGCACGGTTCACTTGTCATCTACCTTCTGTTAGTGTCATCTTGGCGGCATGGTTCGCATACCTGTCCTCTGCCGTTTGTGTCATCCAGGCAGCACGGACAGTACTCTGTGTCCAGAGTACGCAGCCCAGCGTGCGCTGCTTGTGTCAACCCGGGGGCACAGGCCGCACTACAGCGTCAGCTGCTTGTGTCAACCTGGCGGCACAGGTTGTATTAAAGCTTCAGCTGCTTGTGTCAACCCGGTGGCACAGGCCACCCTCCAGCGTGTTCAGTGCGCTGTCCAGCATACCAACACCAGTGACTTTATTATTATACAGATCTTCATCTGCCACATTTTACCAAGTCATATCAGCCCTCAAGCCTGCTAACAGCCCAAAGGCTGCATCTTACTAACGGCACACAGAAACCATAATTGATTTAATGAGCCATTCGCAGTTTCATTGTACTGGCCGTGTGTACTTACACCAGCCAAGTCATATCAGCCCTCAAGGCTGCTACACAGCCCAAAGGCTGCATCTTGCTAATGGCTCACAGGCCGCTACTAGCCAAGAATTACCAGCTGTTGCTGGACTGAGTTAATGAGGTACCTCTATCCTTAACAGATAAAGCAAGATGAATAGATGATTAAAGGGCACTACTGTGTCATAATGTGAATAAGGGGCACCACTGTGTGCCATAATGTGAATAAGGGGCACCACTGTGTACCATAACATTAATAAGGGGCACTACTATGTGGCATTATGTGAGTTGTGGGCACTACTCTGTGGCAGTATGTGATTTGTGGGTACTACTGTGTGGCATAACGTGAATAAGCGAAATTACTGTGTACTGTAACGTGAATAAGAGGCACTCCTGTGTGGAGTAATATGAATAAGAGGCACCACTATGTAGCATGACCATGAATTGTGGGCACTTCTGTGTGGTGAAATATGACTATTGGGTACCACTGTGTGGCATAATGTGAATAAGGGCACGACTGTGTGGCATGATGTGAATTGTGGACACTAATGTGTACAGTAATAGTAACCTCATTAGAATTTATTTCCAGGCATTTCCAGTCAATTGTGACCACCTCACAGCTCACAATATTTTTTGGACAAAGGCTGCAGCGAGCTGACTGGTTAAACTAAGTGACATAGCGGAGGCACACACACGGCAGTTTAAAAAAGAATATAGCACATCTAGGAACCAGTGGCAATTTAATATAAACTATATGATGCTGTATGATGTTTTTATTAATCAAGAACTAGAGCAGAGGCCTGAGTCTAGCACTGGTAAATAGAGATGGAGTATAATTTAGTGGAATATAAGTAAAGCATTAGTTAATTGATTAATTGAATAGGTATGCAGTCGGGAAGCCGGCAGACCTAATACCGACAGCCGGCTTCCTAACTGCTTAATCCCGGCGAGGGTTAAATGACAGGCGTCTAAATCTAGACGCCTGTCATTTTACCGATGCTTGGAGACCGGCGCCCGGCATCCTGATCGAAGTGACGCCGAGCACGGACAGCTGTGTGGGGGGAGGGGGGTTAGGTTTAGGGCTCCCGGGGGAACTTACGGTTAGGCACCACCCTGGGGGACTTGGGTTTAGGCGGCAGGGAACGGGGGGTTAGGTTTAGGCACTTAGAAGGGGGGATTAGGGTTAGGCACTGGGGAGGAAGGTTAGGGTTAGGCACCCCTAAGGGAGGGTTAGGGGGTAGAATTAGGTTAGTGAATACTTACCTGGAGACTCTCAGGATTTTCATCCTTGTTGGGATTTGAACCGCCGGCCAGGGGTTCGGCGGTAAATCATACAGATTCCATTGAATATGACTATAAATAAATAAATGTAATAAACCATTAAAAAAACAAGCATACAAATGAAATTGATTGATTAGTGTTAATAAGTTAAGTATAGGAAAAATTGGAGAAATGAAAAACGCTACTAAAGAAAAATCATCCAAAATCCCAGTGAGTTGGATTCCTCAGGATTCAAAGCAGAGTAATAGCCTAGTCAAATTAAATATTTATTATATGAATATACGATATGATGATACTAGTCTGTATCTGCTGAAAAGCTGCAGGAAACAGGACCTATATGCCTGGATGAGAAGCTGGAGATGGATTGCATTGAAAGACACAAAAGAACATGAACACCCCAGTAAAGTGCAGTAATCAGGGCCGGATTAAGGTCTGTGGGGGCCCCTATTAAATATGGATGAAATGGGGGTATGCGCAATGGGGACCGTATCGCTCGTAAGCGGTACATTGGCAAACTGCGATAAGATAAGCTCTGCACTGTTTGTTAAATACTGAAAGGAGGACACAACCCCTTTAGCGAGTGATAAAGGGGTTATGTCTCATTGTAAAATGGGGCCCATGGGCTCCACATGGAAAACAACAACAACACAGTTGCACATACGAAAATAAACACACAATATACACCCACGGGAAAATAAAACACACCTAGGCACCCACATGAAATATTACTTACCAGTTGCGCAATCTTAGCCACATTACACCGCAAATAGTACCCCTGATTCACATTACATAGTAATGTCCCTTATTCATGTTATGACACACAGTAGTGCCCCTGTTACACAATGCCCACAGTAGTGCCCCTTATACACAATGACCACAGTAGTAGTGCCCCTAATACACATAATGCCCACAATAGTAGTGCCTCTTATACAATGCCCACAGCAGTTGTGTCCCTTATGCAATGTCCCCAGTAATGGTGCCCCATGTAGTTGTGCCCCTAGTAGTAGCAGAGCCCACAATATTGGTGCCCTTTATGTAGTGCCCCCAGGGGTTGTGCCCTATATGCAGTACCCCATATGCAATGCCCCCAGTAGTAGTGTCCCCAATAGTAATGCCCCCAATAGTAATGCCCAAGCAGTAATGCCCCCTGTAGCAGTGCCCCCAGAAGTAGAGCCGCCTTTAGTAGTGCCCCCAATAGTAATGCCTCAGCAGTAATGCCCCCTGTAGCAGTGCCCCTTGTAGTGAAGCCGCTTATACAAAAAAACAAAACACAATATTTAAGCACTGCTCCCGCGTCAGTGGGGCTGCCCACTTCTCATTATGATGTCTCCCCATAGTGCACTGCGGGAGCCAGAAGCCAGAGCTCAGGTGTGAGCTCCAGCCTCCGGCTGCCGCTGTAGGGAGGGAACCAGGTGCCCGCTGGTAACTTTTGAATATTATTATTATTAATAAATTATCAGTAATCCAAGTGATTTATCTACAGTCTACATGCAGCTCCATTTATTTTCAGTTCCTTTCAGTGACATCCTTCATTTTAGTGTTAGGTGTAATAAAAGATTGTTACAGTCTGTTCAATCTTATCAAATATATATTTATATAGTTATTAAAATGCAAATAAATGCTAATGATAATAAATTATCCATGCATTAATAGATTAGTTCTCTGCATCCTTCTCCTATTGCATGGAAACTGCACTGGCCTACACACCCCAGGCAGTTAGATAGGGATTTCTCCCTGGCACAGTTGGAAGGTGATTGTTGTTGAGATATAACAACAGACTGAGGCTTGGGGCTCAATCCAAGTACTTGCAAAGAGTGCGATGTGCCATTGCCACAACATTACAATGCCGGCAACGGCACCACATCTCACACCCCACGCGGCCCGCTCAGAGCCCGAATACGCATAATTTTTCTCTGGGCCCTATGGAGCTGCGAGTAGTTTACGTGAATTCGAGCTGCCTTAAAGAGGTCTCCTACAGCTTTGCGAGCGGCAGGAGAAAAAAAAAACACCCACAGAGCTGGCAGCGAGCGGGTCTGAATCAGGGCCATTGTTTGCAGTTCCAGTCTTGGTTGTTGCTAAGCCTCTGCACTAATTACTGCCTGTCTGTTTGCAGTGTCAGGTGCACACTGATTGATTCTCCTGCCTGTGCACAGCCCAGCTGCTCACTAGTCTGTCATTAGGGAGGCTTGCTTAGGTTGGGCCCTGTTTCTGTAAAATTGAGTTCCAGAATGCAGCCAGCTCCATTGTTCCTGCCGTTTGTGTCATCCAGGCGGCACAGTCCGCATCTGCACTACCTGCCGTTTGTATCATTTGGGCGGCATGGTCTGCACCTGCATTACCTGCCGTTGGTGTCATCTTGGTGGCATGGTCTCCATTCCTGCCTTGCCATTTGTGCCATCCAGGTGGCACAGGCCGCACTCGGAGTCCTGAGTGCGCGACCTAGCGTCCAGAGTACGCAATCCTGTGTACAACTGCTTGTGTCATCCCGGCGGCATTTAGCTTACCTGGGCATCCTGAGTACGCAATCCTGTGTACAACCGCTTGTGTCATCCCGGCGGCATTTAGCTTACCTGGGCATCCTGAGTATGCAATCCTGTGTACTAACCGCTGGTGTCATCCCTCAAGGCAGCATCCAGACCAGAGGCTGCTACAGGCCCAGAGGCCGCATCTCAACTAATAAGCCCACAGGCCTCATCCAGCCCATAGGCTGCTACCGGCCAAAAGGCCGCGCCACAACCAAGTGGCTCTAAGCCACATTTGGAGCTAGCTCCCTTAGCCATCAAGGCATCCTGCCAAGGCATTCCAGCCCTCAAGGCTGTGCAAGATGGCGTCGTAACAGTGTCAATGTTAATTCGAGTAGCCGAATAAAAAAAATCCGCATCCGGGCCCTTGTAATTTGGATTGTCAGTCAAAAAAGCTCTTGTGGCATTAATGCCTTGAGTGTTAGGGATACTACAGTAGTGGACAGACTAGTCACAACTATAGTACACATCAAATATTTAGCCAGTAGTGGTGAGTGATCTTGAAGTTTGCGAATGAAAGCTATAGTATCCTTAAAAAAATCCCTACTATACTATACACTATGGTTAATATTACCTTTGATCAATTATATTTGAATTCAGACAATATCTCTAATCCTAATATTCCTACATTTTTAATACTTAAAAGTTCTGTTGCTATATAGTTACTTAAGATATCTGGTGCACAGACACAAACCTTTATGATAAGGTTGTTGTGAAGAAATGTTTAGTAGGAAAAGAAATAGAGACAAGTGGAAGAGATATTTGCAGTAGGATAAGGAAATGCTTATTTTGTTTTTTGTTGCTATGGTTTATCTCACACTGTTTATTTGTCTTAGCCAACAGGCTTAATGTCTTCTAAAGAGGTTGGAATAGTAGAAGAAAAAACATCACTGGAGATGACGATGGCCAGAGAGTGATTTCTCATACAGGAGAGAGATTCCAGGCAGACAACAGAGTTACAAAATCCATGGCATGACCGTTCTAGACTAATGGAACTTAGGGTCTCATTCAGACCCGCTCGCAAGCGCTGTACGCTCGCAAGCGGATCGATGTTGCCCAAATGCGCATGCGCGAGACCCGAATAACGATGGGGTAGCCGTCGTTATGGGTCTCGCACCAAAGGGGGCGTGCTGTCGATGGTGAGTGACAGCACGCCCCCTTTGGTGGGCGTGGCTGCCCAGACGGAGGCGTTCCCATGGGAACGCCTACCTTCTGGGTCCGGCCCCACTGACATCACTAGTGATGTCAGTGGGAGTGATTTTAGCTCTGATAGAGCCAAAATCACTCCAGGGCTTGCGGCAGACGAGACCCTATTGTCGCAAGCCCGATGGTCGCGATGGTCTTGACCATCGCGACCATCATTATGGACGCTCACATAAGCTGTGGGTGGTAACCCACAGCTATGCGAGCGTCCAAAAGGCCGCTTCGCAAATAAAAAAAACACGCCCTGATTCAGAGCGGGCACTCGTTCAGAGCGTCCGGCTCTGAATCAGGCCCTTAATCCATATACTGTTTAGATCCAAACAGTGGCGTAAGTTCATCCCAGATGCCCCTGACACTGTAATGTAGTATTACAGTGTTGCACACAGAATATAAGCAAAGCCACAGATCATTTTAATCAGCAGAAGTTGCTTGTGCATCTTATTCACATCGCTGTGCGAATAAGACGCATTTGAAGGCGAAAAATTCTCACGATAGGATGCTCAGTGCTACCAGGTTACTCTGCGCTCACATGTTATGTGTTACACGGAGGATAAATGTATGTGGACACATCTGTATGCATTAGTCACAGATAAGATAGTGACCTATATGGTGCAATTAGCATGAGGCTCAAAGTCTTCCTGAAGGAGGTGAATGCCACCTGATGTGGGGTGGGGAGCCCTCCTGATACCCCTGATGGAGGGGAAAACCACCTGATGTGGTGGCTTTGAGGACTGAGAGTTTAAGTCAAGGTCCTGTAAGACTGCCACTATGATGGGACTACAAATTACAAAATGCCCAGTCTACTGCCAACTGCATTACATGCCAGGAAGTTGCTCCACCAAAGATCTGCCCCCCCCAGACTCTGTTGCTGGTGCCCCAGGCACCTGCCTCCCTTGCCCTCTTACCCACAGCTCTGTTTGATGCATTTTTTTTTACATCAAGCACCTGGAAGCAGATCTGCAGCCATGCTTATCTTCGGGGCAGTCATTCAGGACTCAGCAGCCCTAGCCATGGAACCGTGCAGCAATCAGGGAGGAGTGGGATAGAGAGCTGTGTGTGTGAGGAGCCCCGGGACTACTGCACAGGTCCACAGCTAGGGCTGTCCCCAGGGAAGAGTGGGATGGGGAGTTGTTGGTGTGGGGATGCACGTGAACTGCTGCATAGGTCTGAGCGGCTAGGAGTGGGACGGAGAGTTGTGGGGGCACCAGGACTGCTGCACGGGTCTGAGGGCCTAGGGCTGCTGCCAGGGAGGAGCGGGACAGAGAGTTGTGGGTGTGGGGAGCACCAGGACTGCTGCAAGGGTGCGAGTGGCTAGGGCTGCCGCCAGGGAGGAGTGGGATGGGGAGTTGTGGGTGAGGGGGGCACCGGACATCTCACACTGATGAAAGAAGCTGCTGAGGAGCACCGACACCAATGAGTAGGGACAGGCTATAGATAGATGGAGGCGGCAGCTGATGGCCTGACATGGAGCTCTCCACTAGTGTATGGTGGCTTCTCAGGTGCCGGGAAGAGGTGCCATGTATTGGGCGGCCGTGACGGTTCACTTCGGGAACATGTACCGGTTACAGCTCTAAGTTTGGTGAATATATTGTGGGCAATGGAGGAGGTGCCCCTTTAATGCTGGAGCCTGGCAGCAGGCACCTCCATTGTATCCCATACTTCTAACACTGGATCCAAACACTTACCTATATGAGGTTTGAAAAATAGATTGTATGCATGCAATTCTACTAAGCATACTTTCACCGAATGGTCAGCTTAACCTTTAGTGTCAAGCAAGACATATATTAATGGACCTAGTTTTACCTGACTTTAGTAGATATGTACAATGGGTTTTTAAGAAGCAGTACCTTTATATGATATTAACAGTAGACAGTGAGCCACATTCCATAAGAATAACAATTTTAAGATGTACAGTATAGAGATGCTAAGCATTATGGGTTAGTGACAGTGATGCCCATATTCTAGACAAAGGCTTTGAAAGATAGTGTAACTCTAGACAATCTAGGACACGTCATTACTGTATATCTGTGTCCTGGTTATATACAGTATGTTAGTGCTTACTGTGCAATAGATAAGAATGGTCCATGCTATGTTGCGCCAACCAGTGCTTGGTGCCCAGTATGTACTTAATATGGGCTTAACATCCATAAATCCAAGACTATAGTAGCCTTCAGCCTTTACCAGGACTTTGAGAACTGCAGTACGTGGTGCCTGTTTGTGACTATGGACTGATCCAAGCATTTGATGACAAATGATGGGGCTCCTTGGATATGAATTACATCTTATGAAGATGATGAATCACAAAATTTGAGTATACACTTTGTTGTTTGTTTGTTACTTGTAATAAAGTGTATTGATTTGTACTCACTCAGGGCCTGATTCTGACCCGCTCACGAGCGCAGGACGCTCGCAAGCAGGTCGATGGTGCATTGTCGTGTGCATGCGCGAGACCCGGCGAGCGACGAGGAAGCCGTCGCTCGGGGTCTCGCACCAAAGGGGGCGTGCTGTCGATGGTGACTGACAGCATGCCCCCTTTGGTGGGCGTGCCGGGGGCGTGGCTGCCAGACGGAGGTTTTCACATGGGAACGCCTACCGTCTGGGTCCAGCCCCACTGACATCAGTGGTGATGTCAGTGGGAGTGATTTTGGCTCTGATAGAGCCAAAATCTCTCCAGGGCTTGTGGCAGCGAGACCCTACCGCAGGGTCTCGTCGCAAGCCCGAAGGTCGCGATGGTCTTGACCATCGCGACCATCATCATGGACGCTCGCTATAGCTGTGGGTGGTAACCCACAGCTAAGCGAGCGTCCAAGAGGCCGCTCCTAGAACAGGTAGGAGGGCCCTGATTCAGAGCGAGCGCTCTGGTCAGAGTGTTCGGCTCTGAATCAGGCCCTCAGTTGGTTAAGTTGTATAACTATCCACTTTGATCAGAATGAAATCCACCATATACAGCTGTGTCAGTGAGGTGCCGCAACCTGTCAAATTTGAAATCACTGAAATGCACCCTGCTATTATGGTGGCTGACACCCCACCGAAACAGCTGTTCCCGCTGTGTGCCGCAATTTCCTGCGGGGTGAAAGAGAGTTCTGCTGAAACAATGACCAGCGAGTAAATAGACGCCGCACTGTATAAATTCACCATACTAAGGGCTCTATTTTTTACAATCTGCAGATTGTAGTGTGATATTACCAACTGAATTTGCATTGCGAATTCAGCCAATATCACAGGGATTTACTAAAAATCCCTTGCAGGGACAGAGCTTGCAATAAAGCTCTGTCCCTGCGAATCCCTTCTGCACACTTATCACAGTATTTTCGCAAAAAATACTGTGACAAGTGCCCGTGCATGTGCCGACCGGCCACCGCTAAGCCCTGCCGTGACCCCCCCCCCCCCGTTAATTACACTTACCTACAGTGATCGGGACACCGGTGATGTCCTGCGTGACTCTAGTCAGCTGATCTCCCATCCTGCACTGGGACCCCCCCAATAAAGCGGTCACCCTCTCCAGGGCACCCCTGACCTAGGCTGATAGCCCGGGGCTATCCCCGCCATCCCTGGGTGGTGGGTGACGGGTTGTGTTTTGTGTAGTGTAAAAAATAGATTTATCATCATTGTCTTTACAGTGGAACTACAGGTCCAAGCAAGCCTCCTCCACATGCTGGTACTTGGAGAACCACAAGTACCAGCATGCGGGGCATTAAGGGCCCACTGGTACCTGTAGTTCACCTGTAAAGAAATGGTTAATAAAACACACCATGAAAATAAAGCTTTAATGCATCCTTAAACACACTTACACATACTCACCTGTTTCCAGATGTTCATGTGCCCTTGTCAACGTAAAGTATCCCATCGAATTACCTGTAAAAGATCCAATACTCACCTTTATGTCCCACGATGTTCTCCGCAGAAATCCAATACGTGGGGCGTATACAGTGTAACAACATGCTTCTGCATAGTGTTACACTGCGCTTATGTCCGCTAATGAGAACGAGTTCACTTCAGTCCCGGGCCGCCGGCCAATCAGCAGCGGCTAACATTAGCAGCCGCTCATTGGCTGGGATCCACGTGGATAGTACTCAATTTGCTTTACAAGGTAACATTCTGTAGATTCAAAAACTTCAATACAGAGATCCTATTTTTGTAAAACTATTTTACCCCAGCCTTGATGGAGGGCCTCTTGCCTTTCAAAATAAATTATATATCTATTATTTCAGTTTTTACTGAGCCTAAGGATAGAGAGAGGGAATATTTATTTTAATTTCAATAATCCTGCACAGCTGCAATATTAGAAAGGGTTTGCAAGAACTAAGGTCAGTTCTTATCTTAGCAAATAGGAGTAGGATGTCAACAGAATACAAGGGTTCACAAGGGGGTGTGACATACACTCTTACATATTTTAATTTCTTTGCCACTTAATATAGAAGTAGAAGGTAAGAGACTGTCTGTCACTGGTGTGAGTGGGACATTCAGAAACATTACCTCCGACTTTGGGTAATTAAATTCATGTCCTAATCGCTTGCCGTATAAGCCAGTTACTCCTAAAAAGGTTAGAAAGGGACACAGGGCCTGCTTTAGTAAGGATCGCAACTGCGATTACGCATACAATCGGGTGATTGTTACGTTCTGCGCATACATATACATCACAGTGTGCGAACACTCCACTGTGATCGGGACTGCGATTGCAGTGACTACGCAGTCCCATCGCAGAGTGATTGACAGCAAGTACCATCTGGTGGTGGTGGCGTGGGGCGGCGAAACACAGGCGTGTCAGTGCATTTGATCTATGTTACAGGGGCGTGCATAAATTAGCCATTGCAATGCCATATGTAGCTTTGGCTTTCACTGCGTGCGATGAGGTTAGCAATTCCTGAGTAAGGTCAGTCCTTGTGCAAGTGTGCGTGAGGCTCCAATTGTACTCGATGTTACTGATGGTTCCGCAGTCTTGCTAATTCCTTATGTTAAGCTGCGTATGGCACTGCGATTGCAATCATCATATATTCGCAGTGGGACTGCGTGCGTAATTGCTATAACGATCGCAATAGCGATCCTTACTTAATCAGGCCCACAGTACATTTTTGGAGGATGAGCAGGACAACAACAGGTTTGATTACAAGGCAAATATGGTGCGTGACAATGGGCGCCCCTGTCAGTACCATTTATTTCTACAATATATATGTTAATATGATTAACTTCAATAAAAGTGAAAGCAAAAAAAGAAAGAAAATAGGGTTTTATATTGCCTTGAAATCAGACACATTCACACACATATTGCAAGTCTGTCTCGTTACATTCATGTTGGTCTTTTTCCTGCATCATTTCTGTGTACAGTTGATGTAGCAACTCTGTGCTTTTTAGCCTTTGATGTCAGCATTTCAACACTGGTTCCAGGATGTGGATGGAAAATTCAGCACTAAAAATATATAGACTACGGAAAATACACATTTCTATGTGAGCCTCATTGTGTGCTGTCAGATAGTAATTCAGGAACTTCTCCATCAGATTCTGGTGACATAAGAAGGAAGAATGGGGAGTAATTGACTCAGTGCACACTCGCAGAATGGGTGCACGCGCAATGCTGAATCAGCCCCTAAGAACCTTATTCAAATGAATGACCCTGTACTAAAGATAGATCTGATTCTCAAAGCTATTGCTATTAATCTACTCATCGTATACAAGAAAATCCTAACTTAACCACTTGCCTGGCATGGTCGTATCAGATACGACCATACCAGACTGGGCTTTCCCTGACATGGTCGTATCTTATATGACCAGTAAGAAAAGCACAGTGGGCGGTTGCTGGAAGATGATCTTCTAGCAGCCGCCTATTTAGGAGGGACCTCCCAGTCCCTCCGCACTTTTCAGTTATCCCTGTGTGCCTGATCGATCAGGCAGCCCGGCGCCCGCAGCTCTCACACCCAGCAGTTGCAGAGAGGAAAGAGCAGCCGCCTGGAATATAGAATTCAACAGCGCACTGTCATAGTCTCCCTCCCCCCACACTGCAAGTATCAACCAGGTGGGACCCACACCCAGTGGCTGCAGAGGTCAGAGCAGCCGCTGGGAAAATAAAGAACAGCACAGCACTGTCAGCGCTGTGATCTTCTACCTCCCCTTGCCCTGCGAGCTGCAGCCCGGCAGCATCCACACATGGCGGCTGAAAATGTACAACAGCACAACGCACTGATGGCGCTGTCATTCCCTCACTGCCCCCGCAGTGCAAGGATCAGCCTGCAGTCCTCATCTCCCTCGACCGGGCCCTGCTAGAGCCCGGTCGAACAGGAGCAAACTCCACCCCTCAAAGTATACTCTGCCTTCAATATATATAAACTGTGTATGTATATATATATATATATATATATATATATATACACACACACATATATATATACTGGTTTCCATGTTGGATGGGGACCAACTTTCTGATCATCACCTGTGGGGACCACCCTTTCTAAAGGTTCTAGAGGTATGAAAAAAATCAGGCACTCTAACCATAGCTGTGCTAGCTTATACACAACTTCAGTTACCCGAATTGATGAAGTAATGTTCTCACCATGCTAAATGGGGACTTGTGAAAACTCAAGTGAACATGGCTGATGGGGACCTCATTTACACTTCATTTCCATAGTTCACACAAATTCCCGTTTGACTAGTGGGGACCTTGCAACAAGTGTATTACTAATGACAAATGACATGCATTCAGCAGCGGCTCTTGCCCTCTTACCTGAGGTGGGTGCCGCTGCTGCTGGCCTGGGTCCCAGCACCTGCTCAATGAATCTGGCAGGTGCCAGGAACTGCGCATGAGCGGCGGTGGCACCGCGCATGCACATAACACCAGCTTCTCAGGGCTGAACACATCTGTCTGTGTTCACACATTGTGTAATATGTCCCCACAAAGCATGCTTTATTCAATGTGTGAATACAGACAGACGTCATGTATCACGTCGTGAGTGACCAGAATAGAGTGATACGACGTCCCCACAAAACACCTTCGGTCAGTGTTTGAGAACAAATTGTGTGTGAATGTAGACATAACTGGTCCCCACAAGGAACTGTAACCACTGTGTGTAATATGTCCCCACAAAGCATGTTTTATTCACAGTGGTTACAGTTCCTTGTGGTTACAGTTCCTTGTGGGGATCAATTTTGTCTACATTTTCACACACAATTTGTTCTCAAACACTGACTGAAGGTGTTTTGTGGGGACATCGTACCACTCTATTCTGGTCACTCACAACGTGATACACGACATCTGTCTGTGTTCACTTCACACATTGAATAAAACAGGCTTTGTTGGGACATATTACACACAATGGTTACAGGTCCTTGTGGGGACCAATTTTCACACACAATTTGTTCTCAAACACTGACTGAAGGTGTTTTGTGGGGACGTCGTATCACTCTATTCTGGTCAAGAACGACGTGAGTCACGACATCTGTCTGTGTTCACACATTGAACTAAGCAGGCTTTGTGGGGACATATTACACACAGTGGTTACAGGTCCTTGTGGGGACCACAAAACACCTTCACTCAGTGTTTGAGAACAAATTGTGTGTGAAAATGTAGACAAAATGGTCCCCACAAGAAACTTTAAGAACTGTGTGTAAAATGTCCCCACAAAGCCTGTTTATTCAGTGTATGAACACAGACAGAGCTTGGCTGGGTAGGAAGAAATATTTTACTATAATAGGAGTATTTATTTTCCCTAAAAATAGTTTTATGTTGGCATGTAGCTCATTTTAGAGATTACAGGAGGTCAGTCTAATTGCATGTTATGCAGTATTTGCATCAAAATGACCATTTGTATTTTATGTTTTCATATACTAATCTGCTTTTAAAATGTGTTTATAGACAACCAGTATCTTAGATCATACCATGGTGGGGGAGGACCCCCATTCCTCACTCCTGACAAAGACAGGATGGATGATGCTACTGGTCCAAACAACAGTCCTCAACCAGTACATCTGTGTTCATCACTTCACAATTCACTCTACAGTTTCTCTTAATCATGTTTTTGTATTTTAGGATGTTTTTTAAGCAGCTAAAAAGAAGTAAAGAGGCTTATTGTGATGGTAATCTAGTGTAAATCAGTACATCCAACAGTTTACTGTAATGTATCTAGAAGGTTAGTGGTAGCTGGATATTTAGGGCATATCTTGACCTTCACAGGGATATTTTTTCTGGTTATTTATCACTCTATTCTGGAAAATTAACCGGGAAGTGGCACTCCTACATAATGTCACATCGTATACAGAGGGCCCAAAGGCTTACTTAATCTTTTCAACGTTTCAGTGTTGCAGCTTGTTGCCGGGGGGGGTGGGACCTTAGGCAAGCTGTAGTCGGAGCCATCAGTGGTGACTAATGGGCTCCGCAAAGGCTTATGGGAGGAGTTGCTGTGGCTGGGCATGTGCAGTAGCTCCCCCATTGGCCATTTCATGTGTAGTTGTTTATTTCAGAGTATGTATGTGTACTATATACACACTATGTGTATATATAATGTATATATCATACACATTTATAAACACACATATTAGATATAAATATATATATATATATATAATATCTTGAATTTCCACCAAAGGAAGGAGGCACTCGCCACTTGAATACTTTAAACAATTTTATTAATGGTTTAACTTCACACTTGCTTGGATGCATCTATTTCTGGTCAACGTTTCGGCCCCAGTTGGAACCTTTCTCAAGACCTCATCCAAAGAATCGTAAATACACGTAATATAATAACAAAGTCTCATTGGTCAATCGCGGTGTTAAGGAAAGCGTTTGTAACACAGCCACTGAAAGTATTCAGCCTTATGTATCAGGGCTGGTGCATAATGTTATGGGGTGCATCTGTTCAGTGTGCTGCAAGTGAATCCATCCACCGGTTCACGCTGCATGCATATACCCCGCCTCAAGCAGGCCCGGCGACAGGGGGGACTAGGGGCACAGTCGTACCGGGCCCCAAGATTCTAGGGGCCCACAGACAAATGTGCTCTCTACTGCTGCAGTGATGCAGGGTCCACAGAAGCGCACACTGCATCAGTCATGGAATGTCCGGCGGTGCAGGCCGGGGCCCACGATAATGAGGGTGCCCACTGTGGCACTGAGCCACTGACAGTAGTACTAAATATGAGTTAGACTGACTCATTATAGTACACTGCTGTTGGCCATAGCACAGAATGAGGAGGCAGTCTGACCGCCCTCCTCTCCTCTTTTCCCTTCCCATCCTCTTACCTCTCACACTGCTGTGCTGTTGCCGGGGGCCTGACGTCACACTCTAGTGACCGGACATGGCGCAAAAGCCACTTCCTCAATGCAGCCATGGATGTGGGTTCTGACTTTACGGAGGTATCCAGCCCGGCTATGTAGCACAGCTCTGTCCGGATGAAAGATCAAGAAGGTGGAGTGATAGGAGAGCAATGCAAAATCAAATACCCTATGGGCAAAGGAGATAGCGAGAAGAAAGACTGTCTTCACCATCAACCACTTGAGGTCTACTGAGTCCAGAGGTTCAAACGGAGACTCCTGTTGATCCTGGAGAACCAAGGACACCCACAAAGCTACCAGAGCCATGTTCTAACAGACAGGAGAGTGATCCTTTGCTGGAACCAAACTGACAGCACAGAAATCTGAGCTCTAAGGAAGGCCAAACAGAGGCCAAGGTCTAACCCAGCCTGGAGAAAGCCAAGCACCCGGGAGACCCTAAAAACTGTAGGGTAATAGCCCCTGGGAGAGCACCATTCAAAGTAAGAGTGCCAAACTCTGTAATAGATGCGGGCAGAGCAAGGCTTTCATGCCCTAAGCATCATCTGGACTACAGAGTGAGAAAATCCCTTACCTATTAGGAGGGATGACTCAAGAGCCATGCCGTCAAAGACAGATGAGGTAGGTCTGGGTGCAGGCATGGCAGGCACGGACCCTGTGTTAACAGATCCTGCTGTAGAGGAAGTGAAAAAAGGAATGTCTATGGAGAGACTCAATAGGATGGTGAACCAATGGTGCCTTGGCCATGCTGGACCTTTTAGTATCACCATGCCACCTTCTTGCTTGAGTTTTCAAAGAACCCTCAGGAGGATGGAGATCGGAGGAAAGAGGTATGCAAGATTAAAGTCTTACCATACTGTCAGAGCATTCACAAAGGCGGCTGAAGGGTCCTTGCTCCTGGACCCTTACTTGATGACTTTGTAATTGTGATGTGAGGCCATGACATCCACATCTTGTAGGCCCATCTGTCCACCAGGAGTTGGAAGACCTCCGGATGGAGGGCTCACTCTCTGGTGACCTGTATGTGACTGACCAAGGTTGCCAAGGCCTTAGAAGCATTGAGTACAGTATCCAATGCCTCTTCTTCCAAATAAGATGAGATGTAGGTTATTTGCTCCCTAGTTGCATCTGATGGAACGCTGTCCTCTAATGCATCCGGGCATCCTTTGAAAGCCTTAGCTACCCAGGCCGCAACCATAGCCGGCCAAGTAATGGTGCCAGAAAGTGAAAAAATAGACTTGAATCAAGTTTCCAATTTTCTATCCGTGTCATCTTTTAAGAAAAGATGTGGATGGTACAGGCAACAAGGGGCTCCTGACTAAGCATGCCAACTGCAAATCAATAGTAGGAGGGGTTTCCCAATGTGTACACTCACCAGATGGGGGAGGGTAAAAAGATGCTAGTCTTTTTTGTAACTGAAACCATTTATCTGTAGTATTCCATCCTCCCTCATGAACTCAGTGAGGATGAGTCAGCGCAGGCCCGGGACAGAGAGGAGGAATCAGTGCAGGATGGGACGTACAGGAGAAGCCAGCATAGGCCAGGCCGGCGATTCTCAGTACATGCACTCCTGTGCATGAAATGACCACTACAATACTAGACACTAATCTGCACTGGGGCTGAGGAGGATCTGCTTCCGCCCTCCCTGCAAAATCTGGTCACCATGGCGACCTGTCCCCCAGGATTTCTCAAGCCCTGGTTTAGGGTACGGTTCCTCATCCTCTATGTTCAGGATTGACTTGACCACCCTCCCTAGAGAAGAGACATCCACTGTAGAATGACAGTCCTTCTCGCCTGGGAAGAACCCAGAGGAAGAACCTCAGGCATCATCTGCCTCCTCAGATGACACGGCAGAATATGAAAGCTGGGTGGACTGAGAGGGTGATACAGTCCGCCTACATACAGTATGTGTCCTCATACACCTTTCCTTTTTTGCTTAATTTGGCATGAGATGCCAGATCCCAATTGTTTTTACTTGCAAAAGTACTTGTATTAAGTATCAGACTAAAGTAGCAAATTTTAAGAAAAATCACAAGGTGTGGCTAATTCGCAGATTTAAAGACATGGCACATCTGGCCATATGGCTACAATTTAGGAAAGGTTATGTGGACACATCTGTATTTGCTTTGGTAGCTAATGGTCTGTCTGCCTGTAACATCTGTTGAAAGGTGGGAGATGTATGAGCCATAATCTGAATAGATTGGGTAAAAATATCCATCCAGGAAGAATGCATAAATGCTACCGACATAGCAGGTTGTAATGGCTGTGGGTACCCCATGGTAGGAGGCAGCTAGCAAGTATTCCACTAGCTGCGACCTAATTTCATATAAGGAGGACACCCAAAGTGGCTCCTGTACAGGGGCTGGTAAATTGGGCTGTTGTGGAGCAAACCTTTTGCACACAGATCATCCTGCACAAAATCCTGAGAAGACAAGTCCGCTGACAGGATTTGCAAGAAACCAGCACGGAGGCCGCAGCCTCCTACTCTTGTCTTCGGAAGACTTGGTAATAACCAGCAAGCAGTACACTATCATGTGACACCCTTCACAGAAATAAATAAATGTGAAGTACTATTTTTAACCCCTACACACATGGTAGTTGAGCAAAGAACAGCAGGGATAGATATAACTGACAGACAGAAAATATGAAGACAGTATATCACATCAGCAGAGCTAGCACAAGTCACATACAATGCATATAAATATACTTGCACTGGGCACTAAATCAACTACTGAAACCTTATAGGCTGGTAGGATTGAGTACTTGTATAACCAGAAGGTTATTGTTGGAAAATAATCTAATGAGATTCATTAAGTATGTCCAAGTTATTATTTACAATGTTGCACTTATTGCAGCCATATAAATGAAATACAATTTCCGGCCTCTGAAACGCAAGCTCTTTTGAACCGCACGCATCACTTCTGGGTCCCCGTCGGATGCAGTGGTCTGAATAGTTAGTGATAGAGTCTCATACTGTCAATACATTCAGGTGATTGTTCAGTGTGTGATTGTTTTGAGCTCATGTGCTGCTCATTACTGGGGGTAGATAGGTGTGTTTACTATGCCCCAGGAGGAAGGTGCCGGATGGCACTGAAATGGCTGTCGGGCTGTTCACTATGATGCTGCTGCTTCAGTTCATCTTGCACAGATACTGTACCATGATATTACTTCACACTTTTTGCATTTATGAACAGTGGTGGATTTTGCCTAGGGTCTGCAGACCCCCCCTCCTGTGAAATCCTCCACCTCAGTGTAATCAGTACAGTCCGTGGAAGGAAGTACCACCTGCCAGTCACATAAACAACAGGCAGTCTCAGGGGTCGGTGTCTCCTGCCCCTGGGACTGCCAGTCCAGGCTGCTATTAGCAGAGACTGGTTTCCAGGACAAAGCCACTACTCTGCCTATGGCCAGCCCTAACTGGCTCCTAGGGGCTGCTGACAATGCAGCTCTTTGGTAGACGGCGTATGTGCACTAGCTAATATGCAAATGTAGCAGGAGGTGCATGACACCCCTACTGCATTTGCAATCCCAGCGCTGCGACCGAAGTTGGGATGACCATCAAGACCATCGGTGGTCGTGGGATGACCATCAAGACCATCGGTGGATGGCGCCAGGCCGAAGATGCAGTCCATTGCCTTGCCACTCCCTAAGAACAGGGTGGAGATGCCACCATTTTTGTGCACGCCAGCGGCCCCCACCCTCACACGCGTTTTAAATGCCTCTATATGTAAATCAAGCAGAGGCGTCAAAGGAGCAGAATGGGTCCTGCGCACGTGCAGTTTCTTGATAATCGTGAATCTGCGTTCAGCATTGCACTTGCGTGCAAGGCTGAATAAGCCCCATAGTTCAGCAGCAGCCAGGCTAGAGTCAGCAGGACTGACACTTCAGCTCAGTCAGTCTGCCTGACTCTGGCCACCTTCATGAAGCTTAGTGTGTCACTTCTGTGCTGCTGCTTTCCTCAAGGCGGCGCGGTGATGGCAGGGTGGCACTTTTGTGATGTCACATGTCCAGACAACACATGGCACAGCGGACGGGTCACTGCATGTGTGGTGCAGGGATGGCTTATGAAGCCTTCCACTGCGCCGCCTGTTTATCCAATTTTATGTCAGCGGCAGAGCTTGTTCTGCTAGTGCCACAGCTGGGAGTGATGGAGGGAGGTTGTGACTTTTGGCCAGGGCCTTAGACATCCCCTGTTGGTTAATGTTAAAAACGAGCGCTTGGACATGTACTGTGTGTAAATATAAGTAAATAAATTAACCACGATTTACTTAAAATATTAAATAAATAGTAAAAATCTCCTGTACCCGTCTCGTTGTTTATAACTCTTTCTGTGACAGAGTGGTGTGGAGTAGAATGTCTCTGGCCCCCGCCGTCACTGTCAGCATCTGCAAGTGTGTCTATATGGGTCCTGCTGCTCACGATATAGCACTGGGTACACATTGTTCAGTATGTACCCAGCTTTAGCCACCACAGATGGTTGAAGCTGTGTCTGTTTCAAGAAATCCAGAAAATATGACCTGTTGAGGATATTTAATAAAACAATAATTAAAAAAAGCAAAAGATTTTGAAATTATTTGGTATCCATTGTACCATCACAGCCTTGCTTCACTTGTTAAGAGATGTTAACATTGTCCAGCGGCCTGATGGGAAAGGTCCTCTCGGCCAAGGGGATCTAAATGCCACCCTTATTATTGCCCACCCCTGGTAGGAGGCCACTACATGAAGCCTCAGTAAAATAGGTAACTCCAATATAGGCAGGACCATGGAAAGGATAAGCCATTACTTATCGGCCAGTCTCTGGACTTGCCCCCCAAGCTAAAAGTTGCCAGCCAGCCCCTGCTGTGTGCTGCAATGTGTTTTCATAATTTTCATGAGCTGTGCTTTGCTGGAGGCTTAGAACTTATAGTTAAAGCTAGCTAAGTTAATGTTAAAGACAGGGGCTGGCTGACAACTTGTAGTATGGGAAGCAACAAAGTCCGGCTTTGCACTAAAATAAAAAAAACAACAGAAAACATATGCATTTGAGATATTTACAGTAAATTTCCAAAGGGGAAAATCACACACACTTTCAGCAAATATTGGGTTGCTGCAATCACATAATGTAGTACATATAGTCACCTCTTACCTCAAATGAGATAAAAAAAAAAAAAGAAACCAGCACAGCACACCACCTTCTTAATGCAAAAAAGTAATAAAAGTTAGGTTTCCAGGGTGGTGGTCTTGGGGTCTTGCTATCCTTGGGTCACTCCTACCAAGTCTTACCTTCTGAACTCTCCATCTCATTCTGTCCATTCGACACTAATGACATTTGCCTCTTCCAACTTGTTCAAGTAGCTGCCTTTTTTTGTCTCCCTGGCCTTCGTTCAAAATTCCTCCATCACTTGGCTTCCTGGCTCTTAATCTTCAAATGGGCTCTCAAGACTAATTTCTTCCTCAATGCTTTCCAGCGCTCATCCTAACCCACTACTCTATGCTCCTTCCTCACTATCTAGCCCATCTGTGTCACCCCTGTTTGTCTGACCCTCCCCTTAGAATGTAAGTTCTCGTGAGCAGGACCCTCTTCCCTCACATGCTTCTTCTTGCCTTACTTTTACTTTCATTTACAATGGCACCTAAAACTTGGTTACTGACACCCTGCTGCTTATTTAGGTGTTATGCAGCATTGTTTATAAATCTTGCATGCGCGCATGCAGGGGGGTTTCTGAGTACTCAGAAACCCCCCCTCCCTGACGGATTAAATTTGTTTCATAGAGACGGAGACAGCCTTGTCTCCGTCTCTGAATGCTGCCATGCATTGGCCGTGGGTCACACGCGGCGCCAGGTGCGACGGAGCTGTCGCTCCTCAGATAGAGAGCTCTGATTGGCAGAGCTCTCTGCAGAGGATTTGGCCGAGGCGGGAGCAGCTACGCTTGCTGAGTAGCAGCAGCAGCAGCAGCTCCACTGGACCCCGGCAGCGACCCTCCTCAGCCCTTGGTTTTGTAAGTGTGCTTGCTTTCGTGTGTGTGTGGGTATATATGCTATGTGTAATCATGTTTGTGTTTATTTGTGCATGTATGTATGTATTATGTATGCTGTGAGTAAGTGTGCTCATGTGTGTGTATGTGTGCTGTGGGTAAAAATGCTTACATGTGTATGTGTGAATGTTGTCTGTATGTGTGCATGCTTGTGTGTGTATGTGTAATATATATATATACATACAGTCAGGTGCATAAATATTGGGACATTGACAGAATTTTCAGATTTTGGCCTCTATTCACCAACACAATGGCTTTGAAATGACACAAACAAGATGTGCTTTACCTGCAGACTTTCAGATTTAATTTGAGGGTAATTACATCCAAATCAGGTGAACGGTGTAGGAATTACAACGGTTTCTATATGTGCCTCCCACTTTTTAAGGGGCCAAAAGTAATAGGACTATCAACTCAAAAGCTATTTCATGGACAGGTGTGGGCTATTCCCTCGTTATTTCATTATCAATTAAGCAGGTAAAAGCTCTGGAGTTGATTCTAGGTGTGACATTTGCATTTGGAATCAGTTGCTGTCGACTTTCAATATGAGATCCAAAGAGCTATCACTATCAGTGAAGCAAGCCATCATTAGGCAGAAAAATCAAAACAAACCCATCAGAGAGATAGCAAAAACATTAGGTGTGGCCAAATCAACTGTTTGGAACTTTCTTAAAAAGAATGAACGCATCGGACTGCTCAGCAACACCAAAAGACCCGGAAGACCACGGAAAACAACTGTGGTGGATGACAGAAGAATTATTTCCCTGGTGAAAAAAAACTCCTTCACAACAGTTGGCCAAATCAAGAACACTCTGCAGGAGGTAGGTGTATATGTGTCAAAGTCAACAATCAAGAGAAGACTTCACAAGAGTGAATATAGAGGGTTCACCACAAGATGTAAACCATTGGTGAGCCTCAAATACAGGAAGACCAGATTAGTTTGCCAAACAACATCTAAAAAAGCCATTACAGTTCTGGAACAACATCCTATGGACAGATGAGACAAAGATCAACTTGTACCAGAGTGATGGGAAGAGAAGAGTATGGAGAAAGAAAGGAACTGCTCATGATCCAAAACATACCACCTCATCAGTGAAGCATGGTGGTGGTAGTGTCATTGCGTGGGCATGTATGGCTGCCAATGGAACTGGTTCCCTTGTATTTATTGATGATGTGACTGTTGACAAAAGCAGCAGAATGAATTCTGAAGTTTTTCGGGCAATATTATATGCTCATATTCAGTCAAATGCTTCAGAACTCATTGGACGGCGCTTCACAGTGCAGATGGACAATGACCCGAAGCATACTGCAAAAGCAACCAAAGAGTTTTTTAAGGCTAAAAAGTGGAATGTTATGCAATGGCCAAGTTAATCCCCTGACTTGAATCCGATTGAGCATGCATTTCACTTGATGAAGACAAAACTGAAGGGAAAATGCCCCAAGAACAAGCAGGAACTGAAGACATTTGCAGTAGAGGCCTGGCAGAGCATCACCAGGGATGAAACCCAGCGTCTGGTGATGTCTATGCGTTCCAGACTTCAGGCTGTCATTGCCTGCAAAGGATTTGCAACAAAGTATTAAAAAGTAAAAGTTTGATTTAGGATTGTTTAGTTTGTCCCATTACTTTTGGCCCCTTAATAAGTGGGAGGCACATATAGAAACCGTTGTAATTCCTACACCGTTCACCTGATTTGGATGTAATTACCGTGAAATTAAATCTGAAAGTCTGCAGTTAAGGCACATCTTGTTTGTTTCATTTCAAAGCCAATGTGGTGGTGAATAGAGGCCAAAATATGAAAATTCTGTCAATGTCCCAATATTTATGCACCTGACTGTATATGTATATATATATATATATATATATATATATAGAGCCACAATGGTCTTGCACTCACATGAGTAAATAACTGTGCCCGGTGCCTCCACAGAAAAGCATAAATATCAAAACATAAGTGCGGCACACAGGGCTATGAAAATGTTCAATAAATGCAACACTGCAAAGTGGTTACAACGTTTCAATCATTTACCTGATGAAAATCATATACAGTCAGGTCCATAAATATTGGGACATTGACAGAATTTTCAGATTTTGGCCTCTATTCACCACCACAATGGTTTTGAAATGAAACAAACAAGATGTGCTTTAACTGCAGACTTTCAGATTTAATTTGAGGGTAATTACATCCAAATCGGGTGAACGGTGTAGGAATTACAACAGTTTCAATATGTGCCTCCCACTTTTTAAGGGACCAAAAGTAATGGGACTATCAACTCAAAAGCTATTTCATGGACAGGTATGAGCTATTCCCTCATTATTTCATTATCAATTAAGCAGGTAAAAGGTCTGGAGTTGATTCTAGGTGTGACATTTGCATTTGGAATCAGTTGCTATCAACTTTCAATATGAGATCCAAAGAGCTGTCACTATTAGTGAAGCAAGCCATCATTAGGCTGAAAAATCAAAACAAACCCACCAGAGAGATAGCAAAAACATTAGGTGTGGCCAAATCAACTGTTTGGAACATTCTTAAAAAGAAAGAACACACCGGAGAGCTCAGCAACACCAAAAGACCCGGAAGACCACGGAAAACAACTGTGGTGGATGACAAAATAATTATTTCCCTGGTGAAGAAAAACCCCTTCACAACAGTTGGCTAAATCAAGAACACTCTCCAGGAGGTAGGTGTATATGTGTCAAAGTCAACAATCAAGAGAAGACTTCACAAGAGTGAATATAGAGGGTTCACCACAAGATGCAAACCATTGGTGAGCCACAAAAACAGGAAGACCAGATTAGAGTTTGCCAAACAACATGTAAAAAAGCCATTACAGTTCTGGAACAACATCCTAAGAACAGATGAGACAAAGATCAACTTGTACCAGAGTGATGGGAAGAGAAGAGAAGGAAAGGAACTGCTCATGATCCTCATTAGTGAAGCATGGTGGTGGTAGTGTCATGGCATGGGCATGTATGGCTGCCAATGGAACTGGTTCCCTTGTATTTATTCATTGATGATGTGACTGCTGACAAAAGCAGCAGAATGAATTCTGAAGTGTTTCGGGCAATATTATATGCTCATATTCAGTCAAATACTTCAGAACTCATTGGACGGCGCTTCACAGTGCAGATGGACAATGACCCGAAGCATACTGCATAAGCAACCAAGGAGTTTTTTAAGGCTAAAAAGTGGAATGTTATGCAATGGCAAGTCAATCCCCTGACCGGAATCCGATTGAGCATGCATTTCACTTGATGAAGACAAAACTGAAGGGAAAATGCCCCAAGAACAAGCAGGAACTGAAGACATTTGCAGTAGAGGCCTGGCAGAGCATCACCAGGTATGAAACCCAGCGTCTGGTGATGTCTATGCGTTCCAGACTTCAGGCTGTAATTGCCTGCAAAGGATTTGCAACAAAGTATTAAAAAGTGAAAGTTAGATTTAGGATTGTTTAGTTTGTCCCATTACTTTTGGCCCCTTAAAAAGTGGGAGGTACCAGGGGTGTATCTAGGGATCCAAGCGCCCCTGGCAATTTAATGTACTGGCACCCCTCTACCCCCCTTATGCAGTGCCCCCAGTAGTAATCCCCCAGTAGTAATCCCCCCTATGCTGCATTGCCCCCAGTAGTAGCCCCCCCTATACAGTGCCCCTAGTAGTAATCCTCCCTATGATGCATTGCCACCAGTAGTAGTCCCCCCATACAGTGCCCCCAGTAAAAGTAGCCAGTAGTAGTCCCCCCAGTAATAGTACCCAGTAGTCCCCCCTATACAGTGCCCCCAGTAATAGTACCCAGTAGTAGTCCCCCCTATACAGTGCCCCCAGTAGTAGTCCCCCCTAAACATTGCCCCCAGTAGTAGTCCCCTATACAGTGCCCCAAGTTGTAGACCCCCCTATACAATGCCCCCAGTAGTGGCCACCCCCCCCCCTAAATTTCCCCCGGTAGTGGCCACCCCTATACAGTGCTCCCAGTAGTGGCCACCCCCATAAATTGCCCCCAGTGCCAGGCTTACACACACACACACACACACACACACAAAGAACAAAAAAAAATTCAACTTACCTGATCCTCGCTCCTGACGCGATGGCCGCTGTCCGAGTCCCGGCCCGCTCTTCTCCTGCATGGGAGAAACATCATGAGGTTTGACGTCTCTCCCATCACATGCTGCGGGGGGAGCCGGAACACGGAGCTCATGAGTGAGCTCCAGCCGGCTCCCTCCGTGGACGACGTAGCAGCTAATGAGAGTCAGGCAGACTCTCATTAGCTGGCTGCTATTACAAACACTACTGGGTACTATTACTGGGGGCACTGTATAGGGGGGACTACTGGGTACTATTACTGTTTGTAAATTGTGTAGGGCAGACCGCTCTCACTGCGGTCTGCCCTACACTTGTGGGGCCCGGGGCACTTGTCCACCCCTTGGCTACTGGTGGCACTGCCGGCTGGCGCCCCCCCTTTGGTCGGCGCCCCTGGCGAGTGCCATCCTGGCCAATGGGTAGATACGCCCCTGGGAGGTACATATAGAAACCGTTGTAATTTCTACACCGTTCACCTGATTTGGATGTAATTACCCTCAAATGAAATCTGAAAGTCTGCAGTTAAATCACATCTTGTTTGTTTCATTTCAAAGCCATTGTGGTGGTGAATAGAGGCCAAAATATGAAAATTCTGTCAATGTCCCAATATTTATGGACCTGACAGTATATGATTGAAACGTTGTAACCACTTTGCAGTGTTGCATTTATTGAACGTTTTCATAGCCCTGAGTGCCGCACTTATGTTTTGATATATATATATATATATATATATATATATATATGGTATAAGTTCCACAATCAGCCAGCACTTCAATAAAGAAATATATATATATATATATTAGGGATGTGCAGGCTCGGATAGGTTCGAGTTTGCACGTGGAGTTCGGATTTTTCCCTCCAAAAAAACGGAACTCAGAACGAGGCAAAATGTCATCTTACATGGACGAACATCATCATTCCTGGACTTTTGTCCAGGAATGATGATGTTCGTCCATGTAAGATGACGTTTTGCCTCGTTCTGAGTTCCGTTTTTTTGGAGGGAAAAATCCGAACTCCACGTGCAAACTCGAACCTATCCGAGCCTGCACATCCCTAATATATATATATATATATATATATATATATATATATATATATATATATAATGTATGGAAACTCCCCCTTAAAAATCCTGCGTTTGCCCCTGTCTTGTACTTGTCCTGCATTGTCTGTACTGTTAATAACTGTTGTCTTGTGTGCTCATTTGTTTCTGTACTTTGTAAGGCGCTGCGGAACCCTTGTGGCACCATATAAGTAAAGGATAATAATAATAATAATAATAATAATAAAGGGGATCTATCCACTACCAGGAGTCCAGGGGACTTAAGTTACAGGACAGAGGGACAGCAACAGTGAGTTACAGCCAGAACACAAGTTTAGATATGGCCCCCATCACAGCACAGCAGAGATCCCTCTCCCCTCACAGCACAGACCCACCTCCCCTTACAGCACAGCACATACCCCTCTCCCCTCACAGCACAGCATCCTTCTCACCACCCTGCACAGTCCCATGTGCCCTCACAGCACAGACCTCTCTCCACTCATAGCAGGACCCCATTCCCTTCCCAGCACAGATTCTCCACCTACCGCTTACAGTACAGCACCCATCTCTCCACACAGCACAGTCTCCTCTACCCACACAGCACAATCCCCTCTCCCCTCACAGCACCCCTTCCGCCACATGGCACAGACCCCTCTCCCCTCACAGCACCCCTCTCTTCTCACAGCACCCCTCTTCTCTCCCAGCACAGCACCCCTCTTCCATCCTCACCAGCTTCAGCAAACCGGCCTCGAGCCAATCACGGATCATGAACTCAGTGGCCAATCAGAGGCCACCAGCAGCATTTTGAGTCTGCGAACCAATGGTAGGTAGCTTCTGCCACCTTTACTTATTTAACTCTCCCTAGACCACCAGTGTTGTTCGGCAATAGGCCCATGGGTGCAGTCAGGCCTGAGGACTGTGGTGCTTGTTAGGTGGGTATAGACCATACATGCCGACTATCTGGCTGCCCCTTCCGGGAGGGAGCAGCCAGATCGGCATTACTGGGGTGTGTGGCCAGCAGATGGGGCGGGGCCGGCAAGATGAGATGTTTTTGTGGGCAGGGCGGAGCCACGCGAGCGCGTCATTTTGGCCCCGCCCCCGCTACACACTGCCGATATTACAGGAATCGCGTCACCGCCCCCCTTCACTGCCGGGAGACTGCGGTGGGACAGGGGGGGTCGGCGGTGGGACAGGAGGGGTCAGCGGCAGCCGGGAGACTTGTCTGCCATCCCGGGAGGTCGGGAGCAGCACCCGATTTTCAGGAGGCTCCCGACCAAATCGGGAGGGTAGGCAAGTATGGTATAGACCCAGTGACTCTGGTAAGTGATCCTGGGCATTAGGCCCAGGTTACAGTCATTATTTTGAAGAGGGAGCATGTAAATATCAGGGGTAATCAGTATTTGGGCCTGCCGTAAAGCCCCCCTGATATTTCCATACCCCCACTTCAAAAAATTGTGGGTCCCAGGGACCCCTCACTTTAGTAAAATTGTGGTCCTACTCCACTATTTTTGGGTCCCATATACATATTATGGGGTATGAGGGCAGGCAGGTAGAGCTGGGGCTAGTTAGGGCGGGCAGAGGTGGGGTAGGGAGGGGTAAGTGCAGACAGTAGTTGTGACAGTGCTGGAGGCAAGAAGGGGGCTAGGGGCAGATAGTGCTGGGGGTATTAAGGGGGCAAGGGTAGATAGCAGCTGGTGCAGTAGTGGGGGCAAGGAAGAGGTTAGGGGCAGGCGGTACTAAGAGTAGGGAGGGGTTAGGGTAGATAGCAGCTGGTGCAGCACTGGGGGCAAGTAGGAGGTTAGGGACAGGCAGTGCTGGGTGTATGGAGGGGGCAAGGGTAGATAGCTTGGCAGTACGGGGGGTAAGGGGGAGGTTAGGGATAGGCAGTGCTGGTTATAGGGAGGGGACAAGGGTAGATAGTTGGGGTAGTATTGGGGGCAAGGAGGAGGTTAGGAACAGGGAGTGCTGGGTGTAGGAAGGAGGCAAGGGTAGATAGCTTGGGCACCTACCGACACCTCCCCGCCCGCGGCTGACATCCCCACAGACACCTCCTGCAGCCTCATCCCCACAGACAACTCCCCCACCCAGGTCTAACATCTGAGGCACAGTAAATGGAAAGTGGCTGCGGCTGAGGCGGGAGCAGAGTGCGAGGGAGAGGGACCGGAGTGTGGCCGAATGATCTGGGATGGCGGTGATTGGATGCTGTGGCGCTGCACACAGGACACACAGTGCATCCTACAGGACCAGCTCAGTTTAAAAAAACAGATCCCTAACTTCCTGTAGCTTGAAAAAATGCGCTATATCGCATATTTTGAGATCACTGCATACACATACTAGTGACCCGTCCTGGCTTAAAGATGCCAGTAGAAGTCTGTAGTGAAACACAAAAGAAATCACCTCACACTATAGCAATACTGCCTTAGTTCCAGCACACAAGTGGATACTTAGTTAAAACAGAGACTGAAACTGTGCCTGTTAATTCTAAAAAAGCACACCCTAATTAGCAGGCAGTGGAAGCACTAGGTGCTGAGCGAGGGCAGTGACAGCAACCCTCCTTCTTTTAACTTGTCAGCTGTTGGAGCCAGCGCTCAGCATAAAACCTTGCCAGGACTATTTGTCCTTCACAGTAATTAATAGGTGGAACCCAGAGTTCATTAGCCCTAAGAGCAGAGACTCAGTATTAGGAGAAATTACTGATTCAAGAAGGAGGGCTTAAGTACAGCCACAAGTATAAGCCTATCATTTTTTACTATAACCCATCAGCAGGGTCAGTCGTTATATACCTCCGCAGTGACAGCTAGAGACAATCTCATTGCAAGTTGTTTGTTACTGCACCAAGTTATAATACCGGGATTGCAGCAAGTGTTAGCAGAGCCTATTTAAGCTGCCTCAGAGACTATCTCCACACCAGCAACACCTATTGAACACTAGAAAAGGACTCCTATATCTAGCCAGCAACATCAGTTCCCTTCAGCAGGAGTACAATTAATAACAGTGTAATAAGTGTTGAACAGTTTTGACTTTTGCCTGGATAGCTCAGGACCTCCCTTAATAAGAAACTGGAAAAGTGAGGAAAGGAAGTGACAGGATTTGGTCAGTCTTCTTAAGTGACTGCCGTTTACACCTGTCAGTAAAGGCATGCCCCCAGCAAGTCATCTAAAGTGCACCATCGTACAGGTATAGCTGGCCAGCCATCATAGACTGTATTGGGTTAAATAGACTTATAGCAAGAGCAGCTGCATAGGAAATGTTAATTGTTAAAGGATAGGTATAGCAGTTGTGAGCATAAATGTGTATATTTGTGCTTTAATCCTTCCTTCATAGCGGAACAGCGTTGACGTCAGGCGGTTCCAGCACAATAAAATACCCACCTGGATACGTGTAATTCTTTATGTGACAATTGCTATGAAATGTATTACATGTAATGAACAACTATTGATGTCTTGTATTTGTTTTAGTTAACATTGATGCTAGAAGTTTCAGTGTGAATAAATATAAACTTTCTTCACACCAACTACTCAGATGTGTTAAGTATTAAGCAAATAATCTTCTGAGGAAAACTGGAAAGAGTAGTGAATGAATAAGTGTAGAAGGTAAGACTACCTTACGCTCCACCCTCATTATACACTCACATACTCTTAGTGTGGGTTTTACACACTCACAACTGAATAGATTGCAAAAAGAGGTCGCAGCCAAATTTATTTTATTTAATTGAATTGTAATTGATTTGTGATTGTTTCAAGCATGGTGGCGGAAAGCAATGCTAACTCGGCTACAGCCCATATGAAGAATGTATTAATAAGATGAGGGTGGAGATTCCATCCCCAAACACAAGCTATCTCGGGTAGTACCATCTCCCCTTAACCACTTAACTGACAAATTATTTTTCCAAAAACAGCTCCAAAATTGTCGGTTTATTTTATGATTGAATTAGGTCAAGAACATAATTTTAAAGTTATCCATCACTATTTTATTTTAATTGTTTTTTTTTAAAACACAGTATACATTGATGCCCACCAGCAATGGCAAACTATTTGTTTTCAGCCAGAAAGTCGGTTGCCATCCCTAATCAGAGGCTCTGCGATATATATCGAACATATATAAATATATATATATATATATATATATACATACAGTGTATATGTACATATATATTTATATCTGCTGTTGATTACACACACGTGTGTGTATATATATATATATATATACACATATGCGCCTAATTAGCCGTGTGTGATTAATTTATTCCGGAGTGCCACCGTGTGGATTACACACATACATATATACACATATGTGTATATATATATATATATATATATATATATATATATATACATATCTATATATGTGTGTGTAATCCACACGGCGGCACTCCGGAATAAACGAATCACACACGGCTGATTAGGCGCATATGTGTATATTTACACACACACACACATATATATATATATATATATAGGTGTGTAAATATATGTGTGTGTAAATATATGTGTGTATATATATATATATATATATATATATACATATATACACATACATATATATAGAAAAAATTGAGGGGCACTCACCAGTATTGCACATATAGAAAAAATCAAACTTTATTCCTCGCATAATCCATAAGTGAATAATTCTCAACGTTTCGGTCCCATCCGGACCATTTTCAAGAGATACATCAATGCAGCCTCCACAGCAATATCCAACAGCTCCTTATGGATCCCAAGTTGAACTGTGTATCTCCCACTGGGGCCCTAAATACCCCCATCAATCAGCCAAGTGGCCCAAACATGTCTCAAACACCAGACACAAATCAATCTAACAAGCAGCACTTACCACCTGCGATACACGAGTGTAACGCGGCATAATCACACCAGTACTTCCTGTGTGTGAGCCGCATGGGGAGGACAACGTGGATGGAGCGACACAACTTCCACCAGGTGAAGCGCATACGTCACTTCCACCGGCGCATCACACAACACATCGGTCTACAGCATACAACTACCAGCACCCTCCGGCGTCGGGAGCCACACCCACCGGACGTACCAAGGATTATCCAATCATAGTCAATCCTTAGATCGTCACCATGGTAACCCCTTACTATGGGATAATAATATAGGCAAAAAATAGATACCACACAGGGATTTACCTGTTGGCATATACTATATACATCCTGAAGGGCGATCCAACGCAAGGTGGCTCATAAATGTAGCAGGCAATAAGGAAATATTACATGCACATATGTACATATTACATACACCTATGCACACACAAATATACACATGCGCAATACATACACATGTGGAGTGACACTGTACTCAACAATGGGGGCATACAGAGACCTCTACCATAGGGACATGCATATTCCAAACCCTCACAAGTACAAAAGTTACAGTATATAATTGCATATAGATACATATATAACCCTAAATCAAAAAACGAAAAAAAAACAAAAAATGACAACATGATAACAACATACTGACAATAATGTGGGAGTGTATTGATCAAAAATTAAATGATTAAAACATGAGTCAGCTACCACCATAAGTATTCCAATGACAGATTCACATAAAAAAACATTAGCGCAACAAAATGTTCAATGGATTACCCTTGTTCAGGCCATTGGGCGATACGGTGCCAAGGCGAAAAATCCATCTTGCGTCAAAATTTTTTAATATAAGAGCACGATCCCCACCCCGTTTTGGCGGTGGTACCCAGTCAATGATGCAACATCTTAGAGAAGTAAGCTGGTGCCCCAACAATAAAAAATGGTGGGCCACTGGCTTATCTGTTGTACCACTTGAAAGGGCCTGTCGTATTGATGTCCGATGATTAGCCATTCTTTCTCGGAATGTGCAAGTTGTCATACCCACGTAGGACAATCCACAAGGGCATGTTAATAAATATACCACATAGTCCAACTGACAATGAACCTTATATCGTATCTGAATGGGACTCCCATTTTGTGGATGTGGGAAGCTGCAACCGGGAATCATTGAGCGGCAGGTGGTACAACCCGTGCACTTGATGCACTCTGGTTTCTGTGTCATAAGCCAAGTGTGATCCCCTAAAGTTGGAGATCTCTTGGGGTGCATTAATAGTTGTTTTAAATTCCTGCCGTGTCTGTATGCCATCATCGGTGGATCTCTACACCCAAGACTCAAACTTTGATCACTGGCTATGATAGGCCAATGTTTCTTGATCGAGTGGACTACTTGTGAGGAGACCCCATCATATTGGGTAACAAAAATCATGCGTTCCTTGGCTTTCTTAGCTTTAATAGCTACTTTCTGATGTGCTCTGGTAAGGCATCCCTCACTAGTACTCCACTTGTAACCTCTGGCAATAAAGCGGTCAAACATCTCACCCAACTGTATATCAGCCATCGCAGGGTCTGTGTTGTTTCTTATGACCCTCATGAATTGAGAGATAGGGAAACTGTTCTTCAGACTCGGTGGGTGATTGCTTGTTGCGTGCAAGATCGTATTCCGATCGGTCTCCTTTTTAAAAGTGCTCAGACCAGTTCCTCTACGGTTAATAGTGACATCCAGAAAACTAATGGTCTCACGATTGCATTGACCAGTCAAACGTATCGCTCTGTCTAGGTGGTTTAGCTCATCCAACATAGAATAAAAGTCAACCTCGGTGCCCCTCCAAATCAAAAAAATATCATCAATAAATCTGTAAAAAGGAATAATCCTGTCACCAAACCTAGGCAAAATATATTTGGTGTCATATGCATGCATAAAGGCGGTCGCATGTATCGGGGCCACATTGGAGCCCATAGCGGTTCCCGCCAATTGTATGTAATACGCTTCCTCATACATAAAATGATTATGTACCAGGATTAGCTCAAGCAACTCCAAAATGAACTCAATAGGCAACCCAATCGTGCCTTTTTCTGTCAATAGGGCTCTTACTGCCAGAAGCCCCTCCACACAGAGCATGACAGTATATAAAGAGGACACATTGAGTGTAACTAGCAGATCATCATCCTGTAAATTAGCTAGTGGTATAATTTTGTCCAAAAAATCACCTGTATCTCTTGTATAGCTTGGTATCAAGGGGGCAAGATCCTGAAGGAAATTGTCCACAAATACAGCCAAAGGGTGTAGTAGAGAACCTCTGGCAGAAATTATGGGCCTGCCAGGGGGGTCCACCAATGTTTTGTGGACTTTTGGGAGAGTGTATATCACTGGACAAACAGGATGATCCACTTTCAGATATACAGCAATCTCCTCAGTCAACCAACCAAAACATATGGCCCTATTGATGATTGCATCGATGATACCTTTAATCCTAGGCATTGGGTTGCTAACACATCTTGAGTAGGTGTTATGATCTGATAATTGACGTTTGATCTCACGATCATAGTCAACAAAGTTCTGCAGAACAACCGCCCCACCCTTATCGGCTGGGCATATAACTATTGAGCAGTTGTTCTGCAGTGACTTCAAAGCTTGTCTCAACTCTGGTGACAGATTACCAGCTGTCTTATTTGGTATAAATGAATGAGTATCTTGAGATGTCATTCTTAAAAAGGTACGTATACTGGGATTAAAAGACTGAGGATCAAACAAACTGGGCTTCCGTAATATCAAAGTAGTGACCTCATTCGATGTCTGATCATGGCCCATAGTACCAAAATGTTCCTTCAGTCTCAACTTCCTTCCAAATTTAAATTGATCTACAGCTAAATGAAAAGCATCATGTCTGAAGGTCGGCACAAATGACATACCTAAAGATAGTAAAGCAGATTCATGGGTAGATAATTGATGGTTTGACAAATTAAAGATTAAATTCAACTCCTCCTGCACCTGCCCCTTCTCCTTATGCCCCCTTATATATATATACACACACAGTATGTATATATATATATATATATATACACACAGACACATATATATATATATATATTTATACATATATAGATACACATTATAATAAAATATATATATATAATTTTATTATGGCCTGGCCCCTTATAAAAATGGGCATTATGGGGGAGGAGGAGGAGCGGCTGAGGCCAGAGGGAGTGGCCTGGATATCTAGAACAGCGGCGACTACCAGAGCCGCCGCTGCTGTCTCTACACTGCTGGAGCCGCAGCGGGAGGGTCTCCCTCTGGCAGCCCGGACACATAGCACAGCGGCGGCTACCAGAACCGCCGCTGCTGCTTCTACTCAGCCAGTGATCACTATGTGATCACTGTTGTGCTGGAGCCGCAGCGGGAGGGTGTCCCGCTGGTGGCCCGGCTACTTAGCAGCAGCGGCAGCTACCAGAGCCATGCTGCTGCTGCTTCTACACAGTGATCACACTGATCACTGTGTGTTCCCGAAGCCGCAGCAGGATGGTGTTCCGCTGGTTGCTCCGATACATAGCAGCAGCGGCGAATACCAGAGACGCCGCTGCTGCTTCTACACAGTGATCACACTGATTGCTGCGTGTTCCCGGAGCAGCAGCGGGAGGGTGTTCCGCTGGTGGCTCCGATACATAGCAGCAGCGGTGGCTACCAGTGCCGCCGCTGCTGCTTCTCACTGAAGGGGGTGGGGCCGGCCGGGCTGCCCGATCACTGCTAGCCACAGTGATCGGGGTCACAGTGATCAGGGTCACAGCAGCAGCAGCAGAAGCAGCCGGGCTGCTTCCTCTATTGAAGTGGCGCCGGGAGGGGGATGCCGATGGTGCCTGATCACTGTGGCCAGCAGTGATCGGGAAACACAGGAGGGGGAGCCGCGGGTGTAGAGGGACCAGAAGGTTCCTCTGATATAGGCGGCAGAGGGACCTTCCCATAGCCGCCTAGTGACCATTTCTGACTGAGCGTATCAGATACGACCATGTCAGGGAAAGCCCAGTCTGGTATGGTCGTATCTGCAAGTGGTTAATCAAGCACAGTGCTGATCCCTTCATAAGATGGAGACCTGCTCCTCCTCTAAGGCAGCAACCGACTCGCCTCTCTCAAAGGGGGGATGCTAGCCAAGTTCAGCTGCAATAAATTGAGCTGCCGAGGAGCACTGCTTTTCGCCAAATACGAGGTCCACTGATGACATGCCGCCACCATCTACCTAGGACCGCTAAATGTCTCTAATACCAGACAGAACAGCTGAGACGTATAAGACCAAACCTTCCCCAGCCAAATGCACGCCATCCATCCTATAAAATTCAATCTCTTCATAGCGGAGATGGGGGTGTTTGATAACACGCCCGCCCAGACTTGCTACGAATCGGGACACTGCAATATTCAGTTTTCTCCTCACTCTATCCAAAGCTGCACCACCTTGCGCCCCTCTCCAGAATCTACGAGGAATGACTTCTGACCAAGCTAACTGAACGTGTGGCTAATGCTCAGCAATTATTTGGAAGTCTCTCTTCATAGCATTGATAAGCTCCACACCCTTACACGTGCCTAAATCATTGCCTCCCAGATGGATGACCAAGCAGTCTAGGGCCCCCCATTTTTTCTCAGAATCCCAGAGAAGATTCATAAGATCATTCCACCTGAAACCTCGCACCCCAATCCAGCGGACATTAAAGGGGATCTCACGAGCAAGGGGGTGTCTGTTAGCCCAATACACATACGAATGGCCAACAATCCACACCCTACCACTCACACTACAAAGACCTGTTATGGAAAAAGTTTTTTAAAGGAACATTAGTGCTTATACATAATATTTTGAAACACCAACTAGGGAGGAAAAACTGAGTTGTTTAAGTAACACAGATGGAGGTGAACAACACAAAACCTTTTTGAGGGCAAAAGTGAAAAGAACTCCAATCCCCCATAGTAGCGGGTAGCATAAGACACTGGGTTTCCCAAAAAACAAACTTGTGTGAAGCGCTATCTAATTAAGCAGCTTGTCGCCTTTAACATAACTCTTATAAGCAGGAGACTTCTACTGACCCAATCGTTTGCTTGCCTCGCTGGAAGAACTCGCTGCTGCCGCACAAGTGGCCGCACCAATTCTGAATGAGTGTGTGCCATAATGCTCTGCTGGCAAATCAAGGGCTATGAAGCAACGCTTAAAAAAATTGATGTGAACTGAAAACGTGATAGCAGTGAAAGGTCCTCATGAACCAGCCATTGCAACCCTCCTCCTGGACGCTGCTGATTGTAACGCTTAGCTGTTGCCACAGGGCATATGCTCGGATCCGGATGTGCAGGAACTGATATCCAATGCTCCCTACCTAATTGGTTGGTCTTTGATTTCTGAATTTTCAGCAAAATTAATCTGATTTTACAAGCACATTACTCAGCAAAATCCCTGTTTGCACTAACTTCTTGTTAGCAGCTGCTTGTTCCCCTTCATGCAGCGCCCCAAAAAATGACAAAACAACAGCCAAACTAAACAAAACCACCTCGTAATCACCTAGGGTCACACCTACACCACCACCACCACGTGATCTTTCAACAAACTGGTATCCAACGGTTTGCGAGAATCATCTGAACGCGCCTGCTCCCTCGCACAGCCCTTCATAGCTTTGGAGAGAATAAACGACTTAGTCGGGTCTACCAAGCCACGCAAGCGCAACAAATATTAAATGCCTGCCAAAGCACTGGACATTGCCGCTTTTGACCGACCGTGCTCATGCCAAAACCAAACAAACTGCAGCATGGTATCTTCCATACTGTTACCCTGCTCTGTCTTGGCAATGAAAGCCTGCCAGGAGTTCCATGCTGCCGTATAGGACTTTGGCGTACCCGGGGCCAAAGCTATCAAAACGAGTCCGCCGATGCTGACCTGATGATCTGCCAGACATGAGCGGGACAAGGTAAACCATGATCACTGGCTGCAGGTGCCAATGCCCTAAACCTGGACCATTGAAAATGAGACAAAGTATCCGCTATCTCGTTTCAAACGCCCGGGATGTGCCTAGCCTTAAAATCAATGTTCCTTATCAGACATAATAATATTAAATGCCTAAGCAAACTGAGAGCCTGGGGACAAACGGTCCTCTGGTTGTTAATGGCCTGAACTACTCCCAGATTATCTCCCCAAAAATTTATCCTGCGATTACTAAACTGTGCAGCCCAAACTTCTACGGCTACTACAATTGGGAACAACTCAAGGAGGAGCATATTGCCTGTCAAACCACAAGATCGCCAAGCCTGTGGCCAAGCCTCCGCACACCACTGACCCTCGAAAAAGGCCCCAAAACCCAAAGCTCCAGAAGCATCCGTATAAAGCTGAAGTTCAGAATTGACCACTGGCATGGGTAACCCAATCCGAACCCCGTTGAAGTCCTGCAAGAACACATACCATAACCGCATGTCCTCCTTGATCTCACACGTTAAACCAAACAAATGGTGAGCCTTATTTTTGCCCATGCTGTGGCCCTCTCCAACCTACGACAAAACACCTTGCCCATAGGAATAACTCGGCAAGAGAAATTTAGCAGCTGGAGAAACGATTGCAACTGCCTTAGGGAAATCTTTTTAGCGGAAAGAAAAAGTTCAAAATATTCACGCATCTTAGCAACTTTATCCCCGGGCAACCTGCCCAGCCCCACCTCGGTATCGATTTCGATATCCAAATAGAACGACACCGTGGTAGGCCCTTCTGTCTTTTTCGCAGCAATGGGAACACCCATAATGCGAAAAAGAGCCTGCACTGAAAAAAGTAACTCGCTGGCCCAACCAATAAAAATATCATCTAAATAATGGGCTACACCCGACTGTTCTGAACCCACCTGAATGCACCACTGTAAAATGGAACTAAAACATTCGAAGAAGGAGCAGGAAATGGAGCATCCCATAGGCAAACATTTATCTACAAAATATGAACCGTTACTCTTGAAACCCATGTATTTGAAAGAATCGGGATGCAAAGGAAGAAGCCTGAAAGCAGACTCTATGTCTATGTCTGCAAACAGGGCTCCCCTTCCAAAATCCTGCACCACCCGGAGCGCGTCCTCAAAAGATTGGCAAGCGACGCTGGAATCCTCTGTATCTAAAGCGTCGTTCACGGACCCATCCACCGTATAGGACAGGTGCTGAATCAACCGTAATTTACCAGCATCTTTTTAGGAACAATCCCCAAAGGAGAAACACACATATCAACTAAAGGAGGAGATGGAAATGGGCCAGACATACGGCCCGAATCCACCTCAACCACTATTTTTTCTTTCACAATGTCTGGGTAATCGCTGGCAGATTTAAGGTTCCTTTTGGCTGAAACAAAAACTGGACGAACTACGGGCAAACGAAAACCAGCCGTAAAACCTTGTAATAAAAAGGCCGCTTCTGCCTTAGGAGGATAGTGACCCAACCCACGTTCTAGAACGTCAACTTTAATTGGAGAAAATGCTCTACTTAGCCCCACGCTGGTCAACCTGGCCTGCTGCTTGCCCACCTGGATGCTTACAATCCTTGGCAGCGTGAGCACCTCCGCATGACAGACAGACATGTTTAAAATGGCAGCTTGCGCCTCTGCTACATTGCCCATTATTAAAAGCGAACCATTTACCTTTTCCTTAAATCCTTGGCAGGCAACAAAGGGCTGCTTATGACCCACTGGGCTTATTTTGATGTGTGACTTCTAGCCAAACCTCCACATCCTTATATCCAAAGCTAAAAATCTTATGGCCATCCTGATTCTTATGAAAAACCTCATCATATTGACGCCAAACGTTATGTTTAGCACATGGACAGAACTATGGGAGACAATGGAGGTGCCTGCCGCCAGGCGCCAGCACTGAAGGGGCACCTCCTCCATTGCCCACAATATATTCACTCCACTTAGGGCTATTCAATATTAGTGTTTTTGTGCATATTAGATAGATAGATAGATAGATAGATAGATAGATAGATAGATAGATAGATAGATAGATAGATATACTCCATATTTATTTTCCTATTTTTTTTAGGGGGGGCACCAAATTATAACTTGCCTCCGGGCGTCTGGGATGAACTTACGCCACTGGTTTAGCAGACAATTGCATGCACTGTACAAGGTGCAAATATTTAACAATATTCAAAAACTCGGCAGGCCTGGTCTCTGTATAACAAGTCACATATATGTACATGCCAGAAAGCCAATTCACATAGCTGCGCCGGGTTTCTTCTGTGGCCACTACCCCCCCTCCCGATTTAGCAAGGTCCAAGGCTTTCTTAGCGTCATGCGTAATGGAAAACATATCTTTACTTTAGAGCTAACCCCTCTCAAACTACGCTTCCCCTTCAGCTGCTGAACAAAGTAGCGCATAAGCTTGCGCAGCTTCTCAACTGAGCTAGATGAGTCAGATGAATCAGAGTGTGAACCTGCACCACTGTTGTGAAACAATGTGATCTTACCTCTTCCGGATGTCGTTGGGGTAGCCGACTCAATGGCAGAAGCCGAATCCTGTCCCACGTTGTGCGGTGCGCCCACCACGTCTTGCATCGCCAAAGCCGGAACATCCTCCCTGACGGCAGCAGCTGGAGCCAAAGTGGCTGGTGACATAAGCGTCTGGGACAACTGCGTTAGCAATGGACAATGGTGAAACAGAAACTGTAACGGGGGCTGGAGATGGGGCCCGGGTGGGCGGGGAGGCCTGTGGTTGAATGTGGATGGAGTGTGGCGGGGTGGGAGGCCTGATAGGTGGGGGGGCCAGTAGCAGTGGGGTTGCGGGATGGGAGTCAGCTGTAAATTGGCACAGTGCACCTGTTGCGTACCTGGCGCGTAAGGGTTGTAGAATGCCGGGGTGGTGTTAAACTGCTGTATAGTGCCTGCGGGACATAATGGCCTGCCTCTTGTGTTAGCAGAGGGTTAATGAAATGGTGAGTAAAAAAGGGGATGGTAGGTGGAAATGCCTGGTGGCCACAACCCTGGCTAAAATATGGTGACCTTTGCGCAACTGGCGGAGGAACAGATAAAGTAAAATTTGGAGGGCTAAACCCCCACTGGGTACTGTAGCGACTAGAGACAATTGTGTGAAACTCTGGCTTAATAGCTGTGGCAGCACAGGGGTGCTGCAGGCAGTAACGCTGCCATGGCCTCCTGCATCCGCAAGATGACTCATTGAGGGAGAATGTAGCTCAGCCGGGGTAGCAACTAGCTGACCCCCAGTAGGGGACTGCACATTAAAGGGGGTCAGTGGGGTAGCACTCCCTGCTCCTGGAGCAGTGGAGGGTGATATAGCAGGGCTGCGATGGCCTTGCTGCTGCAAAATGGCGCCAGACGAATGGGGGGTGGGGGCCTAAAAACGGGGCCATTGAGATGGCACTGAGGCTTCCTAATGAAGCCGCTGGTGAGCGGGGGGGCCGGAGGAAGGGCCCACTCGCCTGGACAACAAGGCCTGCAGGCACGATGGGGACTGAGCCAGCGTGGCGGTAGCACCGCCAGACGCCGTGGCTGCAGATGCCCTAGATGACACTCGCACGGGTGCAGTGCTCACCACACGAGTGTAAGGAGAGGCGGCCGCTACAGCAAGGGGTTTGGCCGCCTCCTGCAAGCGACGGGGGTTGGCGCATTGTGGCGGGGAGAGGGCATGGCAGCAGGCTGGTAGGTGTAAATGGCGGGGAGCAGTGGAAACGGGGGAGGGAGGGAATGAAAGCACAGAGAGGTAATGGGGGGGAAAGGGAGGAATGGAATGTGAACTGGAGAAATCAAAGGCAAAATTGAAAGATATGAGGGAAGAAAATGGTGGGAAATATTGGAGTTTAAATTAAGAAGGTAGGCAGGTGTGAAAAAGAGTATATAATAAAACAAAAAAGTACAGGAATAATGCTTTCAGAGTGACACTGAGGTACTTATCCAGATGATCACAACTGGAAAAGAGGAAGCTGACTCCTCCCACTGCCCTAATATCCTGAAAAAGAGCCCGCCTACACAGGTCCCTGATAGGCTGTCAAAATTGATTGAACCAATACAATAACTAATAACGGGACTGCAACCCAAACCAGATCAATTCAGTAATGCTACAATGAAAAACAGGGTGCTTATCTCCTCTCAAGCTTATGTTAGCTTTTGTGTGCTTATTCTGCTGCACTATTCAGAGAGACTGCATAGGCTGGTTACAGGATCTAATCACCTCAGAGGAGTTTAGCCAAATATCCTGTCAGACTATTGAACACTGCTAGAGTTTGTTGCAATTGCCACAGAAGAGAGTGCAGACCCATTGTCTAATTATCTCTAGCTCCTTTATTGCTCTATTTATTAACATTATTTTTACTAAAATAACGTGAAAAAGGGTTTCAGCGATCGCGAAGGGCGGGATTTAGTATCAGAGGGTGGGGCTTAGAGACGGACAGCGCATGCATCGACACTTGTCACTGTATTTTTTGCGAAAATACCGTGATAAGTGTGCGGAGGGGATTCGCAGGGACAGAGCTTTATCGCAATGCAAATTCAGTCGGTAATATCACACTACAATCTGCATTCAAAATACGGACTGTATTAAATAGAGCCCTTAGTTACAAAAGTATTAATTGAAAGTTCCTAAAGTTGCTACTAAAAGCCTTCTATTAATAACAACATAGTAACTGATAATATCAGAAATAATCCTCAATAAGAGTCCATTGCAGCTAGACTGAAGTAAAGTTTTCCCAGGAACACTTAAATAGGGAATTGCAGCTAAGGATAATCCAGAGTCACTGTGATCACCACCTAAATAACAGTAAATTAACCAACGGGGAAGATAGCACTATACTAGTTAATAGACTAATACTTTCTGGCCAAGAAGATTGGGTTATAAGTTAATTTAAGTAGACCATTAATTAGTATCTGTTCGTTTAATGCTGTAATACATCTGTATTAATTTCTCTTGTAGAGGATAATTGATAAAAGGTTGTTGATGTGACATGTATACTAACCTTGCTTAGCCCACAGGGTACCATGGAAATTTGACTATCGGAGTGTTGCTGAGTTCCTGTAAAATAAAATTGTTACAAATGTGACACTTGTAAAGTAATGTTAGTGAACACATAAATTGTTATTCTAAAGTGTGATTTACTCTTACTTGTTTTTCAACCCTCATCAAATAAATAAGTATTCAGATTGGCACAGATCTATTCCAATTATTGCCTTTCTCCTTAACTCTCTGTAGTAGCCCCTAGCACCGGAACCTAACAGTATTCCACCTTACTCTCAACTATTAGCTGGGAGTGTCACACTCACACACTAGACAGCCCAAACTCCCCAATACAACAATCCCCCTATTTTAGTCACCGCATGCATATAGTCAGAATAAATTGCGAACTTTAAATAGGGATGTAGTTATGAGACCAGCGGTCGCATGGCCGCCGGTCTCAATCCCGACAGTGTCATCCTGGCGAGGGATTTAACATAGTCGTTGAAATACCGACGCCTATGTTATTCCCGACGCCGTCAGACCGATCATCCTCCTGCCGGGTAAGTATGCACTTAGCCCGGGGATGGGGGGGTTAGGTGTAGGGACCCCTGGTGGGACTTAGGGTTATGGTCCCCCCTGGGGAAGGTTAGGCTAGGGAAAGGGGGGGTTTGGGTTAGGCACTAGTGGGAAAGTTTAGGGTTAGGCATCCCCCAAGAGACTTAGGTTTAGGGTGCATGGAGGGGGGGTTAGGTTTAGGCACATCTGGGGGGAGGTTAGGGTTATGCACTAGGGGGGAGGTGAGGGTTAGGCACCCCTAAGGTGCCTAACCCTAACCAATAAAGGTTCAGTCCTCTGCCTCATGCCATCGTTTTCAGATATACTCCTTTCTCAAGGTGTGAGGTGGAATGGCATGGGATAGACCTTTATACTGTACCCTCATGATTACTTCATCAATTACAGGTGAAGCAATCAACTTTCATTCATCCCAAGAAGAACATTAAAAGAATTCCCACAAAAAATCCTATCTAATACATAAAATCCACTATCTATTCTACACCATCCAATTTGATAATTTAAACAAAATTATTAAAAGTACCCTAAAAGCAATAAAACAAAATAAAACATTTCCTCCACATCCAAAGGACATTCTGAAAACCAGGTAAGTCAATTTTGGGATTCCCTGTCTTAATCATACAACATGGTCATCCCTATAGATAAAAAGTCCATATCGGTCCTTCGGCAAGGAAAGTCCAAGTACGGGTTCCTAATGGTTTCGGCCACGTGGATTGGAAGTGCACGGTTCCAATACTTCCGGAATTTGGAACGCAACTCGAAAGTCTAAAGCCAGCTGCATTAACCCCAGAATAGCATCTTTGGAGCAATGTTTCTCTCTGACCGGGACACCACATCTCCGATACTTCTGGTGTTTGATGCAGATGTGTTCTTTAGAAATCTGATATGATATTCCCCGGAGGAAAATAAATTATTTTTAATCCATTCTTTAAAATTATCCATAAGGTACTTTTATAAAAAACCTAGGACATAGACCCACAATTAATAAAAATATAACATTACACTAAAAATTAACACATTACAGATATTACTGTATATGGATCTCCTATTTTAGATTATTAAAGAACCCATGTTGTTTCAAAATCGACATTTAAGCCTAAAGGTCTTAAAGTGCTGCGCTTATAAAGTTTTCTAATTTCTAACCTTGCTAGGTCTCCATTTAGGGGTGAATATCTCAATCCCACTGAATGACTTCAAAGACCTAATATTACATGAATGTTTTTCTTTAAAATGCAGGGAAACATTATGTGTGGGCAAACCATTGCGGTTGTTTCTACATTGTTCTGCTAAATCAATCTTTTAGCATTCTCATGGTTTTGCCCACATACTGGCTTCCACATATACATTCTAATAAGTGAATACAATACCTACTATGACAGATAATAAAACTTTTAATTGTATATACTTACCGTATATACTCGAGTATAAGCCGAGTTTTTCAGCACATTTTTTGTGCTGCAAAAGTACCCCCTCGGCTTATACTCGAGTCATGTCCGCATGGTACGCAGCTGAGTAGCGTACCATGCGGGCCGCGGTGCAGACTGTGGGTCTGATTCAGAGCCGGACGCTATTTGCGCTCGTTCAGAAAAAGGGGGTGGCTATTCAAATTAACCATTCGCTCTTTGCGGTCTGTTGACGCCTCTATGTCTGAACGAGCGAACAAAACTTGCAGTCGTAATTTTGATAAAAACGCCCCCTGGCCGCTCGCATCATACGTCATGTCTGCTATTTATTAGATTAATCGAGTACATCGAACGGCGTCTGAACTGCTCGCTATTCTTGTGGTTGGTTTTTCCTACAGCAATCTTGCGAACAGTTCTGACTTTAAAATTAGCAAGTGACGTGGTCGATGACGCTGCTGTATTAATTATGCACACCCTTAAAATGCCCGTTTTGACCTTTAGGCACACCTGCGTTCGGATCTCCACTCCCCGTTTTCAAGCACCTTCCCCTGTTACCACCCACATACGCCTCCTCCTGTCACTCAAATTAACAGGCATTCGAAATTTAGCGAGCACACGATTTTGACAACGTCTCTCCCATAACGCAAAGTGGCCGGAGGAGCTGATAGCGGCGGGACCAGGAGCGGGGTTTCAGGTAAGTGCTTTTTTTTATATTTTTATTACGTCTCTCTCTACTGGGGGGGGGGGGACTACTGGGGGCACTACCAGGGGGGGATTACTACTGGGGGCACTAAAAGGGGGGATTACCACTGGGGGCATTACCAGGCAGGGATTACTACTGGGGGCACTAAAAGGGGGGATTACAACTGGGGGCACTACCAGGGGGGGATTACTACTGGGGGCACTAAAAGGGGGGATTACCACTGGGGGCACTACCAGGGGGGGATTACTACTGGGGGCACTACCAGCTGCTGCATTTCCCATCCTAGGCTTATACTTGAGTCAATAAGTTTTCCCAGTTTTTTGTGGTAAAATTAGGTACCTCGGCTTATATTCGGGTCAACTTATTTTCGAGTATATACGGTACTTGGTCTGAGTCAAATAATATTTAGTCATTTTAGTTTTTAATTTTTTTTTTTAATCAAGTGGTTTTTATTGATGTTTTATAAACAATTCCAAAAAAAATAAAATTAAAAAGAAACACTTTTATATCAAAATCAGCATAGGATTCCAATTATTGTTAGTAGACTGGTATTGACCAAATACAGGTAATGGGATGCCAAACTAAACAATATACATGGCACACTCTCATAATTACATTTCACGGATAGCTACTTACAGGCAGTTGACACAAGAAAAAAAAAAAAACATCTGGAGGTGAAAAGCACAGGAGTTCACAAAAAAAACCTAAAAACTGCAGGTAGATTAATGTTAATTGAACAATTACGGGTTCGCATCCTGCCCAAGGTCCCTACTGAGGTCAGGGTACACCATCTATACCATTTATCGTAGAATTTATTAATCGTGCCTCGACTTGTAAATAATTTTCTTCATGGTTGATCACATCATTGACTAGGTTCCGCCACTTGAAAGGGTATACTTATAAATGTTCATAGAGTAAATTTCCTCTATATCTAAACCAAATAAACAAAGTTTGGGGCAAAGGGGGTGGAAGGGAGGGTTCTCTATTTATAATGTCCTCCCAGATAGCGGACCCAGGGCCGTAGCTAGGGTAGTGCGGCCAGTGCCATCGCACAGGGCACCGCAGGGCAGGGGGCGCTGTTTGGGCCTGTCAAATTTCTGTTTATTATCATTCTTGCTTGTAGCTTCCTCTTATTTCATCCCCAGCATCTCCTGGCCTCTCCTATCTCTTCCCTGGCCCTTCCCCATGAAGCTATGGCCTTTTTTTGGGCGCATTATGTCCCTTTGAAAAATCAGGGGGGCGCCAATGCTCTTTCTGGCACAGGGCACCAAAAAGTCTAGTTACAGCTCTGAGCGGACCAAAAGGGAAAAAAATCTCGGACAGGATTACAACTAGTACCAAAAATCTGAATGTTTTGCCTTACATTTTGGCCAATGGGTATCAGATCTAAGGCCCACCCGGTGCAATGAGACCGGGGTACGGTAAGTTCTATGTAGAAAATAATAATAAACTTGCTGGTACCTTACACATGGACTAGTGAATTTAATGGAACCTAAAATTTGTATACATTGTTCCACAGAGAGAGCACCTAAATCTGCCTCCCATTTAAGATTAAGAGGATCGAAAAGCTGTAGGTGTAGACGGGGATTCAAACTGGCATGCACCGTGAAATATGGCCTCTAGTACCTAAATTTTGAAGCAAGGTTTTAATTGGTGAGGCAGACATGGGAGCGGGGCTGCCATCAGGGGGGGCTGCCGTGACTGGAGTACCGGGCACGGGCAGAGAGGGGGCCCATCTGCAATCCCAGTCCCCCCTCTCCCTCCTTGCCTACAGATCCATCACCGCTGCTAAATGAGTGGTCTTTTTTTCTGTGAGATGGAGATTCTTGTCAGCATGTGTATGTATGTATATATGTGCGTGCATATGTATTATATATTTCTATATAGTACATATATATATATATATGCACACTGTGTGTGTATGTATATATATATATATATATATATATATATAAACACACATGTATATATCTATCTCCAGGTAATACCATCCCACCACAATACAGTATTGGAGAAGTGGCGACACTCAGGTACTATCATGTAAGACTTCACACAACAAACAGTGTCTGTGCCACCATTTCAGTCCAGCCAGACTTTAATTAAGAATATTCTTGCTAAAAGTCCAGATGGACTGAAACTTTGAGTAAGACACTGTTTGAATTCTTCCATGAAAGTACCCATGAGCGACGCCGTTTATCCAATAATATACACATACTGCCAAGTTATTGCTTATATATAAGCATATATAATTATTATATATATATAATTATATATACTCTATATAGTAAACCCCCTCTTGCAAATCCTGCAATACCACTGCCTGCCCACATCCCTGCCCATCACACCGTGCCTCTGAAAGGGAGGAGTGCGTCACATAGAGAGTAGGTCTCAGAGCAACAAGAACATGGTAAGTGTGGGGGCTGCCTGGAGACAGAAGGTGGGCTGGCTGGAGACAAAGCAAAAGGGGGCCAGGCTTGAGAAAGAGAAGGGGGGCAGGCTTGGGAGGCAGAAGGGGGGCTCACTGGAACTGGAAAGACACTGCATGGCAAGAGTTGCAGAAACATGGGGGGGCCCTGCCTACTTTGTCAGTCCCGGGCCCCACAATTTCTGATTTCTGCATGGGAGGAGTACCTCTACCAAATTGTGTCTGTACTGCATGCCGTTACTGTAGATACAGTAAATACAAAACAACCCAAGGCACTAATACTTTATATAAAAATTGTATATATGTATATATTTTTTTCACAACCGTATAATACAACAGTCATATATAATATTTTAGAGTGTATCACCTCAAAATAGAGACCATCCAATTGACAGTCAGCCACCACAATTGGGGAAAACTGGATAGACCCCAAAAAGATGAATGCAAAAACAGAAAATTACGTGGGGCGCTAATCAAAATAAAGGGTTTAATTTAATACAATGACATATATTCATGACACTCAATATGCAATAAAGAAAAAATAAAAAATAAACACTGTAAATTTAAAAAACAAAAGATATGGAAAATGAAAAATAAAAAATAGTGAATAAAGAAAATAAAAAATAAACATGTATGACATCAATTACAAATAAAATCAATGAGGCAATATAGCATAAAATTCAGCTTGCATCACTACAATATATGGTACTATAAGGATAACAATGCTTCAACCTCTAAAAAGATTTTCCAAATGGAGCTGCTTAGCAGTGCACTTTCAGAAACAATAGTAAAATCTTGTTTTGGATAATTGTAGTATTGGTCATTGAGTTATAGTTCCATTAGGAAGGGATAATTAGTATCCTTCAGTGAAGCACAATATTTTCCAGAAAAAAGAAAGGGTGGAATATATCTATCTATCTATATATACAAATACCACACACAAAAAAGAACGTGGAATGAGGGCAACACGTTCTTTTTTGTGTGTGGTATTTGTATATATTATTGAACTGGCCTTTTGACCTGAGGAGGAGCACCCCCCATATACTATTTTCACTTGATGAGGATGTGAGTGCAGAGATGAACTGTTCTTATCTATCTATAATTCTATATATATATGTATATATATATATATATTCATATAGAAAACAGTTCCAAGCGAACAGCTGTATTCAGTGTACTGTTTTTTGCTGTATATAGAAATCCCAAGCAAATATATAAAAACTGTAAATAAGTCCAGTTCAAACACTTAAAATTAGTGAGCCCGTGGAACTTTAAACCTGGGTTTGCCAGGATAGTTTTTAAGCAACATGCATGCAGTTTGAGTAGTTGTCTCACTCAGGAGGATAAAAAGCCCCTATGATATCCCGTGTGTTATGCCCGGTACTGTGTAGTAAATTCAACACAGCCTGCAGTGGTAATTACCAATCACCGTGTTGATCCTGGTGAGAAACGGGAATAGTATTCCCTCTTTAAGTGTTTGAACTGGACTTATTTACAGTTTTTATATATTTGCTTGGGATTTCTATATACAGCAAAAAACAGCACACTGAATACAGCTGTTCGCTTGGAACTGTTTTCTATATGAATATATATATATATATATATATATAAATATAAATATAAATATATATATATAAATATATATATATATATATATATATATATATTCCACCCTTCCTTTTTTCTGGAAATTATTGTGCTTCACTGAAGGATACTAATTATCCCTTCCTAATGGATCTATAACTCAATGACCAGATACTGCAATTATCCAAAACCAGATTTTACTATTGTTTCTGATGCTGCGCTGCTAAGCAGCTCCATTTGGAAAATCTTTTTAGAGGTTGAAGCATTGTTATCCTTATAGTACCATATATTGTAGTGGTGCAAGCTGAATTTTATTCTATATTGCCTCATTGGTTTTATTTGTAATTGATGTCATATATGTTTATTTTTTATTTTCTTTATTCACCATTTTTTATTTTTTATTTTCCATATCTTTTGGTTTTTAAATTTACAGTCTTTATTTTTTTATTTTTTCTTTATTGCATATTGAGTGTCATGAATATATGTCATTATATTAAATTGAACCCTTTGTTTTGATTAGCGCCCCACGTATTTTTCTTTTTTTGCGTTACTGTAAATATCTAAAAAATGCAGACTTAGGAAGATTGTATTCACTGCTCATTTGTTGGAAGGACTTGAAGCACCCCTCCTCAAATAACTGACCCAAGGAGGTGACCCCCTTCAATAGCCACAGATTGTCATGATAAAGTTATATCAACTCCTGGTATGAATTATTAAACCACAGGGGTGAGTCTACATCCAAATCCTCCTAGTTATATAATGAGTGTGCAAATCTCCATACTAACAGGACTTGATGTAACAGAGGAGGAAGAAGAGACACTGAAGAGCTAGATATAAGAACCTGCAACAGAGAAAATAAAGGACCCACCTGCTCGGCTACAAATCCAGAGAGGGTAGAATGAACACCAACAGGGCCCCAGATGGAAAAATGTACCAATTGGGAGGCCACATAATGCATACGGAGGTTAGGTAGGCTCAGACCCCCATCAGCTTTCGACTTGACTAGGGCTTTTAAGGCTACCCTAGGTGCAGGGGTGTATTTATAATGGGTGCAGGGTGTGCGGTGCACACGGGCCCCTGGGTCCATCGGGGCCCGCACTGCACACCTAGCACCCAAATTTTACTTAACTCTCCAGAGTCCCACGTTGGCGACGATGTCTACCCTGTAAAAATAGCAGGGAAATGGCCACCGCGGGCATTTTCCCATCATATGTGCATGTGCAGTACTGGAAAAATGGCCATTGCGGGCATTTTCCCGGTGACCTGCCCATGCGCAATAGATTTTCGGCACTGTAAGTGTGGTGCTGGCCACGCTGTGCTCAGTCAGCCGCCGTACAGAGAGGAGGGGGCCAGTGACGGAGAATGAGGAAGGAATACTATCAATAGCTGAGATTCTAAAACCGGTGCTGGTTTTAAATATAAGGGGACCCCTACGCATTTTTTCCCCTATATTTAAAACCAGCACTGGCCCTGCAGCCAGGTGCTGTTTACTAAATTACAAGGGCACCCTATTCTTTTTGCTCTCTGTAATTTTTGGAACCAGGACTGGCTGACCTGTTCAAGGCTGGTTAGGCTTTTGGGAGGGGAGGGACCACACGTCAATTTTTTCATAAAAATTAACCCTCAAAAAAACAAACAAGCAGCCTGCACATATTTCGGGCAGGGAACTCGGGGCTTCAACATGGACAGGATAGATCAAATACACCATCAAACAAAATGATCCTGTCAAAACCGGCAGCTTGCTCAATTTCCGATTTTTAAAGTGAAAAACGTCCACTTTTGATGGATCCTGTCCGAATTGAAAAATGGGACAAATTGGGACCAACACGAATCTTAGTAAATGTACCCCTTAGTGAGTGAGGATTCTATGCTTGGAGAGTTTGCATGTTTTTTTTAAGTCAATAGCTATAACATATCAGTATCATTACAAAACAGTGTCAGTACATCAGGTACAATCTCCTATTACCTAGTTGAGGGTATCAATACATTCATCAATATAAAGCAGGATTAGCTGGAATAATCAGAATAATAATGTGGCCGATGACACTAGTTGTAGTACGCAGAAAATATTACTGTCAAAAAATTGTGTAAAAAAACAAAATTGATTTGTATTGTTAGCACCTGTTTTGCTCATATAGTAGAGCAAGTGGTATATGAACCGAATAATTATTTATATTCCTGCAAAAAAGATTTGTAAATAAATGATTCATGAAGCAGTGTCACACTCACAGTTAATTGAAAGAAAAAGCTAAGTTGACACATGTCAATATGAAAAACAAAACAAAATTCCTGTGTTGGGATAGCACTTGTGATGTATAGTCACACAAGGATACACAGAGTTTATTGCATCAAATGTAAACAGACACAGTACTATGTGGTTTATTTATCTTTCTGAAACAAAAGTGCATTCATAAACCAATGTCATTAACTCGTATGATTAGCCAGTATTCTTAGTTAATACTAAAAGCAATACAACTGTGCTAGAACATGCTATTAGCCAATGAGACAGATATCTCTGTACTGACAAACGTGTATCATATCAGTGTCCCATAGAAAAAAGAAAAGAGTTGCAGCTCTACTGAACAAAAACCTTTATTCTGACCGTGTGCTTTATTGCAGTGAACAGGCATACATTTATGTATGTAGTGTAAGGGCTCATAATTGATAAAGAAGGGAAATCACTTCTGCTGTCCATATAGCAGGTAACCGGCATGGAACCTGTTACTAAAAAGTATTGCAGGGTGCTGCAGCTGGACCAAATGAGAGAGTGACTAGACTGAGCAATAAGGAGGAAATTATATAAACAAAGAAAGAAAAAAGAAATCCCATATAAGTGCACTGATTCTTGCCATTATCCACATAAAATATAACTTTTATTAGAATGATTAAATAACCACCTCAGTGGTAAAGTTTAAAAACACAACAAAATATAAATCAAAAGAAAAAATTAAAATAGTATGTGTAATACTAAGGTGTGCTCAGTCATCTGTGTTCTAATTATAAATACTCAATGGTATGCTAAAAATATGTTGATAACATACACTATATATTGGTGCCTAATGATGGTAAATATATAGGCCATCAAGTAATGTAATGTCCCTCAGTGTCACATATATATAAAAAATGTCTGTCTATATATAGTGCACAATACATGAACTGACCCACTCTCTTCTTACAATGTATATTATCTACGATCTAATAAGTGGGTAAATGTCTCTCACAAAGTATCTGTGCCGTATCAATATAGAGCCATCATAGAATTAAATATATAAAAATATATCCACCAGTATAATTAGTGTTAAATGTGTACCAAGCATCCCAAAGTGATCATATATCACAGCAGTCCATCTGTTAGGAAATACATGGGATGCTACACATACACCTATTATTAAATATGCTGAACTATTGTAACTGGTTACTAATAGAAGAGGAAGCCACGTGTACTGGCAGCGTGAGCGGCTTTCCAGCTGGACTCATATAACAGGATACTATTAGAAGAGGCTGCTGTGTGTGCTAGCAGCATGAGCGGCCTGTCAGCTGGAGCCCGCACTGACTCTGCAGCGTCGTGCGGCTTGCAGTTCCACTACTGACAGTCGTGTATCGTACACAACGTGGGACATACAGTAACAATGTTAGATAATTTAGTTCTCCATTAACACATTTGTAACAACATATTTAGACACATATTTAGACACATCTAGACTGGCACATAAAAACACCTGATGCGCGTTTCGCAGTGCTTTTTTTTTGACTGAGCACGCATTAGTATTACACATACTATTTACATTTTTTCTTTTGATTTATATTTTGTTGTGTTTTTAAACTTTACCACTGAGGTGGTTATTTAATCATTCTAATAAAAGTTATATTTTATGTGGATAATGGCAAGAATCAGCGCTCTTATATGTGGATTCTTTTTTCTTTCTTTGTTTATATAATATTGTCGTATCCCTGAGTTGCACCCCTGTAGATTATTATACATTGAGAGATAATTTGATTACTAACAGGGTAATTCTGCAAACATTACATCCTTGGTGTGACCCGCCATTCCAATTTCCCTTTCCTTTTGTCTAAAATCATTGATGAACTGTTCTATTACAGTATATAGGGTACAGCACGAGGTGTCAATTAGATCTTATTAAAAAAAAAATGTATCAAGCAGTAGTGATCACTATTGAGTGACATTGATTTATTGATATATTATTAATAATAGACCACTACTTACATCGAGTATTAAAAAGAGAATACTGAACCCTATCAATTGTAGATTAATATACGAGATTGTCTTGAATAATCATGAGTAATCCCACCTTCAGTATTTGCCGTGAAATAGGAAACAGACATACTCAAATGTATGGGAATAAAGATGAGCTTTCTTGGGATAATGTACAACTGGGAACAACTGAGAATTGGCTGGATGATTTATATCAGTTAAAACATCTATGGATTAAGCAAACCAAATTATTTTGGAACAAAACAACTACAGAAAGCTATCTGAAACATAATTTGACTCCACGTGGGTTAAGACCTAAAATGTTTCCAGCATATGAACTAGCAACGGCAGAATTACAGAAAGAATGGGAAGCAGTACTATTGAAATGTTCTAAAGAAATAATGCAGATAATAGTTAAGCATGACACCATCTTATTGGAAAGATATACTAAAGAGGTTGAAACTTTAGGAGAAAAACTTAAAGTATTTGAAGGAATAGAGAAGTTTCAAAAAACTTTTGAAAAATTTAAGAATGAGATAGATCAATCAGAAAAAGAAATTATAGAAATGAAAAAAAGAAAGTTTTCAAGAGATAAAAATGATTATGCCCAAAATCAGGTATTTAAATGGCAGAATATTAATAAGAGGATGAGGGACAAATAAGATACATCAATGAATTATACCACCTCTGAAATTGATTCTTCTGATGGTGAGAATGCAGGAACATCATTTGGTAGATGTAATTTTTTAGGGAAGGGTGGAGATATTATAGAGGAACCCCTAAGAGAAAGAAGATACGGAGAGGGGGTCAGAGATCTAAAATGAAAAGAAACAAAGAAAAAGTGGGAAGATGCTCCGAAACGACAGAGGAGGAATCACAAATATTAGGGAGTACAGACAAATTGAGAATTATCAATCTGTCAGATAAATTATTGCAAGAAGAACATATTTCCCTCTTAAATAGAGGATTATCTTTCTCTCCCACTAGTAATATCAACAGATTCGAAATAGAGAAAGATCTTAATCTTTTTGTGAGAAAGTTACTTCTCTACAAGTTTTTCAAAAATAAAAATACTCATGATGAAGAGACTAATTGGAGAGACAATATTTCTATAGAAGAATGTAATGTGATAGATAAATTAGAAGAATTATTACAAGAGAGTTCAAGTGAGCCATTAGAAGTAAGTGACAAGAGACCTATTTTGAAAAAATAGTCCACCTTTACACCTGATATGAAGATATGTCCGCAAATAGAAACATATCTTAAGTTGGTTTCTAGGGAGATGGATAAAATTTTCTTAGATAAATCAAAACTAATTTATAATTTGAATAAAAAAGAATATCAAGCACTGAAAGAAATCCAGGAATGGGATGATGTTGAAATAAAGCCTTCAGATAAAGGAGGTAATGTCGTACTATGGCCTAAAGATATGTACTTGGATGAAGCATATAGACAATTGAGAGATGTCTCATGTTATAAAGAGCTAATTTTCAATCCTACACAGAACTTCCTGATTGTATATCGAAATTTGATCACAAAAGGATATAAGGAGGGAATGTTAACAAAAGCAGATTTTGATTCTTTGTGGGTTGACAATCCTAAAATTGCTACCTTTTATATGCTGCCTAAGGTGCATAAAAGTGATAAAGTACCTCCAGGAAGACCGATAGTGTCAGGGATTGATAGTTTGGGTGAAAAAGCTAGTAATTTTATTGATACGCATATTAGGAAACATGTCACCCAATTACCATCCTATCTCAGGGACACCTTGGATGTCCTAGGTAAAATTGAGAATGTAATTGTGAAAGAACACACTATCTTGTCGACTTGTGATATTGAAAGTCTTTATACTAGTATCAACCATGAATATGGATTAAGAGCAGTCATGTATTTTCTCGACATGGAGAGAGATAATGAATTGAATAATTTTCTCCTGGAATTATTAAAATTCATTTTGACCAAAAATTACTTCACGTTCAATGAACGGTATTATCTACAGGTGCGGGGCACAGCTATGGGGTCAACATGTGCCCTGACATATGCCAACCTGTATTTAGGTTGGTGGGAGCATGAAGTGGTCTTTACAGAAGAGAATGCGAGATATACGGATAACGTATTGCTGTGGTTGAGGTATATAGATGATGTTCTGATTGTCTGGGAGGGTGAACAGTGTAACCTGGATGAATTTATAGACAAATTGAACATCAATATGCTTAATTTAAAATTGACCTCAGAAATTGACCAGGTGAAAGTGAACTTTTTGGATTTAACCATTCAAATTGATGAAGATGGTAAATTAACAACGGACATTTATAGAAAACCTACGGCAACGAATAGTATATTGCATTATCAAAGCTCACATTTCCCCGCCACTAAGAACAATATTCCTAAAGGGGAATATTTAAGAATGAGGCGCAATTGTACTGAAGATAGCACATTTGAGAAGAGGGATGAAGAATTGGGGTCTAAACTTAAGGTGAGAGGATATAGCAATACCATCATCAAAAAAGCATATTATGAAGCCAGGAAGACCAAGAGGGAGTGTCTCATTTATCCCAAGAATAAAGACAATTCCAAGGAATCTCAGCCTTAGATTCATTGGTACATATTGTAACCAGTGGAAAGAAATGAAAGAGGCCTTACAAAAATATTGGCATGTACTAAGAACTGATGATGACTTGGCTCAACATATAGGAGAGAAAATCCAGGTGAGCTGGAGAAGATCCAGAAATCTGAAAGACCATTTGTCACATAGCCACTTTCTGAGACAGAAGAAGATCAAGAATATAACACAAACTACAGGCACACATAAATGTGGACATTGTAGTGCCTGTTCATATATGATCAAGAAAGAACAGGTTGTAGACAAATTTGGCAAAAGTTGGAAGATTAGAGATTTTTTTAATTGCTCCACATATGGAATAATATACTGTCTCATCTGTCCTTGTCAAAAATTATATGTAGGCATGACGAAGCGACAACTCAAGACTAGGGTTTTAGAGCATATTTATAATATCAAAAATGCTAGAAGAGATAGTGAGAGAATGAAAACCCTGACAAGTGTGGCCAGACATTTTTTAAGACATCATGAAGGTGATAGTGGTGGATTGAAAGTCTTTGGTATTGAAAGAGTACAGCTTGGCCTAAGAGGAGGCAATTTGGTGCAGGAATTGCTACAGAGAGAAACGAGGTGGATTTTTCTCTTGGATAGCGTATACCCGAAAGGGATGAATGAGAACATTAATTATTCCATGTTTCTGTAAATCTACTATTGAGATCCTGTGGGGATTATTGGATGATGTAGGAGATATTAATATTATTAGATATTCCATTACTATATAGAGTTGGTAGGTATATTTTTATAGGAAGACTATACGGAGTGTAATTATGTATGTTTATATTTATCACAGTTAGACACTATTATTTTTATTTAGTTCAGTCACTAGTTTTGGGATTTTCACTTTAGTTTTAATTTATTTTTATTTTAGAGCACAGATAGATGATTGTTATAATCATATTACAGTATATAATGGTTGTTATGTATATAATGCCTTATATGACACTATATATTTTTTAGAATATGTAATTTTAGTTATTAATTAGGATAGCATTTTTTCAAAATTCTACAAAAGTCACTTATAGCACGGAGTGATATAGAGACATATATTTGTATATGTGTGGGTGTTTATACATATGTAGGTGGAAGTATACATATATATATATATTATATATATATATATATATATATGTGTATGTGTGTGTATATGTATATGGGTGTATTTTTTAGGTGTAGTTATTCTAATTAATAATATATTTAATCAGATATATTGTAGTTATTATGGATTGTTACAATTAATTTGTTGATGCACTATTGTATATAATATGTAGATGTATTAATATGGATACATTTGCACATTTGAATACATATTATTGATAAATATTTATAAGATTGATCAGATAGGACATGGTTATTTTTATTAAATTTTTTATATAACACAAATAGGTGAAATGGAATATCAGCAATATGAAGTAGTGGATTGCAAGATACTGGATTAATAGGATAGTTACAATTATGTAACAAATAAACATTTTTCCAAGGGATACATTTTATCCAGACTTAGTTAGCTATTTCTCCTTGGTGATTGGCTCTTTATTATGTCAATCAAGTTAGAATTGAGATTGATAGGAGGAGGCTGGTATTTAATGAGTCTCAGGAGGTTTCTACTGGTCTGCCTTTTGAAAAAACAATGCGAAACGCGCATCAGGCGTTTTTATGTGCCAGTCTAGATGTGTCTAAATATGTGTCTAAATATGTTGTTACAAATGTGTTAATGGAGAACTAAATTATCTAACATTGTTACTGTATGTCCCACATTGTGTACGATACACGGCTGTCAGTAGTGGAACTGCAAGCCGCACGACGCTGCAGAGTCAGTGCGGGCTCCAGCTGGCAGGCTGCTCATGCTGCTAGCACACACAGCAGCCTCTTCTAATAGTATCCTGTTATATGAGTCCAGCTGGAAAGCCGCTCACGCTGCCAGTACACGTGGCAGCCTCTTCTATTAGTAACCAGTTACACAATAGTTCAGTATATTTAATAATAGGTGTATGTGTAGCATCCCATGTATTTCCTAACAGATGGAATGCTGTGATATATGATCACTTTGGGATGCTTGGTACACATTTAACACTAATCATACTGGTGGAGATATTTTTATATATTTAATTCTATGATGGCTCTATATTGATACGGCACAGATACTTTGTGAGAGACACTTACCCACTTATTATTAGATCATAGATAATATACATTGTAAGAAGAGAGTGGGTCAGTTCATGTATTGTGCACTATATATAGACAGACATTTTTTATATATATGTGACACTGAGGGACATTACATTACTTGATGGCCTATATATTTACCATCATTAGGCACCAATATATAGTGTATGTTATCAACATATTTTTAGCATACCATTGAGTATTTATAATTAGAACACAGATGACTGAGCACGCATTAGTATTACACATACTATTTTAATTTTTTCTTTTGATTTATATTTTGTTGTGTTTTTAAACTTTACCACGGAGGTGGTTATTTAATCATTTTAATAAAAGTTATATTTTATGTGGATAATGGCAAGAATCAGTGCACTTATATGGGGATTCTTTTTTCTTTCTTTGTTTATATAATATTGTCGTATCCCTGAGTTGCACCCCTGTAGATTATTATACATTGAGAGATAATTTGATTACTAACTGGGTAATTCTGCAAACATTACATCCTTGGTGCGACCCGCCATTCCAATTTCCCTTTCCTTTTGTCTAAAATAAGGAGGAAATACCTGTGTGTGTCATGAATGAGATGGATTGGCGCGGCTCTCCAAGCAATAGGAGGGAGTTCCCGTCGACGCCAGCGGGAGCCCCTGTACTGGATGCGCGTTTCACCCATGAAGCAGGGCTTGTTCAGCAATTGCAGCCTGTGCAAGATATTCTGTTTCTTTTATAGTTATGATTTTACGGAGTTCATCTCAGTTTATCATCCTAGCACGGACACCTTACTATCTAATTCTTTGTTCTTTAGAAGAAATTTACCATATCTGTTTCTCATTTTAAAACCTTTTTTGGACTGAATTGTATTTTGAGATAATTGCATCTCTCCCTGCCTGGAGTATAGGGAACAATACAAGGTCAAATAACTTAACAATTAACTTAGAATTAATATTCTAATTAAATATGATCATCTAATACTGGAGACCTGCACCAAAGAGATAGGAACACTAGGCCAAGAATTGGAATCCTTTGTAAAAGATATCACATTTCAAAAACAATTTGAAATAAACAAAATAAATCTGGCTACATATGAGAATACAATAATAGAGAATGAGATCCAAGTTTGAGAGATAAGCAAGATTTCTCCACCGGCAAAGTTTTCAAGTGGAGTAGATTCAGTAGACGGGACACCAAAAGGGATCTAAGAGACCATTTTTATTCTTCTGAAATTGAATCTTCTGGTACAGAAGATAATCTAGACCCAGTAGTTTTTGATAATCAAACAGGATTTAGAAGAGAGAACATTTTTTTTTTAGAAAGTTGTCAGGGATCGAGAGAAAGACCACCAAAAGGAAGACAACGAGGTGCCTCAAGAAGAAAAAGAGATCATGAAATATGGGATTCCCTATCACCAACAAGCTATCAAACAAAGACCTCGAGAAGATAAACATCACCTCCTCCACCCTCAAAATTATCAATCTTTCTACCCATACACTTACAGACCAAAGTCCTCTCCAAAGGCCTTTCTTTATCTCCCACAAAACACTTCAACAGATTTGGATGGGAAAAAACCTGAGATTGTTTGGAAGACAGCTACTCCTAACTAAAAATTACTCCAACAGAATAAGACAGCAAATGGGATCTCAAAACACAGAGATCAGTACCATGACTTTGGAGAATTCTGTCAATATGACAACCAATATTGATACTGAATTCACAAATGAAGATTGGGAGGCAGCAGCCATGTTGGAAGAGCTGCAAGATACCTCTCATCAGACCCCAAGGGAACCTGGTAGAAGACCCATTTGCTAAAAGAGATCCATTTTTTTCCCTCAAGACACCATTTGCCCAGAAGCTCGTATCTTCATGAACCTAGTATCTTAAGATCTTGACAAAATGCACATGAGAAATAAAAGAAGGAATCATGAGACACTGAACATGAGTCTCAGAGCAGGAAAAGCCTTAGGGGAAATTTAGGAGTTAGGAGGATGTCATCCTTAAACCATTCAACAAGGGCAGAAATATTGTGATTTGGCCTAAAGAACTTTACATCAAGGAGGCATATAAACAACTTGATAACAACAGTTGTTATAAAAGAATCCTCCTTAATCCCACAGACAACTTTGTAACTCATTATACCAGGATTATTGACAGAGGTCTCAATGAAGGCATTATCAACAAATCCGAAAATGTATTTGTTAAAGTATCCAATGCTAAGATATCTACTTTTTATCTTCTTCCAATTGTCCTATTGACCTATTTTCTCAGGGATTGGTGGACATTTGGAGAAGGCGAGTAATTATCTTGTATATACACTTAAGGCAACATGTCCTTGAGCTTCCTTCACACATACAGGACACTGCCAATGTCCGTAGGAAGATCTATGATGTCAAGTTAGGAGAGAACCAGCTTTTGGTAAGTCTTGATGTTGAGTCCCTATATACGAGCATCAACCACAATCAAGGCATTAATGCCATTAAGTACTTCCTGACTATGGAGGAAATTGGTGATTTTAAGACATTTCTATTGTAACTTTTACATTTTGTATTACACGTTAATTGTTTCACTTTTGATGGCAAATAATATGTCCAGAATCAGGGCACATCTATGGGAGCCAATCTTTTTCTAGGTTGGTGGGAGAGGGAACACATATTCAGTGACAAGAATGACATCTACGAAAAACATCATCACGTGGCTCAGATCCATAGATGATGTGTTCCTGATCTGGGAGGGTGACATAGCCTTATTTACCAACTTTGTACACACCATGAATGATAATGACTTGAATCTAAAACTTACCTTCAACATCAACAAGAAAAAGATATCTTACTTGGACCTTCTAATATACAGAGGAGAATTATTCAAATGATGACACATACAAAGTAAAAAGTATTGAATTAACTACTAACCTAATAGAACAAGGATACAGTGAAACAATAAAAAAACACAAAAGGATTAAAACGAAACAAATAGAGAATCCATCATTTTTAGACAACATAAACAAGAAATGATCAAAACAGAAAACAAGGTTTGTAGGAGACTTTTGCAAAGAGTGGAGACAGATACAGAAGATTATCCAAACCCACTCGCCTATTCTTCTGACAGACCCTGATTTGGAGAAACATCTTAAATAAAAAGTGGCTATGAGTTGGAGGAGATCTTGAAATCTCAAAGACGAACTTGTCCATAGTCACTACACACAGAGTCACCCCAAAAAACCACTGGAAACAGGCACATACCTGTGTGGTATGTGTAAAGCTTGTGAGCACATACTCAAGAAAAACTCTGTTGTAGATAAATACAGCAATACCATCAAGATAAAACATTTTATGAATTGTCATACCACCATTGTTATATATTGTATCACCTGTGACTACCACAAAATGTACGTGAAGATGATCCCTTCCTTATCAATTGTGAGCCCATACAGCACATACATAAATGTATGCCTGTTCACTGCGATAAAGCACACGGGTAGAATAAAGGTTTTTGTTCAGTAGAGCTGCAACTCTTTTCTCTTTTCTATGGGACACTGATATGATACACGTTTGTCAGTACAGAGATATCTGTCTCATTGGCTAATAGCATGTTCTAGCACAGTTGTATTGCTTTTAGTATTAACTATGAATACTGGCTAATCATATGAGTTAATGACATTGGTTTATGAATGCACTTTTGTTTCAGAAAGGTAAATAAACCACATAGTACTGTGTCTGTTTACATTTGATGCAATAAACTTAGAGTATCATTGTGTGACTATACATCACAAGTGCTATCCCAACACAGGAATTTTGTTTTGTTTTTCATATTGACATGTGTCAACTTAGCTTTTTCTTTCAATTGACTGTGAGTGTGATACTGCTTCATGAATGAGTTATATACAAATCTTTTTTGCAGGATATAAATAATTATTCGGTTTATATATTAAATCATTTTTAGTTTTAGCCAGTTTCATTCTCAGTTCATGTTAGATCCTGTCCATTAACGGACTAGACAGTGACACTTTGGGTCCCCACAGGTCTCAATCTGGTTCTTCTACAGGCAGGACACCCCACTTTATCCTTTCCTTATCCCCCCTTTTATCCTCCCCCTCCCCCCTTCCCCTCCCCCCCTCTTCCCCTTCCCTTCCCATCCTCCCCTCCCTTCCCCCTCCTCACCCTTTTTTTTCCATTCCATCCATCTCCCCTTCTGACATTTTTGGTTTCTACATATGCTTCATATCAGTATGTTTCCTTGGGTTGGAGACTACTTTGTGTCCATCACGTGTCATGCTCATGTTAGTGGCCAGTGTGTAGATGTGTGCATGTCCATTTTTGTCCGTGCACACATACATACACTTTGGGCACCCTTCTATTCATGTGTCGTTATGTGGTACATTAGTATGACTTTTACTATTCAATTATTCATTAATGATGAATTAATTAGATCATTAATATCAATATTGTAAATTATTAATATTGTCATTATTGTATTATTATTATTATGATTATTATTATTATTATTATTATTATTACTATTACCATTATGATTATTATTATTTATTATTGTATTTATATATATTTATTATCAGTTATTATTTATTTAGATATAATAATTAATATTACCATTATTATTATGTTCTGTATTTTTTAGGATTAGGATTGGATGTATATTATAGTATTATATGATAAACATTATGTTATATACCAATTTAATAAAAATAGTTGTTATCATCCATTTTAATATATTTGGAATTAGTATACTACTATATATATATATATGTATATATATATATATATATATATACATTATTATTATTTTTTCATCTGTCTGAATTAGGGACCATTTTATTGATTTTATATATGTTTTGTGAAAAAACATTGTGATCTTTGTTAATCAGGTGGTGATTATATTCACCTATGTAAAATCCTGTTTATATGGGTGTCCAGCATATTCTAATGAATATGTTTGATAGAGAAATAATTAATTGATTTTTATGTGTTATAATTCATCAATGTTAGATAATGTTTCGTTTCTTGTATTTACATCTCATCTATCACAGTGTTAATACAAGCAGACAAACTAATTGTTTTGAACTGTTTTATGTGTTACCATTTATGTAATCATGTATCAGTATAAATAGTGTTTTTACACATTAGTTACCTCTGATGAAACGGCCCTTCCTATTAGCCGAGAAACGCGTCAGCGGTTTTCCTCTGTTTCCCGGACCAAGAGAGCACCCAATTGGCCCACAACCACGCCAGCTGATTCATCCTTATTTCTCCAGCAAGCATACAGATGGACACGCTGCTGTGTCCCATCAGCTGCCAGGACTTCCATACACGGAGGCGCCTTTCCATTCTTACCCTCCGCTGTCCTCACCACCGGGCACACAATGAATAGCGTGGCCTTCTGCCCCCTCTCCAGATGGCAAGATTGCTACATGTTGTCCGGATCTGTTGAGAGGTAGGACAGTTACCACGCAGCTGTATCTGCCGGGACGCCGGCTAACAGCTCCACCTTTACAGGTGACAAGATCTCACTGTTACTTACTACTAATACAAGTTCCCTGACTTTCCTTGGCTTATTGTTTGAATCATCACTAACTGCACATTAGCTGGAGTTATATATGCATGCAAACTATTCTTTTTTACCAACCATCGGATTCATTTATGCTGGTTGAGCTGGATATATATGAATGAAACACTTTGCAGCTAACTACATGCCTATTCATCAGCTGTTTATTGCATGCCGCTTTCTGCATACTGACTGATTGTTTTAAATTATTCAAGGTGCCTACCAACAATGGTCTGGGATTCATTTCATTTATATTGTAATATATGGTTCTATTGAGCGTTTTATATTGCATGTCCTTTTATGGTGATCATTACATAATTAAATTATTTAACCCTGTCCAGCGCTCTCCATTGTTGCTTTTTATTTCTATTCATTCTGGGACTCAGCATCCTGTTTTTTGGGTTGAGCAGCAGTACAGAAGTAATTACCTAGCTTGTTGTTTTGTATTTTATGTACTTTACCTTTAATGTATACTGGGATAGAGATTCTTTGAGAGTTTTTTTTATTAATATACATTTTTTATTACTGGACACCCATATTCTTTAGTGCTTGGTTGGATTGTTTTTTCCTTTTTTAGTTTTTCTTGGCAAAGATTTATTGCTGAAACCGAACAGCTTTAAGTAGGATGCCAGGTTTAAAATGTCTTACAAAACATCTGGAAAGATGTAAAAACTTTCTAGACGATCCAGAGAATGATGTCATGATTGTTTTGGATGATACTAAAGAGGATATGCATCAGCTTTTTAATAAGATAGAATCCCTCTCCCTAGCTGAAACTCGCCATTGGTGGGATAAAGTCATGCTCCAAAAGTATATTGATATGGGATTAATTCCAAGAGGGTTGAGAATCTTTAAATCGTGTTCATTTAAAGACGATACCACATTTACTGAACAGTGGGATGCTGTTCTTGATCAATGTTCCACTAATCTGATGCAACTTCTAATCAAATAAAGGGGGACTAAAATTATTAATATCCAATCTGAAATGGAGAAATTACAAACATCCCTGAGAGAATTTGAGAAACATCCAGACTTTGATAAAAGAGATATGCAAGTAAATAAAAAGATAGAATATTTAGAAAAATTAATTGATTGATACCAAGAACAGGGAATTGTCAAGAGACCAGACTGATTATAACAAAGGTCAGGTTAGAACCTACAATAGATCCCAACGAATGCCAATTTCAGACAGATTTAGTTATAGATCTTCATATTCATCACCACGTCCTGAAACTAGACAATCGCACAAATCTTTTGAACCCAGTAGAGATAGAAGAATGTTGAACAAATCTAACTTTAGACACAATTCGAGGTTTGACAACCCAAGGACCAGAAGGAAAAATTCCTGGTCAGACTTTGAACATCATAATCAGTTTGAGTATTTATCTGAAGAAACAGATACCCATGATATTAGGACTGTAAGAACCAACATTAATAAGAACAAACCTAAAGCCTCCAATCTTTCTACTGCCTCACGTTTTTTAGACATAGACCATCGGACACACCATCACACTCCTCCATCATTTCCTCAGACACACAAAACAGAGATAAGAACAGGTAGGCCAATCAAAAGAAACAGAGACATAGAGTTAGAGGAAGACGAGGAGGGAACCGGCACAAGAAATCCCAACAAAAATGTAAAATGGCGACAGAAGACACCAAAGGCATATTTAATTTATCGGTTAAAACTCTAGCTGATAATGAAATGTCTCTACTTAAAAAGGGATTGAAATTTGCTCCAGCAACCAAACCCAATCTATTTACACTTTTAGTAGACCTAATCAAATATGTAAGGCTCCTTAGCCGGAAGAGTTTTTTTGCATTAAAATCACTCAAGAACAAACAGTTGTAAGGGTTTCCGATTGTTTTAGATAATGATGATAGGGTCCCATTAGACATTCTAGAGTCCCTAGGCGGAGAAAATGAAGGATTTTCAGATTCTTATCTTGAAGTCGATACAGAGTTTTCCTTTACAGATCTATAATATCAATCATAATGACTTTATTTCTTTAAAAAAAAACCTCTAATTTTTACCCATTACAACATCTGGGACCTTTTATAGAGAGTTTTTACAGTACAACAATGGAAAACTTTAGAAGTCTCTGTAAAAAAACAGAAAGTACTAAGTTGATTGATAATCTCACAAGATCAGAGAGAATAGCCCTTAAAAACTGACTAAAGATAAGAATCTGACTATCAAACAAGCTGACAAAGGCAGTGGGTTGGTAATACAGAATACTAAGGACTATATTAAAGAAGCCCATAGAAAGTTGGGGGATCAGTCGTTCTATTCTAGACTTCTTCATGATCCATCTAATCGGTATAGGACGGAACTTAGAAATCTATTAGATGACGCTTTGTCATGCAGCGTGATATCCAGAGAGACATTTGATTTTCTTTACACTATTCACTTGATTTACTTCGATTTATTATCATTTACCCAAAATTCACAAAACACTCACTAATCCACCTGGGCGTCCTATTATTTCAGGTATTGGGTCCCTCACTAGTAATCTTTCTTTTTTGGTTGACACTCACTTACAGAAATATGTGGTGTAATTACCCTCATACATCAAGGATAGGACACATTTTTTGAATCTCATTAACACAATCAAATGGAAAGATTCTTATCTATTCACTTACGATGTATACAAATATACCACATGAATTAGGTCTTCTTGCTATTAACCATTATTTGGGTAATGACCCTACAGTGACCAATGCATCATGTCACTTTATTTTAGATAGTATTAGATTTATTTTAGAACACAATTATTTTTCTTTTGATTCACGTTATTATCTTCAGACACGGGGGACTGCCATGGGGACCAGGTTCACCCAGAGTTTCACGAACTTATAAATGGGTAGATTTGAAGATCACCATATGTGGGAGAACAGATTTGGGGTGCACCTGGTCCTCTATGGCAGATATATTGATTACTTGTTTTTTATTTGGGATGGGGATTCCAATTCTATTAATTCTTTTGTTCAACACCTTAACACTAACACTTTTGAGTTGAAGTTCACTAGTACCTTTAGTTCCACGTCGATCAACTTTCTGTATATCATGCCGACAGTAGTAGACAATCAGATTATGACCTCTAATTACACTAAACCAGTGGACTGTGGAAATTCCTTAAATTATTTAAGTGGGCATTACATGCCTTGGAAGAACAACATTCCTAAAGGCCAATTTCTCCGTATTAAGAGAAATTGTTCCACATTGGAAATGTTTCAAACTCAAGCCCAAGGACTGTATGATACATTTCTTAAACAAGGATATCCACATGGTATTCTGGATAAAGCACTTAAAGAGGTCACCAATAAATATAGAACCTTAATTCTTAGTAAATCATCAAAACATCTGAAACTAACTACAGATCAAGATAGTATGAAAGAGAAAATACCTTTTATCATACAATATAATACATCAGTTTATGCTATTAAAAGGATAATCTCAAAAAAGTTTCACTTTTGAAAGCAGATAGGATTCTAAGTTCTATCCTAGATAACCAACAGAGAGTTGTCTTTAGAAGGGCATCTAATCTTAAACATTTTTTAGCACCCAGTTTGTTCAAAAGGCAACCAAAAGATCTAGATACAAGTATGATCTCTTGGCTACCCTCCAAACCACTTGGATTTTTCAAGTGCAATGGGATGAGATGTAATACTTGCAAGTTTTCCAAGAATAAAGTGACAGAAGTGGTCTCCTTCCATAATAAGAAGAATATCACCAAGTTTATGAATTGTAAATCCACATATGTTATCTATGTCATTCAATGTAAGTGTGGCATTCAATATGTAGGCAGGATGACTCGTCCCCTACATGTTAGATTTGCCGAACACAGACGTAATATTCTTAATGACATTAAAACCCATAGTCTAGCCAGACATGTGGTTTATTGTCATACAGGGGATTTAGAATGTTTTTCGGTTACAGCTTTAGAACAAATTCCTAATACATCAAGAGGGGGCGATAGGTTTCTCAAGTTATGTAGACGAGAAGCCTTTTGGATTTTCCAATTGGAGACTTTGATGCCCTTTGGTTTAAATGATACGGTAGAATTAAATAATTTTTAGTTTTAGCTGGTTTCATTCTCAGTTCAGGTTAGATCCTGTCCGTTAACGGACTAGACAGTGACACTTTGGGTCCCCATAGGTCTCAATCTGGTTCTTTTAAAGGCAGGACACCCCACTTTATCCTTTCCTTATCCCCCCTTTCTCCTCCCCCCCCCCCCCCTTCCCTTCCCCTCTTCCCCTTCTCCCCTCCCTCCCTCCTCTCCCTTTTTTTTCCATTCCATCCATCTCCCCTTCTGATATTTTAGGTTTCTACATATGGTTCATATCACTATGTTTTCTTGGGTTGGAGACTACTCTGTGTCCATCACGTGTCATGCTCATGTTAGTGGCCATTGTGTAGATGTGTGCATGTCCATTTTTGTCCGTGCACACATACATACACTTTGGGCACCCTTCTATTCATGTGTCATTATGTGTCACATTAGTATGACTTTTACAATTCAATTATTCATTAATGACAAGTTAATTAGATCATTAATATCAATATTGTATATTATTAATATTGTTGTTATTGTATTATTATTATTATCATTATTATTACTATTATCATCATTATTATTAATATTATTAATTTATTATTTTATTTATTTATTTATATATATTTATTATCAGTTATTATTTATTTAGATATAATAATTTATATTACCATTATTATTATGTTCTGTATTTTTTAGGATTAGGATTGGATATATATTATAGTATTATATGATATACATTATGTTATATACCAAGTTAATAAAAACAGTTGTTATAAGCCATTTTAATATATTTGGAATTAGTATACTACTATATATATGGGAGGGGCTGGGCTGCACATCCTAATATTAATCATGATAATAGGTGCTACCATGCTGAGACCAGTAGTTCTACAGCAAAAAGGAGAGGGGGAGGAGGAGCAGGTGCACACTATAAGCACTAAGAATACAAATGATCAAAATATCTATAATAGACTGCAATAATTAACATGGTTTTAAATGTAAGGTTTCTTAGTACATGTTTGGCCAAAGATGTTTGCCCACCTACCACGTCACGGTGAACCTTATACAGGTGGGTCCCTAACATCTCTAATACTAACACACTAATTAATTTATCTAGGTCTTACCTATCATAGAGCCCATTAGATGTTAATTATTGCAGTCTATTATAGATATTTTGATCATTTGTATTCTTAGTGCTTATAGTGTGCACCTGCTCCTCCTCCCCCCTCTCCTTTTTGCTGTAGAACTACTGGTCTCAGCATGGTAGCACCTATTATCATGATTAATATTAGGATGTGCAGCCCAGCCCCTCCCATTTCCTGTGTGTGTATTTAAGGTACATTCTGAAGGTGAGACCCCTTCTTTGGGCTAGCAGTCTTCCTGCCTGCCCCAGGTGATTTTAACTGGTATGGGTCCTTGCATTGCAGTACACACATCTAATGGGCTCTATGATAGGTAAGACCTAGATAAATTAATTAGTATGTTAGTATTAGAGATGTTAGGGACCCACCTGTATAAGGTTCACCGTGACGTGGTAGGTGGGCAAACATCTTTGGCCAAACATGTACTAAGAAACCTTACATTTAAAACCATGTTAATTATTGCAGTCTATTATAGCTATTTTGATCATTTGTATTCTTAGTGCTTATAGTGTGCACCTACTACTATATATATATATATATTTTTTTTTTTTTCATCTGTCTGAATTAGGGACCATTTTATTGATTTTTTTTAATGTTTTGTGAAAAAACCATTATGATCTTTATTAATCAGGTGGTGATTATATTCACCTATGTAAAATCCTGTTTACATAGGTGTCCAGCATATTCTAATGAATATGCTTGGTAGATAAATAATTAATTGATTTTTTATGTATTATAATTCATCTCTGTTAGATAATGTTTAGTTTCTTGTATTTACATCTCATCTATCCCAGTGTTAATACAAGCCGACAAGCTAATTGTTTTGAACTGTTTTATGTGTTACCATTTATGTAATCATATATCAGTATAAAAAGAGTGTGTTTTTACAAACTAGTTACCTCTGATGAAACGGCCCTTCCTATTGGCCGAGAAATGCATCAGGTGTTTTCCTTTGTTTCCCGGAACAACAGAGCACCCGATTGGCCCATAGCCACACCAGCTGATTCATCCTTATTTCTCCAGCAAGCATACAGATGGACACGCTGCTGTGTCCCATCAGCCACCGGGACTTCCATACACGGAGGCGCCTTTCCATCCTTACCCTCCGTTGTCTGCACCGCCAGGCACACAGTGAATAGCGTGGCCTTCTGCCCCTGCTCCAGATGGCAAGATCTCTACATGTTGTCCGGATCTGTTGAGAGGTAGGACAGTTACCACACAGCTGTATCTGCCGGGACGCTGGGTAACAGCTCCACCTTTACAGGTGATAAGAGCTCACTGTTACTTACTACTAATACAAGTTCCCTGGCTTTCCTTGGCTTATTGTTTGAATCATCACTAACTGCACATTAGCTGGAGTTATATATGCATGCAGACTATTCTTTATTACTAACCATCGGATTCATTTATGCAGGTTGAGCTGGATATAGATACATGAAACAATTTGCAGCTAACTACATGCCTATTCATCAGCTGTTTATTGCATGCCCCTTTCTGCATACCGACTGATTGTTTTAAATTATTCAAGGTGCCTACCAACAATGGCCTGGGATTCATTTCATTTATATTGTAATATATGGTTCTATTGAGAGTTTTATATTGCATGTCTTTTTATGGTGATCATTAGATTATTAAATTATTTACCCCTGTCCAGCGGTCTCCATTGTTGCTTTTTATTTCGAGTTGTATACAAATCTTTTTTGCAGGATATAAATAATTATTCGGTTCATATACCACTTGCTTTACTATATGAGCAAAACAGGTGCTAACAATACAAATCAATTTTATTTTGGACATCTATGACAAATATTATTTGAAGACAGTAATATTTTCTGCGTACTACAACTAGTGTCATCAGCCACATTATTATTCTGATTATAAACAAAAAATATTGTAGTTGCTCAAGTCAGCTTAATGACATACCACAGGTGCTTGTAAAGGGAGGGGTTTACACTGAACACAGAAAAAAGGGGATTTACCCCCCAGCACACTGTAGCAAAATCAAAAATGCTTAAATCCTACATGATAACAGAGATTCAGAGGTATTAGTTACATACATTTGCAAATATATGAATAAGCACCAGGCCAATCGTCAAGGCTCCTCTATACTGGCGTCCCTAACATTAAGGGGTTCACGTCCGAGAAGCAAGGCACCCCAAAAAAAATTCAGCCAAGGACCATCCCCAGGGCATCACACGAAAAGGGGAAAAAAGGTGATAGTGAAGTTTAAAGGATAGATGTGTAAGGATAAATCAATACGTGTTAATGAAATGTGAAAGAATTAAATTGACATAAATAATATACAAACAATTAGAGAAGTGATAAAAATATTCTATGTGAATTAAGTGGTGATGCCATGAGAAAGGTCCAGCCAGAACAACCCCGGGGGCCCCACTCCCAAATGCTCACCCCAAAATAATTATTGCTACATAATAGTAGCACCCACTCTGGGTCATATAATTACAAATTGTTGTACTGCATGATAACAGCACATGTATGAGCTGAGAGCTAACTTACCTTGGAGGTACCCCAAAAAACCTCCACATGGCACTATAAGGATCAGCACCTCCTCCTAATGCAGACTCCCTTCATGCCTCTCCAAACTGCAAACAAAAAATATGGTAGTTGTTCAAATCAGGTTAATGACATACCACAGGTGCTTGTAAAGGGCGGGGTTTACACTGAACACAGAAAAAAAGGATTGGAATTTTTTTGGGGTGCCTTGCTTCTCAGACGTGAACCCCTTAATGTTAGGGACACGAGTATAGAGGAGCCTTGACGATTGGCCTGGCGCTTATTCATATATTTGCAATGTATGTAATTAATACATCTGAATCTCTATTATTATGTAGGATTTAAGTATTTTTGATTTTGCTACAGTGTGCTGGGGGGTAAATCCTTTTTTTTCTGTCATTATTCTGATTATTCCAGCTACTTCTGCTGTATATTGATAAATGTATTGATATCCTCAACTAAGTAATAGGAGATTGTACCTGATGTCCTGACAATGTTTTGTAATGATACTGATATGTTATAGCTATTGACTTAAAAATACTCTATTGTATACATTATTTTGTGTTGGTAATAACTTAGGCTGTTTTGCGTTGTCTGATTTAATGAACATGATCAGAATAACTACACCTGTATAATTTACATGCAAACTCTCCAAGCATAGAATCCTCTCTCACTAACACTGAGATTGAATGAACTAATATTTTCACCCAGCCCAATACTATAACTAAGAAAACATGTTTTCTAGTTAAATATTTGATATAAATTTCCTACGCAATGTGCATGTAATTATTGTAATTAGTCTCTCTTCATTTATTTTAAACACCTGTATTATACAAAGCAATGACATCCATGGACTCTCCAACTCTAAGGCCAGAAACACCGAGAGCGGTGCGTAGCAAACAGGGGATAGAGGACACCCTTGTCGAGTTCCCCTACCTAGAGCAAAGGATGGTGTTACATACCCATCAACAGAGACACAGGCAGCCAGGGAAGAATACAGCAGCTGAATCCACCTAATAAACTTGTAACCAAAGGCAAATTTATCAAGCACTTCCCATAAGTATGGCCATTCAACCGAATCAAAGACCTTGGCAGCATCAAGAGACACAGGGGATGGAGTCAAGAGATACAGAATAGAAAACTCTCTACATTTTTTGTGCACCTCTATCGGCAGACCATCACAACCAGGGGCTTTATTATTAGGAAAGGAGGAGATCGCTGCCTCAATTTCATCTGAGGTAAAAGTAGCCTCAAGAGAGTCTATAGTCTTCCTTGACAGTTGTGGTAAAGTAACTCGAAATTGGTAGTTCCGAAGCTGTTCTATCGAATGTGATGCCCTAGAGGTGTACAAAAAGGAATAATGTTGGAAAAAAACATCAGTAATAGAGGACCAAGAGTCACATAAGATACCCTGTGCATTGCATATCTGTTGAACAGCTGTATTACCCCTGACTTCTCTAGCTAAAAAGGCCAAGTAACTACCCCCCACCTCTGCCTGGGAATACAAAGCATGCCTGGAAAAGAGAATTTTACATTTAGATTTATCAAACAAGAAGTCCAACCATTCCTTTTGGGCTGCGGACCAAAGAACACGTTCAATAGGAGATTTTGCTAGTGGCCTTGATTTCAGCAACCCACTTAATAAAAGATCCCCGGACTATGGCTTTGAAAGCATCATGTTTGATAACAGGGTCATTATATGAGGAGTTATCCATTTGAAAATGCTCCCACTCCACAATGAGTTCAGAACCAGCTCCCATAAGGGTGAGCCAGAAAGGGTTGCGTTTCCAGAAACTGACTCCCTGTACCAAATAATTAGTTAGGGACAACAGCACAGGTGAATGGTTGGAAATTCATCTAGATAATTATTGAACCTCTTGTACAATAGGAGAAATACTTTGGGAAATAAACACCAGGTAAATCTGGGAAAACGTATGAAATGTGGCTGATTGACATGAGTATTGAATATCTTGGGGTTGTCGTAATCTCCAAATATCTACTAGACCTATTGTAGAGATTAATGTAGGAAAAGGATGAGGGAGGGAAAGGGAGGAACAGAAGTTGAGGATTCCATAACATTATCAAAATCCCCTATGCCAACATTTGGAGTTGAGGGCGATGATGGACAACGTGACAGATAATATCATTATTATATGGTGGAGAAACGTAAATAGCAAGTATTGTATGTGCAATAAAGTTGTATTAACAGAGGCTCTAAGAAAAACATATTGCCCGCACGATTCAACCTGACTATGTTCCAGATGGAAATTGACAGACTTCCGAATTAAAATGGTAGCCCTTCTAGCATTCTGAGAGAATGTGGAATGGTACATCCAACCAACCCAGGGTTTCTTAAGAGCCAAAACCTTACTTCCAGTAAGGTGAGTCCCCGACAGACATTAATATCAGTGTTATATTTCTTAATTTGAGATAAGACCAATGACCTCTTAATTGTGTTGTTTAAACCCCGGACATTCCAACCGAGCAGGCTGAGCCCATCACCCAAGCAGATAATATCCAATTAAAGAAAAGATAGCACTATCTGGTCAGTATAGGAAATATATTTAAAATACCAATACAATTAATACACACAGTATCGCTGCAGCTATCCAATTGTCTCCTTGCTACAACATCACCCCATCAGCGGGACTACACGAAGCTGCCGGAATTTATCCCATTTACCAACACATCATCTCCCCTCAGGGATGCATGCAGTTTCAGGGATATTCTTCTATTCCAGGACTACTGCCTTTTTGGATGGTATGGATATTCATTTATGGATTAAGTAATGTACTTCTGACCTGCGGGACAGGTCCATTCATACAGAGACATAATCTCAAGGGACTTTTTAGTAGCCCCCACACACAGGGCCGTAGAGAGCTCTGCCGGGCCCATGTACAGAGGGGGGTTCATGGCCTAATTGCGGCAGTCATGGCCTCGCCCCCTTGAACAAAAATAAACTGTTTTGCATCGCCGCAAAGCAGCGCTGCGCGCCGGGGAGGGGGGCTGTGCACCATGGAGGGGGGCTACACGCCAGGGAGGGGGGCGCTGTGGCTGCTGCTCGGCAGCCACGAGCAGTCTCCCACTGCAGCTCAGCACACGCTGTGTGCTGGGCTGCTGTGTGGGAGAGAGAAGGGAGGGGGGACGGCCCCGGGCCCCTCAGGAAGCCTGGGCCCGGATAAACAGTACCCGCTCCCCCCTCTCGGCACCCCTGCCCACACATATATACAATTCTTGTATGCATTATGTATTAATAAGATTTTTATTTCCATGTTTTCTAATCAATGTTTAAATTTTTTTCAATAAATTTATAAACTAACTATTACGTGCGGTATTTTATTACACATACTCACAGTATCCTTCCTTCATTAGTACATGAGCCCCTCACCTATCCCAGCCATAAGCTATGAAAGGAAGAGGAAAACAGGAGAGTAAGAAAATTGAGGAGAAAGAAGAAGTAAAGAGCAGCAGTGAGTCACTCATAAAATAAAAGTATTAGAGCAGTGTAGTAAGTGGAGCCACCTGCGTAATAATAATAATAACATACCAGTAAAACCCCTCCCATAGAGAGACACTTAGAACAGCTAGTATTGGCATCCCAGAAAATAAGAATAAAATAAAGCTAACAGTGAAAACAAACTAACCCTAAAACCCCCCACCCTGTATGCCTATTGCTGTCTGGACATCTGTGGTGCTCGCTGGGTGCTTTGGGGTGCTGGCTCTAGACGTGCATGTGGCACTGAAGTCTCATCCCGTCGCCATCTCCGCTGTACATTGCTCATACCAGCCTACACCTCTTAAACTGTTGCACAGTGAGTATTACCTCCCGGACCGGGAATTATTTGGAAAGGTCACGGCTGCAAAATTAGTGACCTGTGGGTCTGAATGTTGCCTTCTAGCCTTGCAAGCTCTCTACTTAAAGGAGACTGTGTTGCGTGCAGTGGAAGCAACACTGTAATACCAGCCGTACATTTGCATATCTTGTCTCTGCTCTCTGGCAATTTTATATCTATTAATATATAGCCATCCTTCTCATTTGCCACCCATCTGGCCCTTACGGCTCTCAGTTTGTGCTCCCTAACATCGCTGTCATGGGGAAAATTGGGCATGTGACAGGTGCAGCTGCATGACTTGAAAAGTTTGCTAGATGTTCTCAGAATACATACTCTTCTACCTAGCCAACATCTGCTCCTCCCTCACCCCAACAACTAGCGAAGGACCCCCTTACAGAAGTTGCTACTCAATCTATTCAGCAAATCCTACAGGCCATATCAGTTTCTGGGCAACGTGTTACTGCTAAGATTGGACAGGTGCAGGCAGCTATCTCTCTTATACAACATGATATGCAAAACATATATGTGAAAGGGTGGGTGAGACAGATCTGGAAGACATAACTTATCCCCTTAAGGATACTGGCCCTGATTCAGAGCCGGATGCTCTGACAGAGCGCTCGCTCTGAATCAGGGCCGGCCTTCTGGTTCTGTAGAGCGGCCTACTGGCCGCTCACATAGCTGTGGGTGACCACCCACAACTATAGCGAGCGGCCAGGAAGATGGTCGCGATGGTCAAGACCATCGCGACCATCGGGCTTGCGACGAAACCCTTGTGGTAGGGTCTCGTTGCCGCAAGCCCCAGAGAGATTTCGGCTCTAACAGAGCCGAAATCTCTCCCACTGACATCACTCGTGACGTCAGTGGGGCTGCCCCCAAACGGAGGCGTTCACATGGGAACGCCTCCGTTTGGGCAGCCACTCTCCCGGCCCGCCCACCAAAAGGGGCGTGCTGTCACTCAACATCGACAGCACGCCCCCTTTGGTGCGAGAACCGGAGCGACGGCTTGCCCGTCGCTATCCGGGTCTCGCGCATGCGCACGACGGAGCCGGCTCCGTCGTGCGCATGCGCACTGGCCCACCATCGACCCGGTTGCAAATGCACAGTGCTTGCGACAGGGTCTGAATCAGGCCCACTGTTGCAGATTTGATGTTGCAAATGGCACTGTTAAAATTAAGTTATCCTACACGGAGGGCCAGCTCAGACGCAACAATGTCCAATTTGTTGGGCTACCTGAAAGGGCTGAAGGATGTAATCCTGAAAAGTTTCTGGAGGACTGGCTAATTCAGTTGTTTCAATGTGAAGAGTTTAGTCCTCACTTTGCAGTGGAACGTGCTCATCGCCTTCCTTCTCAGGCGACATGTTTAATGCCCGCTTGCTCCATTACAAGATTCGGGACTCCATCTTGCGTTTGGCCCGTATGCATGGTTCGTTAAAGTTTGAAAATCACTTGGTGTCGGTTTATCTGGACTTTGCTATGGTAATACAAAAGACTTGGTCCCTTTTTCTACAAGTTAAAATGAAAATACGAGACCGTACTCTGTTATATCCAGCACATTTGTGGTGCATGAGGACTCCAGTCATTTCTTCTCTAGTCCTAAAGATGCGGAGACCTAGCTGGAGCAGAGACCCCGGACTCCCTGCTGAAACACTTTGTTAATTTTATGTGTTTATGTATAGTCTTTATTATTGATGTTTCTTACTTAAGGGTCATGATCACTGTTGTGCCTGTTACACTTTTGCCAGGGAGTGTATTGCCCTTCTGGGAACTCTATGCTAGGGTATAGTTGTAAGTTATAGTTATTTTTTCCCTATACTCATATTTAGTAATTGGGTGTTTTTCATTGTTTTTTTTTGTGTTTGGGATCCAGGTATACAGTTTTGGCCACATACTTCCCAGTTGCAGTGGACTAGAAGAAAATATTTACTATAAAACAAAAAGATATTGAGACAGCAATGGATTATTTTACAAGGGCACTACAAGAAATGACTAAATATACTGGGGTAGCCGACATAAAAGATGATATACATCACCGGTAAGTAGCCGTCTCAGTACTAATGGATGGACTTAGAGAATCTTTGAAAACAAGGGTACAAACTTCACTGCCCAATTGGAGGGGTATAACTGTAGATGCCCTTAGGGAATCCGCCTTACAACATGATAAAAACATAAGTAAGCGCAAGGAAGAAAGGGCAGAGAGACTAATGATGGTAAGTATCCAGGCTCTGGAAAACACACACACGACCACTACAAAATGTCACGGTTGGTGCTTGAGAGTTACCTGGCTCAGGTGTTGAACTGGATTCAGCGGAGACCGGCTTCACTGGAACCATGGATGATGTAAATAGCTGTTGGCAGAAGAATTGTATGGCAGTGAGAACTGCCTTTGATGATAAATGACAACAGGAAACTTGTAACGTTGGAGTGGAACCAGTAGAAAACTTGGAGGAACCGGATTGGGACCAGGAGGAAGGTTTGCTGAGCTGCAAGGGGTAACAGTAGGTAGGCTTGCAGAATTGGACTGAGAACTAGTAGATAACTTGGAGAAACCGGACTGGGACTGGCAGGAAAGCTTGCTGAGCTGGACAGGGTACCAGTAGGTAGGCTTGCAGAATTGGACTGAGAACCAGTAGATAATTTGGAGGAACCGGACTGGGACCATCAGGAAGGCTTGCTGAGCTGGTCTGAGAACCAACGGAATTTCCGGATGCGCCAGGTATAGCTATAGCAGGATTTCTGGGTATGTCAGGTATTGCTGTTAGCAGGATTTCTGGGTATGCCAGGTATTGCTGTTAGCAGGATGACTGGTCTGAAAACCAGCAAGTTTTCCAGATGTGGTAGGGTTTCGTCCATCGCAAGCCCCAGTGAGCTTCCGGCTGTAATAGAGCCGGAAGCTCACTACTGAGGCCGCCGTCAAATGGCAGGTGTTCCTTCAGGAACACCTCCATTTGGCCAGCCACCTCCCCTGCCCACCTCCAAAATGGGGCGAGCTGTCAGTCACAATCGAGAGCCGCCCCATTTTGGTGCGAGACCCGTAGCGATGGAGCGCCCATCGCTGGCCGGGTCTCACGCATGTGCACGCCGGAGCCGGCTCGAGCATGCACATGCGCAGTGGGGGACCATCGACCCGCTTGCAAGTGCTGTGGTCTGCATCAGGCCCACAGATCCACGAAGCAGCTGGCAGAGGTAAGTCTCATGGCAAAAGGTAAAAACTAGCCAGGGTTGTGACACAAAATAACACATATGGGGAACAAGGGGTAAAGAGAAGCAAATGTCATAAGTGTAACAAAGAGGGACATTTCATCCGACAGTGCCGGAACAAACCAGTTAGACATAACTACCAAGCACATAGAAAACACTACGAGCCACCTAGACGAGATTCTGAAAACCATAAGAGGGACTTTGAACTACATAGAGGGGAAACACATAGATACCCACCCAGGAGATGGCAGGACTCCGAACCATCACAGTTAGTACCCCGACATAGCATAGCTGCCAATATTCTGCAGGAAAACATAGACCAACAATAGGGACTAGGTCACACCTGTGTCATACTGCCGGTTAGATTGACTAGAGACCTTAAAGTAGAACCGAGGTCATAGTTAATGTGGCCGGTAAAAGACAAACTTTCCTTGCGGATACAGGGGCGGCCAAATCTGTTATAACATCTTCGCTAGATTTAAAAACTACGGGTAAAACAATATTGGCAATGGGAGTAACTCGAAAAGTGCAACATTACCCTCTGACTAAGGACCTCATTCAGACCCGCTCGCAAGCGCTATGCTCTCGCAAGTGGGTCGATGGTGGAGCACTACGCACGTGCCGTGTGTGCCACGCGCAAGCCCTGTAGTGAATGAGAAATTCACTTGCTCCGGGGCTCGCTACAAACGGAGCGGCTATCGATGTTGATCGACAGCTCGCCCCATTTTGTAGGCGGGGAGGGGGGGTGGCTGGACAACCCGAGGTGTTCCTGAAGGAACGCCTGCCATTTGTGGGCGGCCCTATTGACATCACTCGTGATGTCAGTAGCAAGCTTCCTGCTCTATTTGAGCAGGAAGCTCACTAGGGCTTGCGGAAGATGAGACCCTACCACAAGGGTCTTGTCGCAAGCCCGATAGTCGCGATAATCGCGACCATCACCTGGCTGCTCGCAAAAGCTATTGGTCATCACTCACAGCTTAGCGGGGAGCCAGGAGACCGGGTTAAAAAAAAAGCAGCCGCCCTCATTCAGAGCGAGCACTCGCTTTTTGCGAGCGCCTCTGAAAGAGGTCCTAAATCTGCAGAAATTACAATTGGGCCTCTGCATACCAAACATTCTTTCCTTTTGGCTGCAGCGCCCCCAACTAACTTACTTGGCAGAGATCTCTTGTGTAAAATGGGATGTATAATATATTGTACACCTGATGGTGTGTTTTTAGATATCCCTGGAAATCATGCTCAGGAAGTGCAAGATATGTTAGGTACTCCTCAAAGACTAATGTTGCATTCTAACATTCTAGATTCATGTCCATTGCAGGTAGAGGAAATGATCTCACAAATACCGGGTTTCCTATGGACTAAGGATGGGCAAGACACTGGATTGATGGCAGATATAGCTCTAGTAGTTGTTCAATTAAAAGACGGTAGATTAGCTCCAAAAATCCCACAATACCCTCTGAAACAAGAAGTGGAGTTAGGGGTGTATCCTATCATTGAACATCTACTGCAGCAAGGAATTCTGGTCAGGACATCCAGTAAGGCCAACAGTCCCATCTTCCCAAAAAGAGTGGTGGGAGGGGGCTACAGGTTAGTGCAGGATTTAAGAGGGGTAAACAAAATAGTTGAGAGCCCCGTAATGCCTAATACAGCTGTCATCCTAATGCAGATCCCTTCCACCTCTACCTATTTCACTGTTATTGACCTCTGCTCCGCTTTCTTTTCTGTTCAATTTCACCCTGACAGTCAGTACCTCTTTGCTTTCTCCTACAGGGGAGTGCAGTACACCTAGACTCGCCTCCACCAAGGATTCATTGACAACCCAAGTATTTTCTCCCAAGCATTACATGACTGCTTACAATCCTTTCAACCAGAGAATGGATAGGTCCTGATACAATATCCTGATGACTTGTTGTTATGTTCTGATTCATTTGAGTCCTCACTGGCAGACACTAAACAGTTTGTTTCATCTCTCCCAGACAGGACAGAAGGTTTGAAAGGATAAATTGCAGTTGTGCTGGACAAGGGTTAAATTCTTGGGACACTGCATGACACAAGGACTGAAACATCTGACCACAGACAGAATATGAGCCATACATGACATAACACTGCCACAAACCCAGCAACAAATCCATACATTCTTAGGAATGTGTGGATATTGCCGGAATTGGATTCCAGGTTTCTCTGTTTTAGCATTACCACTGCAGGAAATGGTCTCATCAAATAAACCAGAACGAGTTTCTCACACTGAAGAATCCGAGCTGGTGTTTGAGAAATTAAAAGAGTGCTTGACAAGAGCACCTGAACTGGGAATGCCTGATTATGAGAAACCATTTGAACTATACGGTACAGAGAGTGCTGGGTGTGCGGCAGGCGTTTTGACACAAAGACATGGTGATGCCAGCAGACCAGTAGCCTACTACAGTGCACAATTGGACACTGTAGCAAGGTCTCTCCCTACTTGCCTAAGAAGTGTAGCTGCAATAGCTTTGCTGGTATGTAAAAGTGAAGACGTAGTGCTATGACATGAGTTGACAGTCCATACACCTCATGCAGTACCAGCCTTGCTAAATTCAGCACAAACCAGGCATGTCTCATCTGCAAGGTTTATGAAATGGGAGTTATCACTGATGACACCAGTAAATATCACCATAAAAAGGTGCAACACACTAAATCCTGCAACTTAATTGTCTGGTGTGCCTTGTAATGCACAAAGGGTGGAGGATGAGAACACTGGTGAGGGAGGATTTAGTGCAGATACTGATACGCATGACTGTATGGAATACTTAAATCAGACCTTCACTGCGAATGACTTAAGTGACAGCCCGTTAGTGGACGCAGACTTGATGTACTATACAGACGGTAGTTGTCATAGACAGACAGACTCAGGAGACCTGTGCACCGGATACGCAGTTGTAGATGATGAAGGTATCATAGAAGCTGAACCCCTTGGGCCACCCCACGCAGCACAAGTTGCTGAACTGGTATCACTGACCAGGGCATGTGAGTTGGCAGAGGATAAGTCAGTTAATATATACACGGATTCTAGATATGCTTTCGGAGTGGTGCATGATTTTGAGACCCTATGGTGCCTCAGAAATTTCATGACGGCAGCTGGCACACCAGTAGTGCATGTGTCACACATTAGAAGGCTGCTTACGGCCATACAGAAAACAGGCAGAGTGGCTGTTATCAAGTGTAAGGCTCACACTTACAACCAAGACCCAGTCTCACTTGGTAGCAGCTAAGCAGACAAAGCTGCTAAACAGGCAGCAAGCGCCAGCATACAAACATATACACAACTGATGACATTTCATACCATAGACACACAGAAATTAATTGAAATGCAAGATTTGTGTTCCCTACAGGAGAAGGCGGCCTGGAAGGCAAAGGGATATGGCCAAGAGTCCTCAGGACTCTGGAGAGTTGGACAAGGTAAGCCAGTAGCCCCCAGAGCATATCTCCAAAGCTTGGCTGAGGCGGCACATGGTCTAACTCATCTGGGTAAGGAAGGCATGTGTAAACTTGTGGGTGCATATTGGTGTGCACCAGGGTTCTCTTCGCAGGCTGGTAAGAGAGAAATGTTCTGTCTTACTTGTTTGAGAAAGAACACTGAGAAAACAATACAGAACCATCCCATATTTCTCCTACAGACGGACCTTTTCAAGTAATACAAATCGGCTTTATCCAATTATCACCCTGCAGGTAGTTAAATTGACATGTATTAGTTTAAACTTACATGTATTAGTTTGTATTGACATTTTCTGTAACTGGACAGAAGCATATGCAGCTGCCTCTAATATTGCTGTTTTTACTGATAAGTAAATTGTTCAGGAATTTGTGTGTAGATGTGGTATTCCCAAAGTGATTGAAAGTGATTAAGGTACTCATTTTACTGGTGAAGTTTTCCAGAACATGTGTAAATGCAGGGGTATTGGTAGCAGGTTGCACACTCCCCCTAAGCCCAAGGCTAGTGGTCAGGTGGGTAGAGAGTCAATGGGACTATTAAGCACAAGCTGAGCAAAGTCATGGTTGAAACTGGGTTAGCATGGCCAGAAGCATGCCACTAGTCTTGCACAGCATCAGGACCACTTCTAAAACCACCTCTTAACCTGTCACCTTTTGAGATTTTTTGGGGGGTAAACAACCCCATGTGATGATAGATCCTCAAGAAGATTTAAAATACAACAATGAAGTGACTGTGCAGTACCTCATAAAGATGAGTATGCACTTGAGAAAGCAACAAAAGAACTTGAAATTATTGTCTCCTGAGAGGCCAGAAACAAAATGCCATGAGATTGAGCCTGGAGAAAATGTTATGACCCGAAACTTCTTATGTTCAAGTTGTTTAGTAGACAGGTGGGAAGGAACGTACTAGGTTTTGATGACCAGCACTACAGCCTTGAAGGTAGCCGAAAGAAATACTTGGATACATCCCACCCACTGTAAGAAAGTCAGTAACACTGAGACGATTCCAGACCAAGCAGAGATTGAACCTGTTACAGTCACTCGAGAATCTATTCCGTGAGAGTTAAAGAGACAACTGCCATTAAACACCTGAAATCAAGATCAAACAAAAGATCTACTTCTACAGCATTGAAGACCACTGTTCTTTCAGACTTTTTTCGTCTCCTATTATTTATTTCCCTCTCTTTTTTCCCTATTCTTGTTTTTTCCACTAGACAATCTATTTTTGCCAAGGTAATCAGGTGATGGAGAATGGGTTTGGTGATGGTGCTGAAGGTGTGGAATCAGAGGAGAAATTGATAAAAAACTTTGGTCCAGCTTAAAGCATTGTTCAGTTTTAGTATAGTAAATAGACCTGATGAAACTTTGGGATTTTGAAACACTATGGAATATACTTTGTAAATACTATGAGCCCATAATTGAAGAGGAAAAAGGTCTATGTATGCTTAATAGTGATTTGAATATTCTTTAGAGGATTAGTATATATTGGTGGAAGGTAAAGAAATGTATGTATATTTTGAAATATTGAAATTGGTCCAATTAAGGAAAGAAATGTGAATAGATTTAGCCATACATAATTATATGTATAGTGGATGTTACACCAAACATCATAGAAAATTTAGTCCTAAATTCCCCCAAGCATCCTTTATAGGTTAGATGAGTTCCCACATCCTACCAATGGTCCCTAGGGGATCCGTTAATCGCATATAAGGTTTGTCTTACCGTTTCCTACTGTCCTCAATTGAATAATTGATGTTTGATTTGTGTTATACTGTATGTATATAAGTATAACTCGCGTGTGTGAGGGAGGCGGAGTTGCTTTGGCGGCACACGCGATGGGGGTGTATAAAGGTAATGTTTCTTCATTATTACATGTATGTCCTGATGACGAGTTTGGATTAAAACTCGAAACATTGACTTAAGAGACCGCAGTTATTGCTTTATTGATAAGCCCGAAGAGTGACACTTTTTTCTGCTGTACTGTTTGTTGATCCCAGTGAGCACCACGGCCTGAATCAATTGAAGGGAGTGCCTGCATCCATTGGTATTGTGTATATATATAAATAAATATATATATATATATATATATATATATATATATCAAGATTTTATGTCTGACTAAATGTCATAAGAAGGTATGATAGTTTATGGAGACTATCAAAGGCTGGACTGTTGAAGTAAAAAATATTAAATACACTACAAAATATGCCTTATATCCCAGACTTTAACAAAATCCCAGTTTACATTTAAAATTGGCCTAAAACACAATATCAGATTATTCTGTTCAAAACTTTTAAAATAGTCCTTGGATTGATTGAGAGTATAAATACTGTATGTTTGCTTCAATTGTTAGCTTGGACAATGGGAATCTGTGATGATCAAATAGACCCTGTACTGTAATTGTCTCTGGTCTGCAGAAAACCAACAAGAAGGTCAGATAACATACAAAATGCTAAGGATATGCAGATCTTTAATTGTAGCTCCTGACTGCATTGTGTTTAACACACCCTGTGCATGAAATGATCTGTGCATATTACTATAAGTTGTATTCAATATGTATATATAGTACAGATCAGACATTTATATTAGAATTAATAGTGACATGTGGAAAGTATTATATATAGCCTGGCTTTTGTGGCACACACAATACAAACCTGTCTCCTACTCAATCATTTATACATAGTAGTCACACATACAACCAACGGTTTACACCAAAGTACAAATGTATTAAAGAGAAGAAAACCAGTTATACATATAGGCCCTCATTCAGACCCGCTCACAAGTGCTATGCAAGCGGGTCGATGGTGAGGGCCTGTGCACATGCAGCCCTGGAGCGAGTGACAAATTCACTCGCTCTGGGGATCGCTACAAACGGGGCGGCTGTTGATGTTGATTGACAGCTCGCCCCGTTTTGTAGGCTGGGTGGGGGGGTGGTCAGACAAACGGAGGCATTCCTGAAGGAACGCCTGCCATTTGTAGGCGGCCCCACTGACATCACCAGTGATGTCAGTAGGGAGCTTCCTGCTCTGTTAGAGCAGGAAGCTACCTGGGGTTTGCGGTAGATGAGACCCTACCGCAAGGGTCTCGTTGCAAGCCCCGATAGTCACGATGGTCTTGACCATCGCGACCATCACCTGGCCACCTACAGCTTAGCGGGCGGCCAGGATGCAGGCTTTTAAAACAAAAGCGGCCGCCCTCATTCAGAGCAAGCACTCGCTTTGTGCGAGCGGCTCTGAGTGAGGGCCATAGTCCAGGGATGGGACCACATATTAACATCGTGTTTGGGGTCATAATGTACAGAATTGTGTTAGCAGTAAGCCGGTGGTTGCGAATAGATTGTCGCACATTGCGGCAAGAAGATATTAACAATGCTGGATTTATGTTTAATATAGCATATAACAATGGTTGATTTGAACTAGCTTTTTGGTGGGAACCCAGAGGTGAACATCTACAACAGCATCCTGAGCTTAGGCATCGCCCACTGTTTGAACCAACCAATGACCCCCAGTGAACTGGAAACGTGCCGCCTATGGACCAATGGAAGAAGACACAGCCTGCTATTATACACACCGATAATTTAACTGTATAAATTAGGCTCCCCTGGTCCAGAGAGTAGTAGCTGTATTCTACCGTTCATCTGTTGACGACTGTACTCTGGATCCAGGGAGCGCATGCGAAAGTATGTATACTGGTTTGTAACTCTGACCTCTTTCCTGAATTGTTTTGTACCACTGTATAACTTGTGATACTAATGTTATATCCTTTTCATACAATATTTACCTTTGTGTGTTGGACCACAGAAGCTGGTGTGTGTGTGTGTGTTCACTTGTTTTCACATAAGATCATTATACTGTGATATATATATTGCACTGTAATTTACATTTTTTGATACGACGATAGCGACTATTACGCATGACTACAATAAGGGAAGGTATTGCATATGCATCACACGTTGCATCCAATGTGCATTCACATTTGCGTATCGCCATACGCAAGGTGCGTCTATGTGGCGTCAACAGCCGTAGAGAGATTTAAACAGGATCTCACACTCCGCGGATGCAGCAACCAATGAGAGTCTGTCTGACTCTCATTGGCTGCTAAAACAAACACACCGCCACCAGGTAGTACGAGTGTACTACCCGGCGCTGTGTTTGTTACTGTGTAGTGTGGACCGCTCTCACTGCAGTCCACACTACACTTAAGTACTGTGGGGCTCGGGGGACACTGGTGGCGGGTGCAGCTGCGCTGCTGGATGCAGGCGGCTATGGACCCCTGAAACACAAAGGGCCTTGGTGCAAGGCACCGGCTGTACCACCCCTAGTTCCGCCACTGGTAGTGGCTATGATGGCATATAAAGGGGCATGTGGAGGGGTCTGATGGCATATAAAGAGGCATGTGGTGGCTCTGATGGCATATAAAGGAGCTTGAAATCTGATAAATAAAATGGTTGTAACCCCCCCTGCAGTTTTGGCCACGCCACCTGTTTGGGAATCTGAAAATAAAAAGTTGGTAACTCTATACACAATATACTCCCATAGAGAGTATTAAGCTTTTTCAAATGTGGTCACTTACTTTTAAATGAAACACACAAGTTCCTAAAAAAATGTGCCACAATGTAAATACACACAGACTCAAATGAGTACGAATACATAGAATATGGTTTCAAAAACAGTGCTTCTGGCAACCCTAGCAGTGCCTCTTGGTATGGTTAAAGTTGTTATGCTTTCATGTTTCATTTGGTTCCTTTTATGAACTCTGAACATTTTTTCTATAAACAAGAGCTAAATATATCCAGGTCAGATACATACAACTACAAACTTTGTCTCAGGAAGCCACATCTATTTTCTGGTAGGCCACACCCCATCTGTGATTTGCAAACAATAATTAATCTGAGCTATGCAACAGGTTTTGGTGATTTGCACTTTATGTTTAGCTAATAGAAAATGTTTATCTGGTGCTGGGATTTTGAACCCATTGTAATGAGTATTGGTGCGTCATGTTTCTCAGGAGCAATGTAAAACTCATCCAGTCTCACTAGTCTATATGTGCTGTGCCAGTATTTGATATAATCATCATTCTCTCCTAGCATTATATAGTAGGAATGACCATAATTTAGTCTACCATTGATGATGCCATCAATGGCAGAAAACCATTGCTGCAAACCATCAATGGTTTACACCAGGCATGTCAAACATGCGGCCTGAATAGACATTTTCCAGAGTGTGGGCTCACATATATATACAGTAATATGCGGCCCACACTACTGCCACGACTGGTGCACAGCTCCAATCAGGCAGTGTTTACTTACCAGTGTGGCAACGCTGGGTCTCAGAAGCGATCAGAAGCCTCTGATCGCTTACGAGGGCAGCGTTCCCAGTGATGCAGCGTGCGTGTGACGTCATGACATCACCTGCGTCGCCCTTGAATAACGGAGCCTGAGCCTGCCGCTCTGGATCTAATTAGATCCAGTCAGCAGCAGCGTCTGCGCGGGACGGCGGAGGTGATGATGGCATGGACTGGAGCTGTGCCCAGCGGCCGTCGTGAAGAAAGGTAAGTACTGCACAGACAGGTGAGGTCTGGGGTCTGTTCTATACTTGGAAGGGGCACAGCATAAGGGGCGTTACTGGGGGGCACAACATAAGGGCATTACTGGGGGCTCTGCATAAGGGGTATTGCTGGGGGCACTACTAAGGGCATTACTGGGGGCTCTTCATAAGGGGTATTACTGGGGGCACAACATAAGGGGCATTACTGGGGGCTCTGCATAAGGGGCATTACTGGGGGCTCTGCATACAGGGGCATTACTATGGGCTCTGCATAAGTGGCATTACTGGGGGCACAACATAAAGGGTATTACTGGGGCACTGTATAATGGGAACTACTAGGGCACTGCATAAGGGGCATTGTCACTTTTCACTGTGTCTCCTAACACTGCTTAGTAAATAGACCCCTTAATCTACTTATGGCATCAGTACAATTTTCTGAACTTCTGTGGAACTGATTGTACCTATACCATACAATTCACACGACATCAGCACACACATTTACAGAGCAGTTATGTATTTCTAACAAAAGAACGTTTGAATGATACCAGATCAAATGATGTTGTGTAACCTATTAATATTGGTTATCTAATAAGCTAGTAAATATTCTTGCATCATACACATTTCAATCATAAGTGTTAAATAGAAACAGTTTAACATGAATTCATAGCTGTTGCCAATTATTCTTCAGGTCTTAACTGTGATTCTCAGGATTAATGTTGCCTCATATTGGCTGGTAGAATGTGTACTGTGTAATAGTGAAAGTACCTGAATGAATCACACAGCGCTATAAATACAGCAGCAGAGAACATTGACAGACATCAGAGAGACTTTCCCTGGACTTTGGAGCAAGAGCTACCTATGATGGTGAAACTACTTACAGTGATTCTGCCGTGCTTGGCTCTTTGTTTTGATGCAGCGGTAAGACACAGGATTCTGCTAGGATTTAAATCTGTGTGACTGCTTAATCATATTATATTGTTACCAGTGTACTCTGATTGAACTTAATGCAGTACATTCTTTGCACTGTTATACCCCTTTTACACAGAGCTAAAACCCGGGTTGTTGCAGGGTTAACCAGGTAGCTCCTTGGTGTAAAAGGGGACAGGGTTGGATTCCTGGGTTGAGTGGCCCGGTAATCCAACCCAGGTAACTTGCAGGGTTTCACTCGGGAATGACCCATGAAACCCTGCAGTGTAAACGGCGCGATCCGGTTCACGATGACTTGGAGTGTGCCGCATGCCATTAGATTGGCTGGCTTCAGTGGCGCTTGAAGATGTCGTCATCTCCAAGCGTCCACTTCCACGCCGGAAGTGCCGGGACTGCAGTGTGAATGGCGCCGACTCGGGAATATGCTGGGTCAGTGCCGGCTAAATTCCGGGTCTGATCCGATTTAGAACCCTGTCCCGACCCAGAATTTAGGTATAAAAGCGGTATAATGCTGATTCACACTAAGCGATATATCACTCGTTCAGCCAACGAACAAGATATCGCATAATGCATTTGTCCGTGTGTACAGGCGACATGTCTGTACAGAAGTCGTTCACAGACATATTGCGTGTGCCGTGCAGCACAGGTAGAAATATCTGTGCATCTGTTAAGGTGGGTACACACGTAAAGATTTTCTGTCCAACCAGCCAACTAGTTGATTGGTTGGAATGAAAATCTGGTAAGGAAGGGGAGTAACTGATGATCACCAATTTGCTCCTAAATGCCAGAAAACAGATGAAAATGGACGTTCAGACAAGTTTGTTAAATGTTTGATCTAAACAGTTTGTTCATACAACAGTTTTTGTCCATTTAGCGGCGTTTGGGAGCAAATTGCTGATTGTCATTTGCTTTCATACCTTACCAGATTTTCATTCCACCCAATCAACTAGTTGGATGGTTGGACAGAAAATCTTTACATGTGTAACCATTAGTCTACACGGACGACCCACCAACCAACCTTACATGTGCTGCAGTGACCGCCGACACTGACATCTCAATCGTACAGGCGAATTTAAATTCTGTCCAGTTGTGATATCAGGATAGGCATATCGAGCGGCAGTTTGTTAAGTGTGTATGGGTTTAACAATTGGCCGCTCGGCAGTAGGATCCAAGAGGGTCAGCTGACATGTCAGCCTGGTGTGTATCCATCAGGCAACATTGGCACCTAGCAGAAAACACTCATGTTTTGCCCTGGTTTTAAAATATACTCTGTATACAGTAATAGTAACTGTAATCCTGTTTCTTTCTCTGTTGTGTAGCTTGCACAGTGCAGTTTGGCTGGTCAGTGGCAGAATGACCTCGGCTCTAATATGACAATATCTGACATATCAAAAAACGGAACGTTCTCAGGCACTTATCTAACAGCTGTATCTGCCACCAATAAGACCAGCATTAAGAAATCACCTCTTATCGGATATCAACAAACAAATGGGCTTCCGACATTTGGGTTTACAGTGAAATGGAATTTTTCAGGTAATTTTATTATTTGCTCTCTAATGTATCCCCTCCTGTATTCTAGTACAGATTATGTTGGCCAATGCTGTTCATGTCGTGTAAATAGTTCAGCACAGTGAGATATTATACATCTGTCAGTGAGAGATTTCCTCCTTGTCTGTGAAAACAATGCAATCTGCACATGTTATGGCCAGAGATGGTTTGGAAAACAGCTCTGCATGTGGCGTAATATTTGAGTAAAAATACTATGTATAAGCCAGAGCCATACTTGTCTACCATCCCGAGTTGGTTGGGAGCCTCCCGAAAATCGGGTGCTGCTCCCAACCTCCCTGGAAGGCAAGCAATCCTCTCAGCTGCCGCCCACCCCTCCTATCCCCCCCACAATTATATTTGAAAACCCCGCAGTGGGGGGGGGGGGGGGGCGGTGACGTGATGCACGCTGAGTCGGGTCATTTTGGCTCTGCCCCCTGCTTCACAATGCCTGTAATATCGGCATTGTGTAGCGGGGCGGGGCCAGAATGATGCAATAGTGTGGGCCCGACCCACCCACAAAAGCTCGTAGTCTGGTCGGCCCCGCCTCCTCATGCTGGCCACGCCCCCTGTCATACCGATCTGGCTGCTCCATCCCGGAAGGGGCAGCCAGAAAGTCGGCAAGCCTGGCCATAGCTGTATTCTATATCCCAAAACTTCATAAAAGGTCTTTTTATAACCAGTGTCATGTTATCAATAAGAAGAAAACTCACAGGAAATGTGACAGATTTGTTATGTGATAAGTTAATAAATAGGAATGATTGCAGATGTAAAAAGAGACAGAAGCACTGATAACATGAAAAAACAAAAGAAGGGGTTTCCTTATTCAGTGCACTTTCCCCTAATTTACATACAATAGTAATTGGAAAGTATTCATTATATCAATTAAAACCTAACTTTATAGTTTATTTTTTAATAATAAATAAATCTATTAATAATAGCAGCAAAATATATAAAATATAGAAGTTATTTCAGATAGAAATAGTGACTTAAAACTTGATGTGCAGGCTTGGATTAGTTCTGGATTTTCCTGCCAATTTCTGATTTTTCCCACCACAAATGGGGTCTCAGAAAGAGGCAAAATGTCATCTTTCATGGACAAACATCATCATTCCTGGACAAAAGTCCATGAGAGATTAAGTTTTACCTCTTTCTGAGATCCGATTTTTCGGCGGAAAAATTGGAATTTGGCAGGAAAAGCCGAACTACTTTGAGCCTGCACATCCCTAATTTTAGTGGCCTGTACAAGAAAAAGCATCAGTACCCCCCCCCCCCCAATTTTTCTGGGACTGTCCCGCTGTCCCACCCGCAGGCTGCAGTGTCCCGCGGTGGGGGGAAAGTTGGGGGCAGCATCATGTGTGCAGCGTGTATGCAGAGCGAGTGTATTCACAGTACGGGGGGGAAGCCCGGGGCGTAGCCCAGCATCTCGGAGATGCTGGGCACGCCCCATTAGTGATGTAAATGGGGGCGTGTCATCAGACCACTCCCGCTTTACGATTAGGCCATGCCACCTTTTCGGGCGCGCGCACCCTCGGCTCACGGAGATCCCGACTCTGGGACTTCGAATGTTGGGAGGTATGCACACGTTGTAGGATTGAAGGGGCCATGGCCAATGATACTGTGGCAGTGTGGACCTGGGCCTCTTGGTTGTGTATAAATCTCAGTTGTTACACCCCCCCTCCCAAAACCCCCTCGCTATCGCTCACTCTCTCTAAAATTACTTTACCTGGCCATTACAAACCACCCACACCCCCTCCCAATGCCTCTATTTTATGTTTTAAATAACCTTCCTTAATAATTCCTCTCATGATTCAATGATGAAGTGAAGATTACTGACAGTATAATTTAGATTTTCAATAATTAATAACATTGTAAAGCATCTACCCCACCCGCACTGTCACTGGCTGCTGTACTGCTCTCTCACTGCTGCTGCCAGGCCCTGTACTGTAGGCTCTCTCTCAGTCCAGGCTTCACTCAGCTGAGCTCATTCTGCCTTGCTGTCTCTGAGTCCTGCTTAGTGGATAGTTTTAGTAGTACAAGGGACACTCTGCTGACATACATTTTCATACCTCCCAACATTCGTCCCACAAGAATCGGGTCTTCCGCGCGCCGGAAAGGGTGTGTGGCCTGATCGTAAATGGGGCATGACCTAATGGTACATCACTAAGGAGCGTGCCCAGCATCTCCGAGATGCTGGGCTTCCCCCGGGCTTCCACCGGTACTGTGAATAGATGCATCTATTCTCGCTCTGCATACCCGCTGCTCTGCTATGCAGTCGTGTATGCTTCCCCCAACTTCCTAACAATATTAGAAATGAACCTCTATATACCCCTGCCTATACCTTCTGAAAACCTTCCTATAAACATCTAAACACAACGCTAATTGCGTACGCAGTATGACCGCAAATAAAGACAGGAGTGGAATCTGTGGTTCCAACGCACAAGTATTATTCAGGTAAAAGTACAGTCAGTTACACGCAATCTATACATACATAATTTAGGCGTAAAAAGGAAATAATACAGACCCAAGTACAGTATACATACGCTTGCGCCTCCGGACCCAGAGATAGACCTCAGACTAGAGACCCCTAGTACATACAACCTTCAGCATGGACTCCTCAACCAGTATATGGGCACATGTATTTATTCCCCCCCAGACTATAGCAGGACAAAGGGGAAATTTCCTGCTGATATCATTGGTTCCCAGAGGAGAAGCATATGTTACGGCACATTTAACAGGTTGTTTCAAATAGACTTTCCCTGCCTCTAACAGCCGGAGTCTTTCTGGTAACGCCTCCTGTAACATTTCATCAGCTAAACATTTTGTTGCTTGTAAGTTCTGCGATCCGTAACTTGAGTTTGCATGATGCGATCTCTACACCGATAACACCGGGATGCTGTAAAAAGTGTATGCATCAGAACGAAACCAAACACACCTTGCTTATCATGTATAATACCTTAGTTATCAAAAACCTCTATTTCTTAGCATTTAAACTAACTTAACCAACTTGAAGCATACAATTTGATGCTAATGGAACCTTGTGTGCGAATATGTAGTGTGTGGGTATTCGGGGTTTGGTATAAGGACGCTAGTTATTAATGGGTGAGATTTAAGTGCATAATCTCTCATACACGAAGTGAACATCCAGCAGTGTGGATGGCTGAGGGTTGTAGTTCTACATGCCCTCTGTCAGCAGGCCCCCACCTGTTGTGTGTTCAAAGGAAAACATAACCTCTTTTGTTCTCACAGACTCTTGTGTGAAATGCAAATGTATTACCACCTCAAGCTGTGGACTTTGGGGCCATCCTGTCTAGGATTCAGACAAATCCAATTGTGTAGATCAATGCCTGGATTATATTACAATTGCCACAACTATACTTTATCTGCATCCAGGGATTCCCAATTTGTATGTAAAAATACCCATTGTCTATTCTTATTTACTTTTACTCAGGAAGCTTGTTTTTCCAGTTGCCCTTGGTAGGTTAACAAAAACATTGCCATCTGTTCTTAGCTCCTGAGTTATAACTTGAATTGACGCTGGCCACAAAATGGTGTCTTGCGATCTCATTTCCAAAATGGAGTCTTGCGGCCATTTGCAAGATGGCGTCGCCGCGATTAAATTTTAAACTGAACTTGTCTCAGCCAATTATTCAGCTTCGACATTCCCCCCCACCGCGGGACACTGCGAACCACGGGTGGGACAGCAGGACAGTCCCAGAAAAACGGGACTGTCCCGCTGAGTGCGGGACAGTTGGGAGGTATGCGTTTTGCTAATGCTTTCTCAAGACCTTGATAGGTCTGTGACACCGCGGCATTTGTATATACTCCAACAGACACCCTCCAAAGAAATACAGATCATATGGCAAATATATACTTTAAATGTGCTTTAATAACATCTGTTACAGTAGGTTGGACATGAGTATATCGCTGTGACAGCTTTTATGTTATGTAGTAAATCACTGGTCGAAAGATCTGTGATTCTGTGGCAATAGTATTAGTATTAAAATAGACATTCTCAATTGAAACAGAAATAACACAATATAGTACTGTATATGCTCTGGTCAAGTTAAAGTAGACATTCTTGAGTGAAACAGAAATCACAATATATATGGGCTCTGAACAGGGCCGCCATCAGCGTGGTACAGCCGGTACTAATGTACAAGGCCCAGGTTCAGAGGGTGCCCTGCAGAGTGCAGATGATCCTGCCTGTGAACTGCTACAGGCAGATGTCTGCCAGTGCCTGTAATTACAGAGCAGTTTACTGTTAGAATCAGTAGTGCACTGCGGGGCCCCCTGTCACTGTGACTAGCGGCAGGTCGGCATAGGAGGGCAGAGCAAAAGCTTTAGCATTGACTGTCCCATTTACAATCTGCGTCTCTGCCGACCACCTGTCCTTCCTTCTCCCCTACAGGGGATGAGTTAGCGATGACCATCGAACATCAATCATTCAAAATCATCGATGGTTTATGGCCGATGTTGAATATTTTAAACATCGATGGCTGAAAGCCAATGGTTCTTAGCCATCAATGAACTAGTGTGAGAGGATGTTTTGTTTTCGGATGCCCCACCCCCTGGTCCCGCAGAGCCCCACCCCTGTTTTTTACTGGCTCGCCGTTCTCCCATGCAGCGGTGGTCATTGATGAGTGCAAACTATCGATTGTTTACCATAGATGGTTTGTGCACCATCGATGGTACCCACTGATTAACCCGTCGATGATAACCATCGATGGACACCCCACCAATGGCCATCCCTAGGATGAGTTAAGTCCCTTCTCCCCTCCCCCTTTCTGAGTTCCACCCAGGCTTCCCTCACTCTTACTCTGCCTTTCCTGTCTCATCTCTCTGCCCCTTCCAGAGTCCACTCCCCATCCCCTCCCCGAGGCCCTGCCCCCTCCTGATCTGCACGGCCTGTCCATTTCCCATGCCGGCTGCAGCTGGTGTCTGAGGACACATAATGCTGCAATAAAAGGTAAGTACCTTAGGGTGAATATGTACTTATTCATATTATGTGGTTGAGGTGGGGGTATATACTTATATTACCTGGAGGGTGAGGTGGGTTGAGGGGTGTAGTATATGAGGGGGTGTATAGTAATGTATCAGGGGATGAGGTGAGGAGTATTATAATGTATCTGGGGGAGGTATAGTAATGTATCAGGGATGGGAAGGGGGATGAGAGGTATAGTAATGTATCTGGGGGTGTATATATGATCTGTGAAATAAGATGGGTTTAGGGATGTAATGTATCAGTGGGTGTGTATACCTATTTTATCTGGAGGGGAGGTAGGTAGGGGTATGTAGTAATGTATTGTGGGGGTGTTGTATACCACTATTTTTGGGGGGTATGAGGTGGGTTGAGGGTTGCAGTATTGTATCTCTGTGGAGCACTGTGTGCTGTACACGACAGGTGAGGCTTTTGACGTGGCTGGTGTGTGTGGGCTAGAGGTTTGGGTGAGCGTCTTGCAGAGAGGGCATCCAAGGTTTGAGACCTGGTAAGGGACATTTTATTTTTTTATCTTCACTACAGGATTAAAAAGAAATCACTTTGTGGTGTGTGAGTTCTGTCATTTATACAGGTATCTGTGTTGACCAAAAAGACGCATTCCCAGCATTGCATAAAGACCGAGCAATTGAAGTTCAGTATTCTTATCCAACCCTACTAAACTCAGGAGCTGATTCATACTCGCTTGCTAGATGTGTTCGCTCGCTTGATACGTATGCAAATTCAGCAAGGCAGGTGATCGCACAGCAAGGCATTAGCAGCCCACTATATCTTGGCGTGCGATCACATTGTGTATGCAGATGCACACCAGCCTGTCTTAAGATGCCCACTTGTGCATGTCATCTCCAGGAAGTGTATGCAACCATCGGTAACATCGAGTACCATAGGAAGCAAACGCAGCACTTGTGGTTGACCATACCCTGCCGCAAGCACTGCGAGCGCTTCAGTATGAAATTCAACCAAGTGATGTGTACTATGATGCTACCTCTTCATAATGCACGCCTCTGAAACAGTGTTGAGATGCTCAGGCACTCCTGTGTTCACACCTCCACTCCCCCATTTCTAGCAGCCTGCCCCTGTCACCACCCACAAACAGCTTCTCTTGTTACTGATTCTGCTGGGCAGTCTATGTGCAGCGAGCGAATGGTTCCCGATCTCTCGCAGTGGTTCACGCATGCGCACTGCGATGCATATGTATGCTCATAATGCGAACCATCGGCAGCTATAGCAAACGCATCTTAGCGATAGGGTCTGAATCAGGTCCTCAATACATTATCCTCAAGTTCCCACCACCTGCCATTTCTATGCTACTTTATGCCACCTAGCAACATTCTATGCTAAACCGTCATGCATTAGACATTGTATTGTACACTTTACAGAGTCGTCTCTTTGTGTGCATGGCCACCCAAGTCCCTTCACCACCTCCCCCCCACCAAGAAACATTTTCATATTCAACATCACTGAGCTACTGTAATTATATGGCTCACCACAATCCCCCACTCTCATTCGCTTCTATTTAATGCCGCCGCATGCTGAGCTCACTATTGACATTGTAAACATTGTCTGCTGTAATTTGTAGACGTCACATCACATACACGACAGATGTGACTTTTGGTATAACTGGCATGTGTTGGCTAGAGGTTTGGGTGAGCGCCTTGCAGAGTGGGCGTCCCAGGTTCAAGAACTGGAATAGGAATTTTGTCCTATTGCATGCTGTTTTTCCCCTGCATGCTGGTACTTGGAGAACCACAAGTACCTGCATGCGAGGCATTACAGGCCCGCTGGTACCTGTATTTCCACAGCAAAAGAAATATAAAAATAAAAACAAGACACACACCATAGAAAGTTAAAGTTTATGAAAACATACATGCACACACGGAATGGGTATGAAGTATCCAGACGCTGGCAGCCAGAAGGGAGAATGTAAGTACCCTATCCCTACCCCTCCTCTTACTGGTGTCTAACCCTAACTTCCCCCTCTAGTGCCTAACCCTAACCTCCCCCCAGAGGTGCCTAAACCTTACCCTCCTTACCACACCCTAAACCTAACCCTCCAGGGGCGGTGTCTAAGCCTAACCTACCCCCGGGGGTGCCCAACTCTAACCCTAACCCTCCCCACGGCTAACGCTTAGGGCACCCCGGACTTACCTCATTTGGACTGGCGTCCTTCGGCGTTCGGTATTTCAATATTTACTTTGGTATTTCAATGCCTATCTTATGTCTCGTGCCGGGCTTCTGCATTCAGGATGTAGACCAGCGGCATCTTGTCCACCGGTCTATTGACTGCATCCCTGCACACACACTATAAATATGTTTATATTTACTGTATAGTATATATTTAAATTATAGTATATTTATAAATAGAAACTTCACGCAAGTACTGCATTAATACTAATGAAAAAAATATTCAAAACAGTTTTGAAAATTATTTTTTTTCACAATACTTTAATAAACCAGAGTACAGTACTGTACAGTATAAAAAAATTACCAGCTGCCTGAGTTGCTCTGTGAGGAAAAAAGTACAGTTTTAGAACAGTAATAGGGTACAGTAAAAGTACAGAATCAAGTCTTTCACTAGTACTGTACAGTCATTGATCTATCCATACAGCTTACATTGTAAGTCATTTTTGATTGCTCACAACATGGCTGGCTCACCTGGCACTCTTGTAATGGCATAAAAAAAACTACATGGACCTGACTTATGTATTTTGGGACTCTACTCCTAGCAATAAGATACTGCAACCACCTACAGTATTTTGTGTCATCTCTTTTAGGCTTAATCTACAATATTCCACCCAAGGTACTGTAATCCCACTGTGGGTGGAATGTAGAGTACAGTCAATGGAAGTTAATAACCAAAATGTCTGTACCAAATCTGCTTGATGCCTACTGTATTGTGCACTCTAGTTTACTTTTTTACTTCAGTTTAGTGTACAGTACCTAATCCACAGTGTGCACTTTTGAGTGTTAAACACCTTGAGCCCTGCTGGTGAAGGAGTGCTACAATACTGTATATAAAATAAAAATTATTAAAATTATTATTACTGTTCAGTCCCTCTATTTAGCTGCGCGGGTCCCTGGCCTTGCGCCTGTTGCCTGCGAGTAGCTTCTTCTGTTTTAGTAAAAAAAAAAAGGTTCAGTAAATTACAGAAACAACTAAAGTTGGCTAGTTCTAATAACTCTTCATCCACATTTCCATTTCATTCATCCCCATTTCATTTATCCCCAAGCTGCTTTGTGTAGAAGTTCATGAGGGGCAAAACACAGTCTTTAACCACCCAACAGAAATTATGGAGGGGCAACTGCCCCCTCTGCCCAACGGGTTCCCCGCATCCCTGGGAAAGACAGGGTGCCAGGGGGAAACTGACAAACACGAGGAAGCAGAGCCAGAGGGGGCGGGGTAAACTGACAGGCAAAATGGAAAGCTGAAAGACACAGGGGGGTAGGGAATGAGGCTGAAAGACACAGGGGGAAAAGGAAAGAGGCAGAAAGACATGGGAGGTGAAGCTGAGATGTGATACCCCCAAATCAGCAGTGTTTTCTCCAGCATGGAAGGGGTTAATGGCCAGGAGTTAGGACCCTGCTGATCACCTGGAGATGGTTCTGCCAGCCTTAAGGAGGGAAACTAGAGAGAAGCTGTTGGGGGTGGAGCTAGAGAAGCCCAGTCAGTGAGTCCTGCACAAGACTGGGAGAGGAGCAGCATACTGTGAGCAGTGGCTGAGTTTCTGGGCACACGTGGTGCCTGAGGAGAGCTGCAGTAGTGATAGGAACTGCACTGCCTGTGAGGATCCTCAGAGTCAGACTGGCCCATGCTGAGAGCTGCAGTAGTGATAGGAGCTGCACTGCCTGTGAGGATACCCAGAGTCAGACTGGCCCATGCTGAGAGCTGACAGAGGAAAGAGCCTCCTGCAGAGTCTGACAATTGTAACTGTCAGCACCAGAGAGCCTGCTATTGCTGCAGAGGGACACTGGCCCTTATTCAGAGGCGGTCGCAAGAAGCGATTGCTCTCTCTGAATGAGGGCGGCCGCTTGATTTTTTAAGTGTGGCCTCCTGGTCGCTAGCTAAGCTGTGGGTTACCACCCACAGCTTTAGCGACCGACCAGGGTGATGGTCACGATGGTCAAGACCATCGCGAACATCGGGGCTTGCGACGAGACCCTAAGGTTGGGTCTCGGCAACCGCAAGCCCCAGGGAGCTTCCTGCTCCGATCGAGCAAGAAACTCCCCACTGATATCACTGCTGATGTAAGTGCGGCCACCCACAAAATGGCAGGCGTTCCGTAAGGAACGCCTCCGTTTGTGTAGCCACCCCCCCGCCCCGCCTACAAAACGGGGCGAGCCGCCTCTTTTGTAGTGAGCTCCGGAGCGAGAGAGTTTCTCTCTCGCTCCGGGGCTTGCGCAAGTGCAGTGCGGCCGCTGCGCAGGGCCTTAACATCGAACTGGTTGCGAGCACTCAGCGCTTGCAACTGTGTCTGAATGAGACCCACAGTGAGTAACCAATGCAAGAACTGACACAGAGTGACCACATAGAGAAGAGAGCTTAAGAGCTGATTGTTTCTGCAACAAGGACAATCCCAGTGCACACAAGTGCAGGACAGAACTATTCCAGTGTGTCAGTGTACCTGCTGCATCAGTGAGAGCTATCCAGGTATAGCAGCAAGCTATATTGTACCCATTGCAGTAAGAGAGACATAATCATACTGCTAACACTAGTGTACCACAGTATTTGTTCTGAGTGACCACATTTACAGGGACAGCACTCCTGCATCTCAGTATACAGTGATTACCTGCACCTCCTTTGTATTTATGTGCACCAATGAGAGCCTGTACAGGGAAGATTAAGTGATAATACCTCAAGGACACACAGAGAGGGACATTGTGCTCCTTATTAGCAATTTGCAGTAAGACCTTACACCAGAACAGTTGAGTATAATTATACTCAGAGACATTGTATTGTAATGCGCTTAGTGTTACTGATAAGTTAAACTAGAATTATTCATTGCCAGTTAGTAATAGCATATGTGAAACAGGTATTATAAATGTATATTGAGCAAGTTATAGTGAGCTTTGGAAAGTGATCATAAGTTAATTCAAGTAACTGTATATATTTTTGGTATTGTCGTATCCTTGCATACTTTGGGCCTGATTCAGACCCACTCGCGAGCGGCTGTCCGCTCGCAAGTGGGTCGATGGTCTGCACTGCGCATGCGCACAACGGAGGGAGCTCTGTTGTGCGCATGCGCGAGACGCGACGAGCGAAGGACTTTCCTTCGCTTGTAGTGTCTGATCAAAGGGGGCGTGCTGTCGATGTTGATTGACAGCACGCCCCCTTTGGTGGGCGTTCCGGGGGCGTGCCTGCCAGACAGAGGCGTTCCCAAGGGAACGCCTACCGTCAGAAGCCGGCCCCACTGACATCACTAGTGATGTCAGTGGGAGTGATTTTGGCTCTGATAGAGCCAAAATCACTCCTGGCCTTGCGGTTGAGAAACTCAACCGCAGGCTTCTGCTCGCAGTGGCGATGGTCAAGACCATCGCGACCATCATCCTGCACGCTCGTATATGCTGTGGGCGGTGACCCACAGCTATACGAGCATCCAGGAGGACGCTCCATATTTATGGAGGTGGGCCCTGATTCAGAGCGAGCGCTCTGGTCAGAGCGTACGGCTCTGAATCAGGGCCTTTAACCTTTACCCCGAACAGTACAAGCGTGACGAAGTGTCTTAGCATAATAAAATTAATGTAACTTTCCCCAATGTGTGTTTACTCTTCTGGGTTCTGGGGGGTCTCCTGTCTCTCTGTTATGATACGAGGAGCCTCAAAGAGGAACTGCCCTGATCCACTCCCAAGCAGGTTCCAGAAGAACAGCAGATACAATCCACTCACTGACATCCCACCAAATTGGGGGTTTTACATTTTGGCGTCTACGAACAGGATCGACCATGGAACTGCGAGAAGGCAGCACATCTGCAGACAACAACAGTATCAGGGAAATGACTGACAGGGTTGCAGGACTCAACCAGTGGCCCACTGAGATGAGAAAGCAGATAAGAGACCTGAGACAGAAACGGGCTGTAACCGGACGTGAGGAGTGGTGTCCAGACCGCAGAGTGCGAAACCAACCCCGATGGGATGTTTCCCGAGTGACCAGAAGAAGAGTAATTAATCAATTCGACACTCGAGGGAGACTTATCTGGCGAGATGCAGAACATTGAGCGGAACTGTTGACAGCCTTCAAGAAGAGATGTAGGTCCAATTGCAGTAAGACAGGACCAAGTTAAAGTGTCTAATGTATTGTTTGCCATTGACGATAAACAAGCTAGCCCAAGAAGACTTTTGGGTCATGTTGTGTGGTTCAGTGTACCACATGGTTACGGATTCATTAAAAGAACAGACACCAAAAGAAGAGTATATGTACATTATACAGCCATTCAGGAGACCATCCCTAAAAAGTGTTTCCGGAGCCTGAGAAGTGGCGAAATGATCGAGTTTGAATTGGCGAATGGAAAGAAAGGCATAAAAGCCATTAACGTTACTGGTCCAGGTGGTGTTCAGGTATGAGGCAGCAAATATGAAACTGATTGCAAGCAATGTTGGCGGTATCCATGTCATGGAGATCCTCTATGTAACAGTCAGCAACATGATCAATACAATGACTGTGGAGAAAGGACAAGTGCAAAGGACAAGTGCAACTGATAGATGGAATGACGATCCTCCACAGTCTTACCGGAGGTGTCGGTACCTACCATATCACTAGATGAGACAAGATGGATATGGGCAGCAAGAACCTGATGTACCAGTACAGAGTGAATCGTTGGGGAGAACCCCAGAGCAGAGTGAATACTTGAGACAAACAGATGAACTGGATGTGAAGGAACCTAGTGAAATGGTGCAAATGAACCTGCAGGATGTAGTTAGGCCGCAACCCCCTTCAGAGCCAGTACGTGAGAGCAGACTGAAAGTGAAAAATACAGATTCCAGTCAGGCTGACCCCAGTCAAGCAGATTCATACCACTGACCAGGAAAGAGACACTAAAGAAGTTTTTCACATGGCCATGGCAGAGGGATCGAGACCCCTTAAACCCGATAGTCTAGATTCAGTTATGTCAAAGTCCGAATCTGATGTCCCTGTAAAAACCCCTAGTGAAGATCCTAGTGAAAATAAAGAGGTTGTGACATATCTTTATCCAGAGAAACATGGCCCAGATAGTGAGTACACCACGATAAGTGGTCAGGAGTTCACTTTCATGTTGCAGCAGGCTATATGGAGATCGAGGAAAAGTGACAAAGGTGTATTGCCCTTACGATAGAGAGTATAACTTACTGTCTGCATGTCCATATTTGCCTGTTTATAACCAAGTTAAATGTTATGTTGATTTTGTCTTAATGTACATGAGTCTGTGCTATGCTGGACTTTGAAAGTTTGCTTATTTGCGTGAGGACACGCTACATTTAAGCCGGGAGGCATGTTATACCCCCAAACCAGCAGTGTTTTCTCCAGCATGGAAGAGGTTAGTGGCCAGGAGTTAGGACCCTGCTGATTCCCTGGAGATGGTTCTGCCAGCAGGGCCATCTCTTCCATTGGGCTTGTTGGGCTGTTGCACTGTATTCTGATCTAACCCCCCCACCCCATACCCCCCGTGATGAGTGCTCCCCTCAGTCCCAGTTTCACCTCATCCACCAGCTTCAGACCAGTCAAACAGAGTCTCTCTGCATGTGTGGGAGGTCTGATGGGCATGCAGGAGGGTTTAATTTTTTGGACCATTTAAATTATTTTCCCGTGAATGGGTGGGTAGGGGCCCCAGTGCATTGCTTTGCCCTTCATGCGCATGATGCATACAGGGCCGGATTTACCATCTGGTAACCTAGGCGCCCGCCTAGGGCCCGGCGGGCCCCACGGACTGGTCATCTGAAATCCGTCCCTGATCATTTGGCAGAGTGGGGGACAAATCGGCAGTGTCAGTGCATTCATATTCTCTCTCTGTCTCTCTCTCTCTCTCATTTTTCGGGAGGGTGGGCCCCAAACCTATACCTTGCCTACTGCCCCATGATGTCTAAATCCGGCACTGACTGCATACCATCGAGAGTATGCAGCTTAGTGAGTGGGTCTGAATCAGGCCCACTAGACAATGTGTGTATGAGCTTATATCGTGAGCGATGTGTCCAGCAGTGGTGCTGGCATTGTCAAGTGTATGTACACTTGCTGATGCAGGCAGCGAGGAATGACGACGGGGGTAGGAGGGGAGGCCATGCTGCATTCACCAGCATGACTTCGTTAACGATATCCCCGGGTTGGGCTGCATGTACAGCCCACTGGGGATATCGTTGACAACCCGAGGGAGCGAGCGTGCATCTTTGGATATACAGGGGACAAAATGTGTAGGGGTCCCCTGTATTATCCATAAGCATCACCAAGCTCATTCTAGCGGGGGAGTAATGCCACAACCAGGGGAACCCTTTTACTGGGTCCACTGGCCAAAGCATTGTGAAGCTATTGTACAGTTCAGTACAGTATGTACTGTAGTGCCCTCAATACTGTATACTATAGAATATATATATATATATGTGTATGTATATATATATATATATATATATATATATATATATATATATATATATATATATAGTATATAGATACCTGTATGTATTTGTATAAATGACAGAACTCACACACCACCAAGTGATTTTGTTCTAATCCTGGGCATGCGCAGTACAATGAGACTCCATACACCACAGCATAGCATGACTAGCAGGGCGCTACGTGGCATACTGTATGGAGTGCTGCACACCACTTTCTTGAGCACACAGTGCATCAGCAGTACAGTGGCATAAAGTAGCATAGAAATGCCAAGTGGTATGAAGTTATGGACAATGTATTGAGTTTAATAGGCTTTGATAAGAATACTGAACTTCAGTTACTCGGTCTTTATGCATTGCTGGGAGTGCATCTTTTTGGTCAACACAGATACAGATACCTGTATAAATGACAGAACTCACACACCATCAACTGATTTATTTTTAATCCTGTAGTGAAGATTAAAAAAAAAAAAAAAAAAGTCCCTTACCAGGTCTCAAACCTGGGAAGCCCACTCTGCAAGGCACTCACTCAAACCTCTAGCCCACACAAGCTAGCCACTGTCGTGTACTGTAATGTGACTTGTGCAAAATACAGCAGGCAATGTGTACAATGTCAATAGCTGGCTCAGCATATTGCGCCATTGAATAGAAGCAAAGGATGGTTGGAGAGCATTAGTGAATATTTATCCCGCCTCATTAAAAGCTGTGCATGCGTATGAAATATTTTATAAAAAACTACAGGACTCACACACTTATTGTAATGATTTAAAACTTTATTACATTCTTCTACAGCCCTGATTCCATGAGGAAAACGCTGTACTATAGTGTACCGAATCACAGTTTCTGTCAGCCAATCATCAGGCAGTGATACAGAAAATGCATAGGATATCGGACGCATGCGCAGTGTAGTTTAGGAAAACCAACACCTTGTGGACAAAAAGTTGTATTACATGTTATGACTTTTCTGCGCCACAGTACGTTCCGTTACGTTTAATACTGAGTGGCGCGACTCAAGGCTTACCATGTGGCGCGAGATGTATGGCACACTGCATGGCATACAGAGCAACAAACTAGATGGGCCCGTCTGTATTTGGCAATTATATACTGTGTATATATATATATATATATATATTTATATATATATATATATTTTAGAGAGGACCAGCTCCAGGGGTAGGAACACCCTGTTCCGGCTCTCTATAGTGCGCCTTAACATCGCGTGCGGTGACCAAAAGTGTGGCCTAATTTCCATAGGCCATGCCCCCTGTGTGACGTTATTTGGAGGCGTGTCTGCATGGCACGCCTCCAAATAACGTCAGGTGAGGGGGAGCCTCTCTAGCTGGGCTTCCCCCAGCCCTCTCCTGTTACTGAATGGATGCCGCGCGCAAGTGCGCAGCATCCACTCAGACTATGGGGTCCGGCACCGCCGCACATGGTGGGGGTCCCCAACCTCCCAATTTGACCACCCGCAGGCCACTTCGGCCCACGGGTGGAACAGCGGGACAGTAGGGATGTTGGGAAGGGGTGCGCCCGCTATGGGTAGCACTTCTGTTAGACCGCACTGGTCGAACACCCCTAGAGCTGGCCCTTTATATAGAAATGTAGTTAGGAAGCCGGAGGTCAAAATGCCGACCGCCGGCTTCCCAACTGTGAAATCACGGCATGGGACTAATGATAGGTGTTGAAATCCCGCCTATCATTAGCCCCACACCGAAATCCGACGCCTGGCATACTGAACGTAGGTAAGCTGGGAGTCGGGACCTGTCAGCCGCAGGGGGGTTAGGTTTAGGGACTCCTGGGGGGACTTAGAGTTAGGCACCACCCCGGGAGGGTTAGGGTTAGGCTAGGGGAAGGGGGGTTAAGATCAGGCACCCCTGGGGGAGAGGTTAGGTTGCGGGGAGGGGGGGGTTAGGTTTAGGGCACCCCTGGGGGGTGGTTAGGGTTAGGCACTAGGGGGTGGTCAGGGTTAGGCACCGCTAAGTGATGGTTAGGGTTAAGGGGGAGGGGAGGGTTAGGATTTTTACCAGGCAGCATGCTGGGCACCACAATTTCTGATGGCAGCCCTGGCTCTGAATATGCCATTATAGCATGATTGGTCACGATGGGTTGGACATACATGTAGCACTGTGAAAACTATTACACTACAAGCAAACAAATGAAGTTGCAAGGAGTGGGATTGCAACTGATTAAAGTTATGCAACAGTACTATATATATTAAAGGATAAGGCACAGCATTCTATCAGGGATATGTAGGCAGGGGAGACAGAGCCTCCCCCATCATACTCCTGTGAGTTGATATAAAAATTATTATAATAATACAAAGAAGGTATTTATAACTTATAAACATCTTCGTTTATGTAATAATTTTTATAGTTAAAACTCACTAGCTTTGTGGAGCTCCCTGGGACTTCAGGGAGAAGAGAGATGAGGCAGCACAGCTCAGCCTCTCTTCTGTATAGTCAGACACTGCTTGCAGAGCTGGGGGCGGGCCACACCACGGGCAGTAAGCTCCACAGAAAGAGAGCTAATAGAGGCATGCCTCTGAGTAGGGGAGGGCATGCCTTGAGCACTGATGGACACCTGGGATGTGTCATGTGACCAGGAACTATACCTTATCAGGGGTGTGACTGGCCTTTCTGCTGGTGAAGGTTACAATGGAAATAATACTTTAGGGCCAGTCCTTTATTTAAGTTAATTGTTTCCATTATGTCCTAAAATTCTGTTTAAGTCTTAAATAACACAGGTTCAACTTCTTTTTTACATAAATCAAACTGATTTTTCTGCAGATTCTGTTACAGTGTTCACAGGCCAGTGTTTCAGAAATAAAGAAGGCGACCGAGTCCTGCAGACTATCTGGCTGATGAGGTCACACAGCCAGGATGTTCAGGATAACTGGAAGCAGACAAGGTACTGTATGTGCAGTCATTTTATTGTATTCCAGTACCGAGTTTATCTTCGTCTGCCATTGAAGCTTAATTGACACTTACAGTTACATGGACACGCTCCACAGTGTCCAGCCCTGTCCGTCACATCTGGGGGTATATTTACTAAGGTGCGGGTTTTTAGAAGTGGAGATGCTGCCCATAGCAATCAATCAGATTCTAGCAATTATCTTCTAGAAGGTGCAAGATGAATGTTAAGTAGAATCTGATTGGTTGCTATGGGCATCTCTTCTAAAAACCTGCAGTTTAGTAAATATACCCCCTAGTATCAAGTAAATGATGACCAATGAGAACACGTTGAGCTCCCTCTATTAATAAGGTCTGTCTGGGCAGCCTCAGGTAGTGAAACACAAAACGGCAACTCTATTATACCTAAGTCCCAGGTCTGACCCAGGATTTGAAACTATGGCGCCAACCCGCATTATTACCGGGTTGGCACCGGTCACGCTGCACCCGCGAGCAGTGGAAATCTTCTGCCGGCGCTTGGAGATGCCTTAATCTCCAAGTGCCAGTAGATCTGGATCTCCTCATGCTGTAAACGGGACCTGGGTTGGACGTCCTGGGTTACCCGTTTACACTGCAGGGTTACATAGGTCGTTCAAGTGCTAAACCCTGCAAGCTACCTGGGTTGGATTGCCAGATCCAAATATAACCCTGGCCACTTTTATACCGAGCAACAACTCTGGTTAACCCAGCAATAACCTGGGTTTTAGCTGTAGTGTAAAATGGGTATATGTATGACAGGTGCAAAGCTTCTTAAGGAAGCATTGGCACAAAAAACAACATAATAATGGCATGGGTGGGCTACATTTATCAATGTAAAGCATATATTACTATAGCAGGATCAAGGTAAACATATTTTGGATGCTCGTTGGAGAACACCAATGGGAAATGTATAGGTAAGGACTGTTCTTTGGTGACAAAACATATACCGCACTGTACAGAAGTTACAACATGGAGAGTAAATTACATTCAAGCAAATCACATAATCTCTGGGGTAATGGTTTGAGATTTGCAAATAATGGGTCTGTGCAGATTCATTGCAACATTTATTAATTGTACAATTGCTAGTTTTAACCTCTGCTTTTCTTTTCTTTCAGAGTTGGTTATAATACATTTCACCCGTTGTCTGAAGCACCTTCAATAGAGGATTAATCATCAGTTTCCAGAAAATAAAAGGCGTGATTTATATATATAATATATATATGACAATGATATAGAGGAGATTATAGGTGTCATTGTGTAAAATTAATATTGTGCTCTGTAACAGAAACACACTATTTTCAGGTATTTATAAATAAGTAAAAATCTAAGATGTACACAAAATAAAGAGCTGCATTATGACAGCTGGTGTTGGGTCTTTGTGTATCTCAGTGTGGATGGATTATTTGATATGATGTTAACGGAGAGAATAATCTTTTTTTCCATGAAAGCGGTTATGTAATTGGGTGTGACCTATAAATGTAATACATGCATGCATGCAGACGGATTCAGTATGATTATTCGGCCGGCGGTTCAAATTCCGACACCGGCATCCCGACAGCAGTGAAAATCCAGATCGTCCCAAGGTAAGTATATCCTACCCTATTCTACACCTTAACCCTCCCTTAGGGGGTGCATAACCATAACCTCCCCCCGGGGGTGCCTAACCCTCCCTTCCCCTAGCCTAACCCTAAACTCCCGAGGGGGTGCCTGACCCTAAGTCCCCCCGGGAACCCTAAACCTAACCCTCCCCCCCGCGCGGTTGTCTGCGCCCGGCTTACCTTCGATTGGTAAGCCGGATGTCGGGCTCCTGGCATAGGTAAAATGAAAGGCGTTGGGATTTTGACGCCTGTCATTTAGCCCCTTTCCGGGATTAGACAGTCAGGAAGCCGACGGTTGGGATTCCGTCCGTCGGCTTCCTGACTGCGTCCCATGCAGACAGCCACAGTATGAGAACAATAGGTAATTCTTGACTATGAAAAAAACAGGCCTAAAAACTACAAGAACCTATCATTTACAAAATGATAGGGGTAAGGCAGAGGTGATTGTCGACTTGGCACTGGTTTACAATAGAGCGCAAAAATAAATAAAGTCAGGAAACATAGGAGCGTAATAATAAGGGGTTGGGTATGGGATCCCGGTGATCCGAATACAGACAGCTGCATCCCAACATTCAGGATCTCGACGCCCAATGGTAAGTTGCCTAACCCTAACCCTACTCCCTGACCCATCTTTCCTGCAGCCTAACCCTAACCTCCTCCCCGCCGCAGCATAATCCTCCCCCTAGTGTCTAATACCTAACCCCCCACAGTTACCATAATACTCACTGCTGGGATGCCGGCGGTTGGGATCCTGGTGACGGTATTCAGACTACTGTCGAGATTTCGGCACCGGTATTCTGAGAGTCAACTGTGAGGCACAACTACTGGGGGAATTGCAGGGGGCACAAGTACTGGGGGCATCAGAGAAGGGGCACAACTACAGGGGGCATTGATGAAGAGGCACTACAGGGGACATTGCAGAAGGGGCACAACTACTGGGGCATTGGAGAAGGGGCACAACTACTGGGGCATTGGAGAAGGGGCACAACTACAGAGGGCATTGGAGAAGGGGAACAACTATTGGGGGCATTGTAGAAGGGGCACAAGTACTGGGGGCATTGTAGAAGGGGCACAACTACAGGGGGCATTGCAGAAGGGGTACAACTACTGGGGGCATTGCAGAAGGGGCACAACTACTATATGTTTGTGTGTGTGTATATATATATATGCGTGTGGGTATATATATATATATATATATATATACTGTATATATATAAAACTTTTATTGATAGAGGCCCCCACATGTTTGTTGCCCAGGGGCCCCCACGTGGCTTAATCCGGCCCTGAGTACTGTATGCGATTAGTGCCACTGGTAAGTATTTGGGCTGTACTTCCTAGTCTTAAACTGTATTTTTTTTACATACAGTACAGTGTATATATTAACGATATAGTATGTAAAATAAGGCAATTGCATCTTCAATACAACTACAACTTTAAACAATAAAAATAACAACAACTACTAATAGTAATAAACATTAACATAAAAAAGACGGAAGAAATTAAAAATTATTAAAAAAAAACCAAAACATTATGGGGCATATTCAATTATGCACGGTAATTTTATTTATATTTTTACCGCAAATGGAATTAACAAGTAATTACAATTACTGTGTCTATGTGGGCTCCTGATTCTCGAGCAATTCAATATGAAAAAGCACTTACATGGTAAGTTTAGCTGTTAATAGCTGCGTTAAGTCTGTGGAAAAACTGGGAAATCATCCTGTGCATCGAAAAAGTGGAAAAACATGTTGGCTAATAGTATAGCTGTCTATTATACCGCTTTTATTCCGAAATTCCGGGTCTGAGCCGGAGGTTGGAAGAGGGTTCCAATCCGGATCAGACCCGGAATTTCCATGGCGCCGACCCAGGATATTTCCGAGTTGGCGCCGTTCACACTGGAGCCGGGTCTGCAGAGACCCGGCTTTTCCAGCGTTGAAGTGGATGCTTGGAGATGACATCATCTCTAAATACCACTGAAGCCGGCCAATCGACAGGCATGCACCACGATCCAGGTCACCCTGACCCGAATCGCGCAGTTTACACTGCAAGGTTTCACAGGTTATTCCCATGTTAAACCCTGCAAGTTACCTGGGACGGATTGCCGGGTCACTCGACCCGGCAATCCAACCCTTTCCCCTTTTACACCAAGGAGCTACCCGGGTTAACACTGCAATAACCCAGGTTTTAGCTCTGATGTGAAAGGGGTATTAGTGTGCCAAATAAAAATATTTGGAGTTCTTTAATTGTTTCAAATGGCAGATTTTTGCATTTTTCTCATAAAAATACTGGTAGATTGAATTTTGTGTTATTTAAAGCTACTTATAAAAAAATTGGGAAAAAAAACACCTGTAACACTTTGCAGAATATCACCCCAAAAATGATATGTAATTATTGGTCAAATTAAGCTAAATGAAAACTAATAAGTACATAATTAATCTTTAGGAGCGGTGTCCCAGGGGTTCTGAACAAGGTCCTGGCATTTTTACCTTAAAATAGAGATTTTTTAGAAACTTTTCACCTGCTTAGGGGCTGCAAGAAAAAAAAAATTGCATTAAATCCTATTGAAAATTACTGTGGCTAAATTTTAATGCCTAAATGAATGGAAAAAAAATCATGTCTGGCCATGTCAAGTAGAATTGTGGGTTACCGCTAATTGATATGCCGCTATATCAGAACAAAATATGTTTTGTAGTGGTGTTTAAAAAAATTAAAACAAGATAAAAAAACAACATATAACTGTGTAATATTCATAATTACTGTATGTCTAGTGGCGTAATTTCATCCCAGTTGCCCGAAGGCAAGATAGATGTTGAGGCCCCCCCACCCAGTGGTCTAGGGTGGTGTGAGGGTGTGCCTCTGGGACCTTACCTGGTCAGCCGTCCTTGGCGGGCCCAGAGTGGTGCCCTCCAGTTGCAAACGCAGGATTTCTAGAGGGGGGCTTCCAAATGCTAGCACTTATCCAGCTTTAATATGTGTCATACAAAGTATATTGAGTGCCATAATTTCAGCATATACAGGACCAGCGATCAGAATAAGCCATTAGATGCGGCAGCAGGATCATCCTGCCTGAGCTGAATGTTTTTATTTCAGATGTGGGCACCATTCCAGAGCATTTGAGTAAGTCCGGGAGTCTGGGTGAGCAGCAGAAGGACATTGCACTGCCCTGGACATATAGGTACATACAGAGCTGTAACTAGGGTAGTGCGAAAAGTGCCGTGGCACAGGGCACTGCAAGGCAGGGGGCGCTGTTCAGACCTGTCAATTTTATTTTTATTATCATTCTCACTTGTTGCTTCCTCTTATTTTATCCCCAGCATCTCCTGGCCACCTCTATCTCCTGCCTGGCCCTTCCCCATTAGGCCATGGCACTTTTTGGGGTTTGTTATCTCAGAGCACTAAAAAGTCTAGTTACGGCTCTGGGTGCATATTGGGCTCTATAGCAACACATCCCTAACAGTGCATGGCTTCCAGATCTCATAATTGGTGCACAGGTTATTTATTACTGGCTGATACATGTTAAAAGGTGGTGCTAATTATGTGATTTGTTATACTGAGAAGAACATGCAGCACTATATTACTATTTCTATTGTGGTCATAGTGTGGGCTGGGGAGGAGGGTTTCTAGGCAGACGGAAACGGTATACAATCGAGAAGCCGGCTGCCGGAAACCCCGACAGCCGGCTACCCGACCGCTTTATCCCGGCATGAGTGAAATGCTGGGCATCTATATCTAGATGCCTGTTATTTCCCAGATGCCGGGAGACCGGCGCCCGGCATCCCGATCAAAGGGATGCCGTGCACTGCGAGCAGACAGCCGCGGGGGGGAGGGTTAGGTTTAGGGCACCCGGGGGGGACTTAGGGTTTGGCACCCCCCTGGGAGGGTTAGGGTTAGACTAGGGGGAGGGAGGGTTAGGGTTAGGCACCCCCGGTGGGGACTTAGGGTTAGGCACTCCCCCGGGGGACTTAGGTTTAGGCAGCGGGGAAGGGGGGGTTAGGCACTTAGGGGGGGGATTAGGGTTAGGCACTTGGGGGGAGGTTAGGGTTAGCACCCCTAAGGAGGGTTAGGGGGTTAGGTTAGGATAGTTTATACTTACCTTAGCGACGATCGGGATTTCCAGCGCTATCGGGCTTCCGCTGCCAGGCTCTGCTCATCTGTCAGCCAGGCGCTGCCGGGAATCAAACCGATTCTGACGGAAACGCCCCCTGCATTTGCCTATGTCCTCTGCACTTTTCCCTTTCATGAGCGGTCAGCGATGCTCCTTAGCTTGCGAAGCGCCAGATCCTCTGTTGCCTCTCGTCACTGGCTTGACTCTAACCAAACTTCATCTGAACAGCAAAGGCACCAGCATAAGCTCTTTTGCATAATATATAGTATTCCCGGTAGGCTGTTTTAGCGGGACACCGTACCCTGCCTTTATGGCGCCCCCTGCTGAAACAGCCGGCCAGGTGCCATCCCCAACTAAGGGCCGCAGAGTCCCATGGGGGGGAAGTTGCAATGAAACAATCTCCGTTGGCTGAATAAATGCCATGCACACAGCAACTGTTCACACTGCAGGGATCTGCCCAGCATCTCTGTGAATGCTGGGCATGCCTCCTACAGTGATGAAAAGAGGTTGTGTCTTAAGAACACTCCCCATTTTGATCTACGCTATCCCCTCCCCTTCCCTATCCTATTAGTGATGGGAAATCTAGTTCATTTTGGGGATTAGTTTATTATGATCTAGTTCACTGAAAAGATTAGTTCATCATTTCACTGGCTCTGAAGCACAGCTGAGAGAAGCGGTTGGAAACAGAACTAGTCTATTACACATACAGTAGGCATTTCTACTACTAGCTCATTGGGGGAAATGTACTAAGCCTTTGAGAGAGATGAAGTGGAAAATTCAATTCAATTCAGCTTTATTCAGTTCAGCTTTATTTGGCCAAGTATACATAAATACATAAATATACAAGGAATTAGTTCCGGATTAACACACTCCCATAGAACTCACAACAACAATGCCAATCAACCATGCCACAGTAACAGCCCACCCTACCCTCTCAGCTGTTTAACACCATAATAACCTGTGGAAAAAACTATTCAGATGTCTGGAAGTTCTCACCCGATGTGACCTATACCACCTACCTGAGGGATGATAAATGATAAAGTACCAACCAATCAGCTCCTGTCACTTTACAGGCTGTGTTTGAAGAATGACAGTTAGGAGCTGATTGGTTGGAACGTTATCTCTGTCCACTTTATCTCTCTCCAAGGCTTAATACATAGGGGTTTATTTATTAAGCCTTGGAGAGAGATAAATTACCAGCCAATCAGCTTCTAACTGCCATGTCACAGGCTGTGTTTTAAAAATGACAGTTAGGAGCTGGTTGGCTGGTACTTGATCTCCTTTCACATTATTTCCATCGAAGGCTTAGTAAATAGACTCCATAGTCAGATATGTCTGATTTTTTAATATTTTAAAAAAACACCCCGCACTGTGCTACAGTACCCTTCCCTATCCTATACATCCCACACTGTGCTAACCTTCCCATCCTATACATCCCACACTGTACTCCCCTTCTCACCTTTTATACCACACTGTGCTCCCTTTCCCACCCTATAAATCCCTCACTATGCTCCTATTCCCACCTTTTACACTCCACTGTGCTCCTCTTCCCACCCTATACATCTCACATTGTGTTCCCCCTCTCACAACACTGTGTTCCCCTTCCCACCCTATACATCTAGCACTGTGCTCCATTTCTGACCCTATACATCCCACAGTGTTCCCCTTCCCACCCTATACATCCCACACTGTGCTCCTCTTCCCACCCTATACATCCCACACTGTACTTCCCTTCCCACCCTATATATCACACACTATACTTCCCTTCCCGCCTTATACATTTCACATTGTGTTCCTCTTCCTACCCTATACATCCCACACTGTACTTCCCTTCCCACCTTATACATTTCACATTGTGTTCCTCTTCCTACCCTATACATCCCACACTGTACTCCTTCTCCCACCCTGTACATACTACACTTTGCTCCTCCACCTCCCACACTATGCTCCTCTTCCCACTCTATACATAAAACACTATGTTCCCCTTCCCACTCTATACATCCCACACTGTTTTCCCCTTTCCACCCTATACATCTCACACTGTGTTCCTCTTCCCACCCTATACATCCCACACTATGCTCCTTTTTCCACCCTATACATCCCACACTGTGCTCCTATTCATACCCTATACATTCCACACTGTGCTCCCCTTCCCAACCCTATACATCCCACACCATGCTCCTCTTCCCACTATATACATTCCACACTGTGCTCCTCTTCCCACTCTATACAACACACACTGTGCTCCTCTTCAAACCTTATACAACCCACACTGTTTTCCCCTCCCCCTATACATCACACACTGTGATCTTCTTCCCACTCTATATATCCCACATTGTGCTCTCCTTCCCACCATATTCATCACAAGCTGTGCATCCCTTCCCACCCTATACATCCCACACTGTGCTCCTCTTCCCACCCTATACATCACACATGTGCTTCCCTTCCCACCATATACATCCCACATTATGCTCCCCTGGCCTTCAAATCTCCCCACACCCCGTTACACTGCCTTCTCCTCTGAGCTTGACAGACAACGCTGCAGGGATTCAGGCCCTATGTTTTTTCTCTGCTGATGATGATGCTGCAGGGCTGATGGACGGCACTGGACAGGCTGAACACTGAGGTGGGGGGGAGACCCTTCCTGATGACTCTTTGAATCTCTAAGCCTCTGATCTGAGGAGCCTGAAGTAAGTTGAACTGTCTGGCTACCTCAGTGCTCAGCCTCAGATTACAGTCCACGGCAGGACACAGAGCAGGGGTTTTCTGCACTGGGACAATGGAAGAGAGGTGACTCCTTCAATGCTGACGCCAGGAGGTGAGTGCCTCTATTGATTCCACCGGTTCCGCCCCTGATTATGTCCATAGTGTATCATTTATGAACATGAATAATAATCCAAAAATAAATATAAGAAAAATTTACTACAAATTACCAAATAATTGTGTTATCTATTACATAAATAAAGGATAAAAATGTTCATAGAGTAAACATTCCACAAAATATTGGCAGTAGAGGAGGAGGAGATAGTAGCCCAGAAAGAAGAGGCAAAGAGACGGCCCAGGAGCAGAATTCAAAGGCTACCTTTGCAGGAACAGATATCTCCATGTGTGAGGTGTCTGACTGCTATGTGAGAGGTGATGGGTTCAAGTCCCGAGTATGACAGTATTGAAACGTTAAATAAAGCAGGATGTGCTTCGGGAGGTGGACAAATGCAGGGGAAGTTGACCAGTGAGGAGATAGGGGCAACCAGGAGGTGCCGGGGATCAAAGCAGAGGATGCTACAAGTGAGAATGATTATAAACAGGAAATTGACAGGCACCGCTGAACAGTGCCCACTGCCCTGCGGCACATGATGCACCACCCTAGTTATGGCCCTGCTCAGCCTGGATAGTTATAAAAAGGAGCCCGCTCTGTCCATTAGTGGGACTCCTGAGGTAGCGCTACAGAATGCTGGTGAAGTGCTGCTGGTTATGTCTGTCAGGTCAGCTGTTTGACAGGCAGCACGGCAGCCTAAAGCGGCTGCCATAGGTAACATTCAGAGGGAGTGCACTGGCATCGCTGTGAGGGAGAACAGTTTATCTCACAGGATCTGGTGATCTGCAGCAGCACCGACTACCAGGTTGCTTTCAGCAAATAGCAGTGTGAGGAGGACTGGCTGTGGATGGCCCCTTCAGTGACTGATGTGGCTGAGTGCAGGAGCCAGCACGTCAGGAAAGCAGATGTGAAGAGGGAGAGACTGAGGTCAGCCCCCTGAGACAGCACGGGGGGAACAGTAAAGGTGGATCTCCCTAAACACAGCTCTGTCTGTGTTTGACAGCTGAGGAGCGCTGAGCTGACAGAGATCTCCTGAGAGATTTCGGAGAATCGGTGTTGAAAATAATATACTGCCTCACTCTGATTCACTACTTAAACCATCAGTGTGTACAGGTTCTCTGTTATAAAAGAGTACATGCCTATGTAATTCTCTATTTGAGTATACCTTTTCTGTTGTACAAGATATATTAGTAGGGAATATTCTACCTATTACTAAAGGAAGGGGTGATGTAGGTTTATGGATTCTATAGTTGCATATATATAATAAAGAAGGTAAACAGTTACACTGTAATACTCAAAATATGTTATACTGTTTGATAAATATATTACAATGGTGTTAAAATGCCAAACAGGGTTTACTACTGAAGAAGTCTAATAAAACTGAATTTATTTAAAAAACCTGAATGATTCATGGGTCTGGGGTCGGGATGCCTTCATCTCTCTGCCAGGGAATAAAGAGAATGAACACCTGTTGCCATGTACCCGATTCTCCATACCTACCAGAGCCATCAAACCCCATTGCTGAGTGTTACACATCTGGTATAGGTGTTTGTTTTTACTGCTGGTGGAAGCTGTTCTTCTCTTTGCTTATATTTTATAATTTATTATAAATTAATTACTCATTTCCCTTTGAGATCACATACTTCTGGGAGCCTGAAAACTAAGCACAAATCAACAAAGATTCACATACTAAGAATTTAATTTAATTTGTTTTTTAGACACAGGGCCTCATTGAGCAAGGAATGCAGTTGCAAAGATGCACGCAAACGGTCGATTGTTGCGTTCTGCGTATGCATCGTAGTGCACGTAGGCGAACTAACAATTGCGATGGAAACTGCATTTGAAGAGGATACGCAGACCCAGAGCAGAGTGAATGTCAGGAAGTGCCGTTTGTGGGTGGTGACGGGGTTGTGGTCAGGCGAACGCAGGCATGCCAGTGCGTTAGGATGGCGTTGCAAGGGCATGCATAAATTAGCTACTACGATACCAGATGCCGACTGAGGTCTCATAGCGTGCGCTGAAGTTAGCAATTTGTGAGTGAGGTCTGACCTGCTTTCACTGTGCGTATGGGTCCGATGTTACTCCATATTACCGATTATTTCACTATGTTGCCAAAGTATATGGATGTGAGTAAGGGGAAGTGGGCATCCTCATGTTAGGCTGAGATCGCATTGCGAATGCAAACATTTGCAAATCCCCGCTGATATTAGCAACTGCATTACCTGCGTATAAGCAGAGTTGCGATCCTTGCTGAATCAGGCCCGCAGAGCGCTGTTTTTACTAATTGTATTTTTTTTTTAATGATTGCATAGGGTTGATGGTTCTCTTATTGATGAAAAAAGCAGCACTGAGATCACCAATAGAAAATAATTTTGTCGTTTTATTAACCCCCATTGCTGCTGTGCTTTACTGGCACTTTCTGGGATTTTTCATATTCTGAAATCAATATCCGTAATTATTTATCCTACACAAATATATCCCAAAAGTATTTTTCTTCTTCGGGTTCCATTAGGTCCACAGGGATACCATGGGGTGTATGTGGTTGGAGTGATCCAGGCACCAAACAGTTAAAGTTTTAGCTCCCTGGGTGCATCTGTCCTCCTCCCTATATACCCCACCTCAGCTACAGGTACTCAGTTTTTTGTTTGGTGCGGCAGGATCAGAAGCACTTTTATAACAGGGGACTGCTTAGCATTCCTTAGCTTTGTTTTTATATATTTTAAATTGAGTTAGCAAGGCTGGGCAAATTAAGACGCCTGCATTGCGACTCCTACTACCTCCCCCAGCGTCGCAACACCAGTAACATCTCTGGAAGATTTCGGAGGGTCTCAGCGTAGCTTGCTAGGTTGGGACTGCGACCGGATACACGGAAATTACAGGTAAGGCTACTTCCTGCTATGCAGGGATAGCATGTAGCAGTCCGTGTTTCCGGCGCTCCTCGTGTATTTGTGATGCTCACTGAAGCTGTAGTCTCAGGAGGTTTTTCGGTTCCATGTTACAAGTAGAGTGATATCCTTGTACCCTTTTTCATCTGATGGATGTAATAAGTGGGAAGTCCCTCCTACTGTAGATGCCCATGTGGCACGATTAAGTATGAGTTCTGCATTACCGATTCCGTTGATTACCTCTCTTAAGGATCCTACAGATAAAATAATTGAAAATGGTCTTAAATCTGTTTTCTCCATGTCTAGTGCTGCCACTCGACCTGCTAAGGCCATGACAATGGAGGAATGGATCAAGGCACTGGAAGACTCGTTACCAGATGCTACCAGAGAAGAGATGACACATATTCACAATATAAGAGAAGCAGTTTCTTATTTGGGAGAAGCGGCAATAGACATAGGACAATTGGTGTCTAGGGCACCGGCAGCTTCAGTTGTTGCTCGAAAAGCCCTTTGGTTAAGGTCCTGGAAAGGTGATACAGGGTCTAAAAAGGCACTGGAATCTCTACATTTCTCTGGAAACATATTATTTGGAACAGAATTGGATAATATAGTGGCGACTCTAGCAGCCTCAAAAACTGCAGGTCTACCATTCATCATCTAAGTCATCCTCTCGGCCCTTTTATCCTCAGGGAAAAGCAAAGGGACAGGTTTTTCCTAGACAATCTAATGGTCGTAGGTACACCAAACAGCAACCTAAAAGGTCTTAGTCGGTGAGATGTTCAGCTTCTAAGTAGGACGACAAACCATCCGTCTGATGGGACGGGCCTCCTCCTAGGGGATCTCAGGGTGGGAGGCCGACTGCTTCAGATTTCCGAGACCTGGGGCTAAATGTAATCGGGTGAGAGTTTAGAAAATGTGTGAGAAAACTCGCACATTTTTAAATTCAGCCAATGTAATAAAGTCACAGGACAGGCAAACTTGCATGTTTTTCAGACTCAAAAAACTCTCAATATTTAAACTCTCATCCAGGTGTTTCCTGTTTTGAATATACAACTCGATCAATGTATTAGTGTGATAGTTTTACTGCTAAACTCTCACATTTTCTAAACTCTGACCTTATTAAAATTGCCCGCTGGTTTCAGATTACAACAGACACATAGGTCCGAGAAGTGGTCTCTCAGGGCTAAGTCCTCACTTTCCTGAGGCACCCGAGTCAAAAATCTTTTTGTACAATTCCCCCATCAGATTTTATCAAGGCCCTGGATATACAGGGGGCCATTCTCTTCCTGTTGTGTTCAGTTCCTCTGAACCAACAAATAATGTTGTTATACTTTTACGATCTATTGATATTAGCACAATTGTAAGTGAATTTTCTATACCACCTTCAACTGACCATTGTTTGTCTACAAGTGTACAGCTGAATCATCCCAGCCTGGCTCAGACATCATCATCTTCCAGCAATCTTGGCAGTGTTCATTCCGGGAATCCTCAGAGAAGTGGGTTTTCTAAGTCATCAGGACATACACGCCGGAGAGTGGACTCTTCACCTGGACGTCTTGCAGCTCCTGGTGGACAAATGGGGACTGCCCGACATAGACCTGAGTGTCTCAGGTGACAACCACAAGGTCCGCAGGTAGGGGTTCAGGATCAGAGACCCCTCAGCCGCCTTCATAGATGCTCTGGCAGTAAGATGGGACTTCAAGCTTATATACCTCTTTCCTCCAGTCTCCCTCCTAAAAGGGGTCCTCAGGAAATTCATACAGAAAGAAGGCATGGTGATACTGATAGTTCCAGCTTGGTCCAGGCATCACTGGTTCACCAGTATATGAAGTTTGTCAATAGACACTCCATTTCTACTTCTGTCGTGGCCGGATCCGTTAGAGCAAGGTCCCTGCCTGGATCCAGACCTTCCTCATCTATCATTGACAGAGGATTCTTGAGACACGCCTCTTAAGAGCCAAAGGTTTTTCTCACTCTGTGATTCAGACAATGCTTAGGGCATGAAAGCCTTCCTCTGTCCGCATTTATCACAGAGTTTGGTATTCCTATATTCAGTGGCGTTTAACCAAGCATTTTGACCCTACTATTTTTAGGGTTTCTCGGGTACTTGTTTCTCTCCAGGCTGGATTAGACTTGGGTCTTTACCTGGCTACTTAGAGAGTTCAGGTTTCTGCACTGTTAGTATGGTTCCAGCATAGGATTGCCCCTCTATCTGACGTCAGAATGTTTTTTCAAGGGGTTCTCCATGTTCAACCTCCTTTTGTTCCCCCGGTAGCACTGTGGGATTTGTCTTTGGTTCTTAGGATGCTACAAGCTCCCCCTTTTCAACCACTGGACTCAGTAGAGCTCAAGTGGTTGACAGCAAAGACCATTTTTCTCCTCGCTATGTCCTCTGCCCGCAGGATCTCTGACTTGGCGTGGCACTCCTTTTTTGATTTTTCACCAGGATAAAGCATTTCTTTGTGTCCAGGTGGGTTTTCTGCCTAAGGTAGTATCCCGTTTTCATGTGAATGAAGAGATTGTGATTCCAGCCTTTCAGTCTTCATACCTTTCTGCAGATGAAGTTTCTTGGATGTGGTTTGGGCTCTCCGTATATATGTGGAGCGGACCAATGACATCAGGAAGTCAGACTCTGGCTAGAAGGCTTCGCATGACAATCTTTGGCTTACACACAAGCTGATCTCCCTGTTCCTAACACAGTGACAGCTCATTCTACTTGGTCTGTGGGCTTTTAAGCATGATGCCTCTACTGAACAGTTGTGCAAGGCAGCCACCTGGTCTTCTGTCCACACTTTTATCAAGTTTTATACTTTTGATACTTTTACCTCTCAGGATGCCTCCTTTGGGCGGCAGATTCTTCTCTGCTCAGGAACATCCCCGACCTTAGGGGAAACTGCTTTGGGACACCCCCATGGTATCCTTGTGGACCCTATGGAACCTGAAGAAGAAAATAAGAGTTATGGTAGACTTACCTTTGTTGACTTTTTTCTTCAAGGTTCATAGTGTCCACAGGGCAAAGCACCTGGCCTCATTGGGTAATCTTTTTACTAATTGTTCACTGATTCCCTCTTCTGTATGAGAGTGATTCTGATGTACATTGTTCTTCCTTCTCCTGCCTGGGCTTGGTTACAAAACTGAGAACCTGTAGCAGGGGCCAGTGGCAGATCCAGGGGGAAGTGATAAGGGCAATCGCCCCCCATAAAACACAGCCCCAGCTGTGCCCACCTACTGTACATGTAGGCTGCACAACAGTGCAGATGTGGGAGAGCAGAGCCAAGCGCGGTTAAGCTGTGGGCAGCAGCCGAGACTCACCCGTGGCAGTCATATGCACAAGCAGGCAGGCAGTCAGCTGTTAGGAGGAGTGACATGGGATTTGTAGTTTATCTTATACTGCTCAGACTCTGACCAGGAAAAGATAAACTACAAATCCCATGAGGCATTGCCAGTACCATGAAAAGTCTGTGGAGTTACTACATTAGAGCCTGAGCACTGGCATGCCTTGCCTACTGGAGTTCTGGTTGGTGACATGGATGGATGAAAGTTCCTGGTGAAGCTCCTGCAGCCTGGCACACTGGTCAGTAACCCAGCTGATAGGGAGGGTGGTTGTCACAGTCTGGAGAGCAGCACTGTCACACTGTAAGCTGTATGCATAGCTAAAAGCAGTGCTGCTAAATTGCTAATACAGTAGCTCCAGCATGGCTCTTGTTGTTGTGCTTGGAGGGTGAAACTGTCACGGCCAGGGTTTCTCAGCATGGTGGTCACTGGGTATTACCTGTGAGGTCATTGTGGCGAGGGGTTTCTTGCAGCGGTGCTGGTGTTTGGCGAGGGGCATTGGCTGCACGTGGTTCTGTGTGGGCACATTGTCACTGAGGCCTGGTAAGGCCTGGTGGTGTTTCCGTTCCATTTGGCATGGACACCGCCATCTTGCCTCAGGTCATGTGATTCAAGCTGTCCAATCCTGGTGGGCCATGTGCTCTTTCCAGCCAGTCACAGCGCGGCACCTGGTAATTAGGAAGGTCCAGAGCCTTCATTCATTGCCAGTGCAACGTGTTTCTCAGCTGCGGCTGAGAGAGAGTACCTGTGCCTTACCTGTCTGCCTGGAAGCTCTACTAGCCTGTTACCTTGCCTGCTCCAAACCTGCTGGAGTCACCCTGCACCCTCCATTTACCTTTCCCCTGCCTGAGTACCTGAACCTGCTGTTTCCCTGCACCTTGCTTCACACTCTAACTCCCAGCTGGACTTCATTACCTCTGCCTGCACTTCATTACAGCTCACCAACCCTGCATACTGAACATTTCCTGCCTGTCACTATCTGGACATTCTCCCATTTGCTTCACCACTGTTATCAAGTGCACTTTAGTCCTAAACCTAGACTTTTTCTGTTGCTATTCCCATGTGTACTAAATCACTTATTAAAAACTCCACCTTTTTATTTAAATCTGCTTCTGTGTCTGCTCCTGTCACCACCCTGGATGCACAACAAACCCAGACCTTCACAGTTTGCTCTGGCACCATGGATCCGGCCATGGAACAGGAGTCTGGAGTGGATTTATTTTGCTATATTGCTGGTCGTTTAGAAAACCTGGAAACTATGCAGCATCAAATGGCTCAGTTTTTACAAGAGAAGTCTAAGCAACAAGATAATCTGCAAACCTCATTAACCACCCCTGGGGTATCAGCAACTACACCTCCTCCTGTGCCTGGTAATACAGGGACCAGGGTATCCCCTCGTTTACACCTACCTATGCCAAGCAAATTTGATGGCAATCCTAATCTCTGTCGTGGTTTCTTAAATCAGTGTGACATACACTTTACCTTACAGCCTGATAACTTTCCCACTGCTAGAACTATAGTGGCATACATTGTGTCTTTGTTGTCTGGCTCAGCTTTGGATTGGGCCTCCCCACTCTGGGAGCATTCAGACTCGCTGCTGGATAACTATGCGGACTTTGTGTCATCATTCAGGAGGATTTTCAACGAACCTGGACACACTGTGTCAGCATCGTCCATTATCATGAACCTGAGACAAGGAACCCGTCCTGTCAGCCAATATGCCATACAGTTTCAAATCTTGGCATCAGAGCTTAAGTGGAATGAGGAGGCCCTCACCTCAGCCTTTTGGCATGGCCTTTCGGACCGGCTAAAAGATGATCTGATCACCTGTGAGCTTCCCACTAATTTAAATGAGTTGATCTTACTCTGCAATAAAATGGACTTACGCTTCAGAGAACGTCAGGCTGAAAAGCACAGAACTGACTAGCAAAAGTAATTCACTCCTCCCTTGCCTATCCATCCACCCCATCCTCCTATAGATGAGGAGCCTATGCAGGTGAGGGCCATCTCTCCAAAGAGGAACATTAGAGAAGGATGCTGAAGAACCTCTGTCTATACTGTGGAGATTCGGGTCACCTGGTGGCCTTCTGCTGCCGTAAATCAGGAAACGCCCGTTCCTAACAGACCCTGGGGACATCAAGTTAGGATATGAGCCCGTCCCCTAATACTAAAGATTTCAAAACTTCCCTAGCTTTGGATCTTAAGCCTAAGCCTGTTTTCGTTTCTGCTCTATTGGATTTTGGAGCAGCTGGAAACTTCATGACTCCTTGTCTAGTTGATAAACTACAGATTCCTTGTTCATCTCTCCATCACGCAATCTCCCTGACCTCTGTAGATGGATGGCCTCTAGCTAAAGGAGTGGTCACCAAGGAGACTCAACCAGTATTAGTCCGTGTTGGGGCACTCCACTCAGAGTCTTTGAAGTTCTTAGTGATACCTGAGGCCTCCAAGAAATCATTTTAGGACTACCCTGGTTACGCCAGCATAATCCCAGGATAGACTGGTGTTCTAAGCAGATTCTTTCATGGGGAACTGACTGTCAGAAATCCTGTCTTCCCAAGATATGACCTGTAAGAAAGACAGTTTCATCAATATCTCCAGCTATTCCCAAGGAGTACCAGATGTTCTCTGATGTTTTTTCCGAACAACAGGCGAATGTCTTACCTCCCCACAGAGAATGGGATTGTCTAATCGAGCTGATGCCTGACAAGATGCCACCTCGTGTTCGCACCTATCCTCTATGCTTGCCTGAGACTCAAGCCATGTCTGAATACATCCAGGACAACCTAGTGAAAGGATTTATTCATTCTTCCACCTCTCCTGCTGGAGCTGGCTTCTTTTTCATCGGCAAAAAGGATGGTGGCCTGAGGCCTTGTATAAACTACAGGGGCCTTAATGATATAATGGTCAGGAATCGATGTCCTCTTCCACTGATTACAGAGTTGTTCGACAGAGTTAAGGGGTCCATCATATTCTCAAAATTGGATCTGAGAGGGGCTTATAATCTCATCCGTATTCGTGCTGGTGATGAATGGAAGACCGCCTTTAGTATTAGAGATGGACATTTTGAATACCTTGTGATGCCCTTTGGTTTGTGCAATGCCCCTGCCGTGTTTCAGGGCTTTGTTAATGAAATTTTCCAGGACTTGTTGTATGTCTCAGTTGTAGTTTACCTGGACAATATACTGATTTTTTTTGTCTTCTATAGAGACACATCATGAACATGTGAAGGAAGTATTATCCCGTCTAAGAAAGAACCACCTTTACTGCAAATTGAAGAAGTGTGTCTTTGGAGTATCCATTGTGCCATTCCTTGGTTACGTCATCTCCGGCTCCAGTCTTGAAATGGATCCCAAGAAGGTGCAGGCAATTTTGGATTGGTCCCGACATCAAACCTTGAAAGCCATCCAGAGATTGCTTGGGTTCACCAACTACTATAGACGTTTTATTAAAGGATTCTCCTCATTATTGTCTCCCATCACCGCTCTGACCCGTAAAGACGCTAATCCTGCCCTATGGTCACCTGAGGCAGAGACTGCCTTCCAGCTTTTAAAACAGGCTTTTATTTTTGCTCCAGTCTTACGTCAACCAGATTTGGACAGGCCTTTTCTATTGGAAGTGGATGCATCTTCAGAGGCCGTGGGTGCAGTTCTTTCCCAGCGTTATGAGGATAATCGAGTTCATCCCTGTGGGTTTTTCTCCAAGAAATTCTCGCCTGCTGAAAGAAATTATGCCATAGGTGAACAAGAACTCCTGGCAGTGAAATTGGCATTAAAAGAATGGAGATACCTGCTGGAAGGGGCTAAGTTCCCCTTCACTGTTTTCACAGATCATAGATACCTCCTATTCCTCAAGAATCTCCAGTGCGTGAGTCCTCATCTGGCCCGATGGGCAATATTTTTATTTTTTGCTCGGTACCAGTTCACCCTGACCTTCCAGTCTGGAGCCCTTAATCAAAAGGCAGATGCTCTGTCCAGATCTCTCCTCTGTGATGACAAAGCGGAGAATCAACAAAATACCCCTGTCTTGGAGTCAAGAGTATTTGCCACCCTACAAGTACAGCCTCCCACTGGGAAGTCCTTTGTGGCCCCGTAATTAAGGAAGCAGCTCCTCACCTGGGCTAATTCCTCTAGCTTTGCAGGTCACTCAGGTACCCTGGAATTTCTGAAGAGAGGGTATTGGTGGCCATCCATGAAAGCGTATGTGTTGGAGTTTATTTCTTCATGCTCCTTGTGCGCTCAGCATAAGTCTTCACGTCAGGCTCCGGCTGGTGAGTTGTTGCCGCTACCTATTCCATCACATCCATGGACACATCTCTCCATGGACTTCGTCACGGATCTGCCGAATTCTCAAGGGTTCACTACCATCTGGGTCGTAGTAGACCGATTCTCAAAAATGGTCCATTACATACCACTAAAGAAATTACCTTCTGCTCCTGACCTAGCTCATTTGTTTGTACAACATATATTCCGTCTCCATGGTCTTCCTGCCGAGATTGTCTCTGACCGTGGTGTTCAGTTTACAGCAAAATTTTGGAGAGCCTTATGTTCAGTATTGCAAGTAAAGCTAAATTTTTCTACGGCTTATCACCCACAAAGCAATGGTTCCACCGAGAGGGTTAATCAAGACCTTGAGACCTTCCTGAGGATTTTCATGACATCTTCCCAAGACAATTGGTCTGTATTGCTGCCATGGGTTGAATGGGTTGAATTTGCGCATAATGCCTCCTACCACTCTTCCAAGTTGTCTACGGTCTTCATCCTCGGGTTCCTCAATTTGAAAATCTGCCCATCTTTGATGTACCAGCTATGGAAGACACTGTAAAGAGATTTGCATCAATTTGGACTCAAGTTCGTGCTGACCTGGAGACGGCATCCTCCCATTACAAATTTCAAGCTGACAAGAAGTCTGGTTGTCCACCCGGAACCTACGGCTCAGAGTACCATCTATGAAATTTGCTACACGCTTCATTGGGCCCTTCTCCATTATAGAAATTATTAACCCCATGGCTTATTGCCTTCAGTTGCCCCCTTACCTGAAAATTTCCAACTCCTTTCATATCTCCCTGCTTAAACCCCTAGTGTTGAATAAGTTCCACAGTGTCCTGCCTGCTTCTCCCCGTGTCCAGACTGAAAGAGGCGTGGAGTTTGAGGTTTCCCAAGTCTTGGACTCTCGTATCCGCAGAGGACATCTGCAGTACCTCTTGGATTGGAGGGGTTACGGTCCAGAGGAGTGTTGTTGGACTGATGCCCGTGATATCCATGCTCCTGCACTCAACAAAAGGTTCCACGCTGCCCATCCGGAGTAACCTGGTGAGTGTCCTGAGGCCACCCATAAGGAAGGGTACTGTCATGGCCAGGGTTTCTCAGCATGGTGGTCACCAGGTATTACCTATGAGGTCATTGTGGCGAGGGGTCTCTGGCAGTGGTGCTGGTGTTTGGCAAGGGGCATTGGCTGTGCATGGTTCTGTGCGGGCACATTGTCACTGAGGCCTGGTAAGGTCTGGTGGTGTTTCCGTTCTGTTTGGCATGGGCGCTGCCATCTTGCCTCAAGTCATGTGATTCATGCTGTCCAATCCTGGTGGGTCATGTGCTCTTTCCAGCCAGTCACAGCGCGGCACCTGGTATTTAGGAAGGTCCAGAGCCTTCATTCATTGCCAGTGCAACATGTTTCTCAGCTGCGGCTGAGAGAGAGTACCTGTGCCTTACCTGTCTGCCTGGAAGCGCTACTAGCCTGTTACCTTGCCTGCTTCAAACCTGCTGGACTCACCCTGCACCCTCCATTTACCTTTCCCCTGCCTGAGTACCTGAACCTGCTGTTTCCCTGCACCTTGCTTCACACTCTAACTCCCAGCTGGACTTCATTACCTCTGCCTGCACTTCATTACAGCTCACCAACCCTGCATACTGGACATTTCCTGCCTGTCACTATCTGGACATTCTCTCATTTGCTTCACCACTGTTATCAAGTGCATTTTAGTGCTAAACCTGGACTTTTTCTGTTGACATTCCCATGTCTGCTAAATCACTTATTAAAAACTCCACCTTTTTATTTAAATCTGCTTTTGTGTCTGCTCCTGTCACCACCCTGGGTCCACAACAAACCCAGACCTTCACAGAAACAGCCTGTCACATTTGGAGGCCTTTTTTTATTACTGTTAACCCTGGCTGTATAATTGCTGAATTGCATGTCAAGCGTGTACCTCCTGCCCTGTCAGTCAGTCAGGGGGATGCATCCTCCTCCATTCACAATAGTGTTGTGGACAAACTTTAATAGTATACCTGTGTCCATGCTATTACATACATACACTACAGAGTTCATCAGAGGCAGACTCCCAAGAGGCATACAATATATGGGGCGGGGGGTGATGGGCATATAATATATAGGAGGGGAGGGAGTGATGGGCATATAATATCAGACCCTCCACCATGACCCCTTCCATCCGGTACAAAATGCTTACATATAATCATAAATACACATGCACTCATAAAAGGTTCCTGCACATTGTGGTTTATATTAAAGTTATTAATTATGATGTAAAATGTATATATTTGATATTAATGGTATAGAACATCATAGACATTTCATGTTTGGTAATGTACTGATACCCTGTCTATTTCCAGATACCCGGTTATATCGGCAAGGGAATCGGATCATGCTTTCGGGAGTTATGGACCATAGTGAATTATTGGTTGAAATATAAAACTCTGTATGCTGAGCCTGTGGTTAATTTAAATCAATTAAAGAAAGACAATGAAATCTGGAGAATTGGGACATACCCCTAGTGAACTGTTCTTATGAACTACAGTGTACTACAAAGACCAAGAGCAAGAACCAATGGAATTATGTTTGTCTGTCTACATTGCTGTTATCATGATCTGTTCGGGTATATAGCCTGTGTCCTGGTCCCAGTTAGGAGCCATTCTTCTTCTTGGATGACCGCAGGCTTCTGGGTTGACGACTGTAACTGGGACCGGTGAGCTGGCGTATGTATCGATTGTACCAAAATGATTGTAACATTTGCACTCATTGTTTAGATCACAGTGATAAATACCTTTTTCTTTGTTAATAATATCTTTTGTGCTTTGGAACCACACTCAAGGTCTGATAGTGTTTATTTCTATTTGCGACTATTCATAACGCTAAATAGCGTCATCTAAGGTATAGAGGTTCTAGGCAGGATTCCATAGAGGTTTAAATAAGATTCCATAACACACTCCTCACAAATCTAAATCTCTCTGCCCTATGTTAAATCTGCCCCACCTGCAGTGCAGAATGGTATTACAAAAATGAACAATTACTTGCTATATCTTAAGCCGCGTATCCACTATATGATTAAATGAACGATTGAATGATAACAAAATCGTTACTGTTCAATCGTGTGAGCGACGACGTCAATGACTAGCGGGAGGGCGCATTGCTGGTCATTGACGGCATATCCACTACGCGAAATTGCGGATGATCCGTTATCGTTCATTTTATTGTGTAGTGGATACGTGGCTTAACTCGATTCCCAAAGCTGAATCAGGCGCATAATTAGCACTTATATGTGTCATATAAAGTGTATTGTGTGTCATATTTCCAGCATATACAGAATCAGTGATCACAGTAAGCCATTAGATGCGACAGTAGAGCCATCCTGCCTGAGCTGAATGTTTTTTATTTCAGATGTGGGCACCATTCCAGAACATGGGAGCAAGTTTGGGAGTTTGGGGGAGCAGCAGAGGAGCCCTGGACATATATGTACAGATTGGTATCATGCACTGGATAGTGTATTATTATATGGTATTAATAATTTATCATATTGATGGTCTATAGCAGTACACCCCTAACAGTGCATGTTTTCCAGATCTCCAGGTGCACAGGTGTATTCATTACTGGCTCACAATTATTTCATTTGTGATACTGAGAAGAACAGCACTAGTAAAATTCTATATTACTATTTGTATTGTGGTCATGACAGGGGGTTTCCAGGCAACCGGAAACCCCCCTGTGTTTGCCTATGATATGGATGGGACAGGTGTTTTTAGGATTGCAGGGGGCTGCAGCTGGTGTTTTTCTAAAAGTTATTTATAATGCAATTTACAGACAAAAAAAATATACTAGCACCCAATTAAATGAACCCCCAATTTAACTACAGCTATTATTTTTCCCAAAAGAAATTGCTTTTTAGAATTTTTCCACACTTATGTAAATATGCAAATAACAGCCCTTTGAAAATAACATTGGTAAAAATTGCAGGCGTGTTCAGTAGCACTGCTCTGTGGGACATCGGAGAGATATGAAAAACAAAAAGTATGGGTGCAAAGTGTGCGATGCGGGCCCCCCTTGACCCAGGGCATACCTCCCAACTGTCCTGCATTTAGCGGGACAGTCCCGTTTTTCTGGGACTGTCCCGCTGACCCGCCCTCGGGCCGCAGTGTCCCACGGTGGGGAGGGAAGTTGGGGGAAGCATACACTGCTGTTCTGCAAATGCAGAGCGAGAATAGATGCTGTGCGCATGCGCACAGCACCTATTCACAGTACGGGTGAAGTCCGGGGGCAGCCCAGCATCTCGTAGATGCTGGGCACGCCCCATTAGTGATGTAAACGGGGGCGTGTAATCAGACCACGCCCCCTTTACAATCAGGCCACACACCCTTTTCGGGCAGGCGTGCCGAAGGCAAGTCTTGAATCTTGTACTGAAAATGTTGGGAGGTATGTCGGGGCCCGTGTGCACAGCACACCCTGCACCCATTATAAATACGCCCCTGAATACCCGGCTTCGCCCGTGTGGAAGTCAGTCATCAACCTCTTCCATGGCAGCCGGCTCCCTCCCTCAGTGGCTGCACGCTGGTGACCTCTTCCACTTGGAGGCCAGCTCCCTTCTACTGAGCCACATCTCCTGCACAGGAACCACCGCTAAGGACTTGTACTGAGCCAGCTCCTCTGTTCTCTTCAGCGACTGCCCTCATATATTCTCATCACTGAGGACCATGCTGCATCGACCTCAGATGACAGGGAGCTCCAACGATCACTGCATGTAATGGTTCCCTGAACAGCAGGTACACTAGCGCTTGTGTAATGTGTCTCCTCAGGTGGCAGCTGCCCTCTTTACTGCAGGTTCTATACACCTCTCACTGCTCACAGTAAAAGCTCCTCTTCCCATCATAGGGCTGAAAATAAGTTAGACTTGCAGAAATAAAGGCAAATGGCATTTGCGTCTATTTCCCGGGGCCATGGTTTCTGCAGATGCGCAATTCACCGGGAAAATGGCTGCTGCCATTTTCTCAGTGATTTTTTGCTCACAGGAATCTGCGGAAAGGTAAGTATAAGTAAATATAGGTGCAGGGTGTGAGGTGTGGGCCCCCCTGGACCAATTATAAATACTATAATGATAGAAATGTCCAACAACTTCAAGAAACAGTGGATTGAGTCAGCTAGATACAACATGCAAATCTGTTAGAACATCAGACCCCTTAAGCCCCGTACACTAGACGATTTTTTTAACGATTTGTCCATCGCATCTACAAGTCTTCCCTACATGCAGGTCAATCTGTTAATCTCGTTAATGATTTACAGCAAATTGTGCAGTGTGGGCCTGATTCAGAGCCGGACGCTCTGACAAGAGAGCTCGCTCTGAATCAGGGCCGTCCTACCTAAAATTGGAGCGGCCTCCTGGGCTTGCGACGAGACCCTTGCGGTAGGTTCTCGTCTGCTGCAAGCCCGGAGTGCTTTTGGCTCTATCAGAGCCAAAAACACTCCACTGGGGTCGGCCCCAGACGATAGGTGTTCCCATGGGAACGCCTCCGTCTGGGCAGCCACGCCCCCGGCTCGCCCACCAAAGGGGGCGTGGAGTCACTCACCATCGACAGCACGCCCCCTTTGGTGCGAGACCCATAGCGACGGCTTGGCCGTCCATATTCGGGTCTCGCGCATGCGCACGACAGAGCTCCGTCCGTCGTGCGCATGCGCACTTGGGCACCATCGACCCGCTTGTGAGCGCTCAGCGCTCGCGAGCGGGTCTGAATTAGGCCCTGTGTACGCTCTACCGAACGACAAACGATATGTTGTTCTGACGTCGACGATACGAACTTCACTCCTGGTCAATCCCCCCCTCCATTTTGTGTCTGAATCATCAAATAACAACAGCATCCAGACGTGATCATCCCACACATTAGCTTTATCGGTAAGTATTTATGCCTGCCCCTAGTCTCTTTGTACTGCTGCTGACAACAATGACCCCGCTGACCACCAAAGTTATATGCTGCTGACCACCAATGGCCCTGCTGACCACCAATTTTATGTTACTGACTACCAATGACACTGCTGACCACCAATGTTATATTAGTGACATCCAAATGACCCTGCTTACCAGCAATGACCCTGCTGACCACCAATGTTATGTTACTGAACACCAATGACCCTGCTGATCACCAATGTTATGTTACTGACCAACAATGACCCTGCTGACCTACCAATGTTATATTACTGACCACCAATGTTACCACCAATGTCCCTGCTGACCACCTATATTATGCTGATCACCACCAATGACCCTGCTGACCACCTATGTTGCCCCGTGATGTCCATACTTATAATACACCTTGTTCTATTTAATTTTGCAGTTCGCTTGTGGCTTTATGTGACCTACACTATTGTTTCCACAAAACAGAAAAGGCATTCTCACAGGTATGTTATGTCCATGCTTGCACCCCTAATCAACTTTGTGTAAACGCTGCAGACCACCAATGTTATCTACTGATGTGCATATGTATATTTGTCACCCCTATTCTACCTTATGTAATGCTGACTAAAGTTTCATTGATACACAGATCACTGCTCTTTTATTTATAATGTGGTCTGCTTTACTTTGAACTTAAAAAAATGACAATAACCTTTATGTGAATGAATTTTGTTTTGAAATTTTTGCACTCTTTATTATTTTTATTTGTTTACCTAATAAATTAAAATACACTTTAAATTATATGGATATTAAAAATTTTAGACACAGGTAAATTAATCTAAACATTACAAACAGTAGAAATATAAATTAAAAATTATAGTTTGAATGCTTTGAAAATAAAGGCCCCCGTTTATTGAAGACCACACCAAGGGGTAAATTTACTGCAGTGAGATATTTTAGAAGTGAGTTTTAAAAGTGATGTTGCCCATAGCAACCTATCTGATTCTAGCTATTATCTTCTAGAAGGTGCTAGTTGAATGTTAAGTCGAATTTGATTGGTTGCTATGGGCAACTCACTTCTAAAAATTCGCACTTTAGTAAATTTACCCCCAAATGTCTAAAAATCTGTCCAACACCTTACTGGGGGTAACCAGACAGTAATTAGTAGTCATTGTTTAATTGTTTTCCAATGTTTTTTGTAATGAGTTCCTGTTTTTTTATTTGCAAATATGGCTATGGACAAAAGCAGTGAATTCTGGACTGGCTTTATTAAGCTATACCATACTTGCCTACTCTCCTAGGAGTCGCGGGAGGCTCCTGATTTTTCGGGGAACCCCCCGCACCCCCTAAAAAGTAGGCAAATCTTCCACAAGCTGCCCACTTCCTAGTGAAGTGGACAGGATGGGGAGGTTTTCCAAGCAATTTGCTGGTCCGTGAGGAGGGGGCAGGGATAATTGCCACAAATCGCAGGATTTAGCCCCGCCCCCTCCTCACAGACTTGCGGGCCTAATGATGTATATACTCAGGCTCCGCCCCCGAAGATGAAAGCAGCAGGTCCGCTCCCGGAAAGGTGCATTGAAAAGTCAGTAAGTCTGAGCTATGCAGAAAGAAGGAGTGTCTTTGGCCAAAGACTACTCCAACAAACAAAAAAAAAATAGTGCCCTCCAGGAATTGGCTGTTTACAGCAAAAGTCTCCACAGCGAAGCCACCATCAAATTGCTCTGCAAAAAAATCCAGAATTGCGGAACATGTTCCTTAAAGAGCACAAGAAAAGCGAGCTCCAATGTCATCGGGAGCGGCGGCAGGTGACATCCACCATCCAAATCTGTGGTACTATGAGCTGTTACAGTTCACCCTGGACCAGGACCCTTAGCACCCATCTCAGAGCACTTTGGAGATGAAGGGATGAGAAAAGTGCGGAGCAATGCATAAAGTTGAGCAGAGTACTTTAAAAGTATTGAACCTGAAATGATCTCTCTTTAATGAAAAACTACCCATGCTTCTTCAAGTCAGACGTCTTTACACAGTATAGCGACAGTATACAGTATGGATGACCCGTAATGAGTACAATACAATGTCTATAGCGGTTTACAGTAAAATGCAGCTGGGTGGCATAACATAGAAATGAAAAATTGCTCTGTCTTTAAGAAATGATGCGTCTTCACACCAATCCAGTGATTAAACTGTGTACTGCATGGCATGTAGCCTTTCACGGCATATAGTATGCCACGCCATGCCATAATGCATGTTGACTTGCCGCGGCAGGGAAGCCAGAATGCCCGGCTATGAACAAAGATGTAGCAGGACACATCTGTAGTTTATTTTATGCAGTCTCCCTGCCATGGTACCGCCTCCACTGCAATTAAAAATTAGAGATGTGCGCCGACCCCCGTGTTTTGGTTTTGGATCTGGATCTCCCCTGGTTTTGGATCTGGATTGGTTTTCCCAAAACCTCACCTCCGTGTTTTGGTTTTCGGTTTTGGTTTTTCTTAAAAAATCATAAAAACAGCTAAAATCACATAAAATGGGCCTGTTTTTGTTCCTACAGTATTATTATCTCAATAACATTTATTTCCACTCATTTCCAGTCAATTTTGACCACCTTGCAGCTCACAATATTGATTTTTTTTCATCTAGTTAACGGCCAAAAGGTTGCATCCAGCTAGCTGGCTCAACTGAGTGATAAATAGAGTTGAGGACTGTGCAAAGATAATGGTTGGGGTACCCCTTGAGGATTCAAGAATAGATAGTTGATAATTGATACAGTCACTGACTGAAGGAGGAAGTGATAGTTGATAATTGGTGCAGCCACTAGCTGAAGTAACAATAGTTGATACTTGATAATTGGTGCAGCCACTGGCTGAAGTAAGAATAGTTGATACTTGATAATTGGTGCAGCCACTGGCTGAAGTAAGAATAGTTGATAATTGGTGCAGCCACTGGCTGAAGGAAGAATTGATAGTTGATAGTTGGCACAGCCACTGGCTGAAGTAAGAGTAGTTGATACTTGATAATTGGTGCATCCACTGGCTGAAGTAAGAAGAGTAGATACTTGATAATTGGTGCAGCCACTGGCTGAAGAATTGATAGTTGGTGCAGCCACTGGCTGAAGTAAGAAGAATTGTTACTTGATAATTGGTTCAGCCACTGACTGAAGTAAGAGTTGATACTTGATAATTTGTGCAGTCACTGGCTGAAGTAAGAAGAGTTGATACTTGATAATTGGTGCAGCCACTGGCTGAAGAATTGATAGTTGGTGCAGCCACAGGCTGAAGTAAGAAGAGTTGATAATTGATAATTGGTACAGCCACTGGCTGAAGTAAGAAGAGTGTATACTTGATAATTGGTGCAGCCACTGTCTGAAGTAAGAAGAGTTGATACTTGATAATTGGTGCAGCCACTGGCTGAAGAAAGAATTGATAGTTGATAGTTAAATGTTGATGCAGCCTCTGGGCTGGGTAGTACTGGAATACAGAGCTATGATTAGGAACCAGTCCTGTGACATCTGGAACTATTGGCAAGTTGCAGCCGTTACAGCCTTGAGAGGCTGGTGAGGAGTGATGACAGGTGGCCTTTGGGTCATGAAGCAGGATGCGGCCTTTGGGTCATGTAGCAGCCTTGAGGGCTGAGAACTCTTGGCGGGATGTGGCCTTTGAGCCATACAGCAGGATGCAGTCTTTGGGCCGTGTAGCAGCCTTGAGGGCTGAGAATCCATGGCTGAATGTCACTGTTGTGCGACTTGTGCCACCGGGTTGACACAAGCAGCAGTTGGTTCAGAATTTTCTTTAAAAAAAAATGAAAGGGGCATGCAGGAGATGCTGTCTGTGGCCATTACAATTTCTGGACATTCATAAACCATAACAATAAAAATGTCAGGCAGCAATGCCCCAAACAGCACATAATGGAAAGGAAAAAGGTTAAAGATGGCATCGTGCTTGGGCACTCCCACCTCCCCTTATGTTGTATATATGAAACAGGACATTCACAGTTTAGCAAACCAACAACTTCAGCGACAGGGACTGCCACTTGTGGCTGAAATTATTGGTTTGTTTGGACCCACCACAAAACAAGCTGCCAATGGGCAGTGGACATTGGTGGCAATGATCCCATACACAAACTAGCTTTATAACATAGGTAATCATCGTCATCATCTTCCCCATCAGTGTGTACATCCTCTTCTTCACACAATATTAATTTGTCCCCGCTGGAATCCACCATTACACACTCTTCTGTAGTTTTTTTTACTTAATTGCTGGTAAAGGTCTTCCTCATGGAATATGTAATTCATTTTGATAAACATCATCTTTTCCACATTCTGGGGAAGCAATCTCCTATGCCAAAATCTGACAAGGTTCCCGGCTGCGCTGAAAACTCTTTCAGAGTACACACTGGAGGGTGGGCAACTTAAGTACAGCAAAGCCAGTTTGTGTAAGGGACTCCAAATTGCCTCTTTTTCCTGCCAGTAGTGAAACGGACTGTCTGACATGCCTATTTGGATGCTATCACTAAAATAGTCATCCACCATTCTTCTGAATGGTGACAAAGTCACAGTAGACATGTCACTCATTGTAGGCAGTTCTTTCAGACCCAACTAGACGTCATTAGTTTTTTTTGACTGATCTGAATCACCACCAGCAGTGGGTCTTTTAGGAATATTTAGTTTTTTCCTGGCAGCTGCAGAAACTGAAGGAGAAGATGCAATGTCATGTGCCACTTGAGCTGCCATTTTTTTCACCAACAGCTCTTTGCATCTTTTCAGATTTATGTCTGTCGGAAAGAAAGACACAAGGTATGACTTAAACCTAGGATCCAGTATGGTTGCCAAAATATAGTGATCTGATTTCATGAGATTGACGACCCTTGGATCCTAGTGAAGTGAGTGAAGGGCTTGATCTACCAGTCTGACATACTTAGCAGAATCACTCAGTTTCAGCTCCTCCTCCAGTTTCTACAGCTGCTTTTGCAAAAGTCTGATTAGGGGAATGACCTGACTCAAGCTGGCAGTGTCTGAACTAACTTCGCATGTGGCAAGTTCAAAGGGTTTGAGAACCTAGCACAACATGGAAATTATTCTCCACTGCACTTGACTAAGGTGCATTCCCGCTCCTCTTCCTATGTCAAAAGCCGTAGTGTAGCCTTGGATGTCCTTTTGCAGCTCCTCCATCCGCTGAAGCATATAGAGGGTAGAATTCCACCTAGTTACTAGCTCTTGCTTCAGCTGATGGCAGGACAAATTCAACCATTCTTGCTGGTTCTGCAATCTTTGATATGCAGTTACTGAATGTTGAAAATGTACAGAAAGCTTACGGGCTACCGAGAGCATCTCCTGCATGCCCCTGTCATTTTTTTTAAAATGTTGCACCACCAAATTATTGTGTGAGCAAAACATGGGATGTGCTCAAATTTGCCCACATGTAATGCTCTAACAATATTGGTGGCATTGTCAGAAATCACAAATCCCGTGGAGAGTCCGAGTGGGGTAAGCCATTTTGCAATGATTTCCCTGAGTTTTTCTAAGAGGTTCTCAGTGGTATGCCTCTTAGTGAAACCGGTGATACACAGAGTAGCCTGCCTCTGAATGAGCTGGCATTTGTTAGATGATGCTGCTGCTGTTTTCACTGTTGGAGGCAATACACCTACCCAGTGGGCTGTCACAGTCATGTAATCTTTAGTTTGCCCTGTCCCACTTGTCCACATATCTGTGGTTAAGTGGACAGTGGGCACAACAGCATTTCGGAAGACATTAATAAGGTTTTTCATTAATGTCCTTGTACAGATTTCTGAATTTCTATTCTAAAAAAGTGGAATCTAGAAGGCACATAGTAGCAGGGACACAGGACCTCCATTAACTGACTAAAATCCACTGCATTAATGGCGGATACTGGATGCAAATCTAATACCAGCATAGCTGTTATGGCGTCAGTAATCTGCTGTGTAACTGGGTGTTTGCTGTCATACTTGCTTGCAAATGCAAAGGATTGTTTGACAGTCAATTGTTTGGTTGAAGTACTAAAAGTAGTCTTCTTCCTGGTCCCCTTCTGGGATGAAGATCCACTCACAGCAACAACAGCAGGCATAGCACTCAAGGATCCTTCTGACGAACAATATATAGGAGAGGAGTCAGTCTTATGATATTGGATGCAGGACTACATCCAATCACGAATGAGGATGTTGATGATGATGCAGGTGTTGGTGGTGGAGATTGCAGGTGCTTAAATCGAGATAGAAGGGAGCAGCTAGGTGACATTGGACTAGAATTTGAAATACCCTTTCTAATTTGATGAATGTGCTGCAAGTGACGTAACACTGAGGATGTTCCTAGATGGTTAAAGTCCTTACCTCTCCTCACTGTTACATAGAAACAGTTACAAATGGCTTGGCAAAGGTTGTCTGGATTAGGTGGAAATGATTCCACACATGAGAAGTGGATTTTTGGTCCTTTGCCCAGGCATGGCAACAATGGGATTTTTCCCACCATGGGCAACAACTGTTGTCTGATTTACAGTTTTTACACAAAAATCCTCAGCATCAACATCATCATCATCCTTGTTGTTATCACCTACTACGTAAATATCCTTCTCATCTTCCTTGGGCAATTCCACAGAAGCATCCTCGATTTCTATGCCAGCATGTTGACTTGTGCTGCTCATCCCCACATTTGTAGAGGGCACACAAATGGTGGAAGGAGGATCCTCTTCAAGTATAGTATTAGAAAGGTCAGGCTCACACATGGCAAACGCGGACACACTTGGACTCTCCTCGGGGTTCTGTGACTTTTCGGAGACAATTTTAATTTTTTTTGTACCTCTTCTACAAGCAGAAGGGCTTAAATCATCACAACTAGAACCACCAGTCATAAAGGCCAAGGCCTTATCCTTTCCTTGCCACTTCATGTAGTGAATGGTATATTGCCAATTTTTTGTTTCTCTAAAGCTGACAGCTTTAGATTTTTTTTTCTTTAAGAGGGTAAAAGTAGATTTTTTTTACATGGCCTGGAGCATCGGCCTTCATAGATGACGTTGACTGGTATGTGGATCCTGCTCTCCTGTCATGTGACTGTCCTCCATACTCACTGCGGTCTTACAGCAGTGTCACCAAGCAATTATAGCGCAGCTAAGTTGCGGCTAACGTGCACAACCACACACAGAAAAAAATATATTTTTTTTCACACTTGGCGGGGAGAGCACCCTTGAATGAGGCAGCAGCCCCTTGATAAATGACACAGACAGCACAGCACCCCTGTGCACCTACATTGCTGATAAGTGTGGCTAACGCGCACATACACATAGAAAAAATTGTTGGGTGAAGATCACTCCTGACAGAGGAAGCAGCCACTTGATAAATGATAAAGGCAGCACCCCTGCACACCTACGTTGCTGATAAGTGTGGCTAATGTGCACATACACAAAATATATTTTTTATTTTTTTCACACCCCTGAATGAGGTAGCAGCCCCTTGATCAATGACACAGGCAGCACAGCACCCCTGCACACCTACGTTGCTGATAAGTGTGACTAACATGCACATACACACAAAAAAAAATGTTGGGTGAAGAGCACCCCTGAAAGAGACAGCAGCCACTTGATAAGTGACACAGGCAGTGCACCTATGTTGCTGATGAGTATGGCTAATGCGCACACACACAAAAAAATTGTTTTTCTTTGTTTAACACTGGGGGTGAAGCGCACCCCTGAAAGAGGCAGCAGCCCCAAAGGATAAATGACACAGGCAACACCCCTGCGCACCTACGTTGCTGATAAGTGTGGCTAACACACACACACAGTAATAAAATACTTTCTTTTTTTCACACTGGGGGGAAGTACACCTGAACATGGAAGCAGCCCCTTGATAAATGACACAGACAGCATCCCTCCCTGCGCACCTATATTGCTGATAAGTGCGGCTAATGCACACACACACACACACAGAAATAAAATACTTAATTTTTTTCACACTGGGGGGGAAGCACTCCTGAATGAGGCAGCAGCCCCTTGATAAATGATACAGACAGCACTCCTGCACACCTACTTTGCTGATAAGTGTGGCTAACACGCACACACACTCAAAAAAAATTCACACTGGGGATGAAGAGCACCCCTGATGGACAGAGGACCCCCTGGACAACAGAGAAGCACAGCCAGTCAGCCCCTATGGACAGGACAACAGCCAGCCAACTCCTATATGGATAACAGCCAGCCCCTATGGACAACAACCAGCCAGCCCCTATGGAGTGGACAGGACAATGGCCAGCCAGCCTCTATATATGGACAACAGCCAGCCCGGCCCCCTATGGACATAAGCAGCCAGACCCTGAGTGACAACAGTAGCCAGCCCCTGTGCACAGCACCAGCAACAGCACAGCGATCACATTTACACACAGCCCCCTCCCTCTTCACTCTCCACAGATGGAATGAAAATGGCGGCGATCGCTGGATCTTTTATACAATCCAAAACCCGTAAGAATCCGACAGTAGGATGATGATGTTTTGCCTCATTTTGAGATCCGAGTCAGGCAGGAAAACCCTAGCCAGCTTGGATCTGACTTGGATCTGTGAAATTCGGGTGGGTTTGAATCTCTGGAATCTGAACCCGCTCATCTCTACTTAAAATAGATCAGATATTCCTCCCTGACCTGTTTTGCACATACAGGGCCTGATTCAGAGCCTCTCGTAAGCGGCAGTACGCTCATTCCGAGCGATGTTCGCCCATCTGCCCATGCGTACGGTTTGTAATACGCATGCGCAAACCAGTCAGTGCAGCCAGAAATTGTTTGTTCGCTGTATAGCGAATGCCTGCTATTTTGAGTGACAGGAGGAGGCGTATGTGGGTGGTAACAGGGGAAGGTGCTTGAAAACGGGGAGTGGAATTCAGAACGCAAGCGTGCTTAAAGGTCAAAACGGGCGTTCTATGGGTGTGCATAATTAATACAGCAGCATCATTGACCACGTCACTTGGTTGTTTTATAGTCAGAACTGCTCGCTATATAGTGGTAGGAAAAACCAGCCACAAGAATAGCGAGCAGTTCATACGCTGATCGATTTACTCGATTAATCTAATAAATAGCAGACATGACGTATGATGCGAGTGGCCAGGGGGCGTATTTTTCAAATAAACGTCCGCATGTTTTGTTCGCTCATTCAGACATAGAGGCGGCAACAGACCACAAGGAGCGAATGGTTCATTTGAATAGCCACCCCCTTTTTCTGAATGAGCGAGCGCTAATAGCATCCGGCTCTGAATCAGGCCCACAGTGCCCATTTGTAAAACCCTTGATGCTACCACAGAAGACCACCGATCCATGTCCTCTGGCTGGTCTAGGTCATCTGGCATAGCTATGCTTGTTGTACTTTGTCAGATGGTATTGCTCCTAAGGATAAAATTATGAAAGACACAGCATGCCAAGATGACACAGTCTATCTTGTCCACATGCAGGTTGATGGCATGTGGAAGATGCAGAAGCGATTGCTTAGGATGCCAAATGCATTCTCCACAATACGGCTTGCCCTGGAAAGCCTGCAATTGTAGATACTCTTCCCTTTGCACATATGGCTTCATAATGTCCTCGTGTAGTGTGAAGGCCTCGTCAACCCCTGACATGGACATTGATATCACCCAGGAAATAAGCGCCATTGCTGAAAGTGCTGGGAAAAGTTCCTTGCAAGCAATACCACCACCCCAGTGGCATAACTAGGGGGGGTCGAGCAGGGCACATGCCCTGGGCACCATGGCAAGCCTTCAGAGGGGGTGCCGCCGGCCAGGGCATCATAACCACATGTCCGCCCCCACCACCATTGTGTCCTGAGTCTGCCCTTTAACAAGCAGGCAGGTGTGCCTGCTAGCCTTTTGCTGGCTTGGCTGCCTGTAGGGAGAGCTGCAGCGGAAGCTTGCAGCCCCTCCTAGGCAGCCTTTCTACCAAGCTCTACCTCCTCCTGACTGATTAAAGCTGCCATCTGTGCCACATGAGGAGTGCTTCTTCCCTCCCCGGTGCTCTCCATCTCCGGTCACTGCAGGTAAGCTATGGGGGGGTCAAGGGTGGATGGCTAAACTGCCGCGGGTGGGACATTTGATGGTTAAACTGTTGTGGGGGGGTTATACTGGATGACTAAATGCCGTGGGGGGGTATTGGGTGGTTAAACTGCTGCGAGGGGGTATTGCATGGCCAATCTGCCACAAGGGGTTATTGCATGACTAAACTGCCATGGAGGGGGATTGGATGGGTATGCTGCAGCAGGAGGGCAGGTGGGGAGTTCATTTTTTTATGTGGGGGCTGCTGGCTGCATTTGTGTGATATAAGTGTGTGTCTGTATAGGCTTTCAGTGTGTGTGTCTGTATAGGCTTTTTGTGTGTGTGTAAGTGTGTGTCTATATAGGCTTTGTATGTGTGTGTCTGTATAGGCTTTGTGTGTGTATAAGTGTGTGTCTGTATAAGCTTTCAGTGTGTATGTGTGTGTCTGTATAGGCTTTTAGTGTGTGTGTGCCTGTATAGGCTTTGTGTGTGTCTGTATAGGCTTTTTGTGTGTGTAAGTGTGTGCCTGTATAGGCTTTCAGTGTGTGTGTGTAAGGTTGTGTGTGTGTGTATAGACTTTGTGTGTGTGCCTGGATAGGCTTTGTGTGTGTGTGTAAGTGTGTGTCTGTATAGGCTTTCAGTGTGTGTGTGTCAGTGTGTGTCTGTATAGGCTTTGTGTGTATGTAAGTGTCTGTATAGGCTTTGTATGTGTGTGTCTGTATAGGCTTTGTGTGTGTATGAGTGTGTGTCTGTATAAGCTTTCAGTGTGTATGTGTGTGTCTGTATAGGCTTTTAGTGTGTGTGTGTGTGTGTGTGTGTGTGTGTGTGCCTGTATAGGCTTTGTGTGTGTCTGTATAGGCTTTTTGTGTGTAAGTGTGTGCCTGTTTAGGCTTTCAGTGTGTGTGTGTGTGTAAGGTTGTGTGTGTGTCTGTATAGACTTTGTGTGTGTGTCTGTATAAGCTTTCAGTGTGTATGTGTGTGTCTGTATAGGCTTTTAGTGTGTGTGTGTGCCTGTATAGGCTTTGTGTGTGTCTGTATAGGCTTTTTGTGTGTGCAAATGTGTGCCTGTATAGGCTTTCAGTGTTTGTGTGTGTAAGGTTGTGTGTCTGTATAGACTTTGTGTGTGCCTGTATAGGCTTTGTGTGTGTGTGTGTGTAAGTGTGTGTCTGTATAGGCTTTCAGTGTGTGTGTGTGTCAGTATAGGCTTTGTGTGTAAGTGTCTGTATAGGCTTTGTGTGTGTGTAAGTGTGTGTCTGTATAGGCTTTGTGTGTGTGTCTGTATAGGATTTGTGTGTAAAAATGTGTCTGTGTAGGCTTTCAGTGTGTGCCTATATAGGCTTTGTGTGTGTAAGTGTGTGTCTGTACAGGCTTTCAGCGTGTGTTTCTGTATAAGCTTTGTGTGTAGGTGTGTGTCTGTATAGGCTTTCAGTGAGTGTCTGTATAGGCTTTGTGTGTGTGTAAGTGTGTGTCTGTATAGGCTTTCTGTGTGTGTGTAAGTGTGTGTCTGTATAGGCTTTCTGTGTGTGTGTCTGTATAGACTTTCAGTGTGTGTCTGTATAGGCTTTGTGTGTGTGTAAGTGAGTGTCTATATAGGATTTGTGCGTGTGTGTGTGTGTCTGTACAGGCTTTCAGTGTGTGTGTCTGTATAGGCTTTGTGTGTGTAAGTGGGTGTCTGTGTAGGCTTTGTGTGTGTGTAAGTGTGTGTCTGTACAGGCTTTCAGTGTGTGTGTAAGTGTGTGTCTGTATAGGCTTTGTGTAAGTGTGTGTCTGTATAGGCTTTGCGTGTGTAAGTATGTATCTGTATAGGCTTTGTGTGTAATTGTGTGTCTGTATAGGCTTTGTGTGTGTGTAAGTGTGTGTCTGCATAGGCTTTGTGTATGTGTCAATATAGGATTTGCGTGTAAGTATGTGTCTGTATAGGCTTTCAGTGTGTGTGTAAGTATGTGTCTGTATAGGCCTTGTGTGTGTAAGTGTGTGTCTGTACAGGCTTTCAGTGTGTGATATAATTGAGTGTCTGTATAGGCTTTTTTGTGTCTAAGTGTGTGTCTGTATAGGCTTTCAGTGTTTGTGTCTGTATAGGCTTTGTGTATGTGTAAATGTTTTTCTTTATAGGCTTTGTGTGTATGTAAGTGTAAGTTTTGTGTGTGTAAGTGTGTGTCTGTACAGGCTTTCAGTGTGTGATATAATTGAGTGTCTGTGTAGGCTTTGTGTGTGTAAGTGCATGTCTGTATAGGCTTTCAGTGTGTGTGTCTGTATAGGCTTTGTGTGTAAGTGTGTGTCTGTATAGGCTTTGTTTGTAAGTGTGTGTCTGTATAGGCTTTGTGTGTGTAAGTGTGTGTCTGTATAGGCTTTGTGTATGTGTCAATATAGGATTTGCGTGTAAGTATGTGTCTGTATAGGCTTTCAGTGTGTGTGTAAGTATGTGTCTGTATAGGCCTTGTGTGTGTAAGTGTGTGTCTGTACAGGCTTTCAGTGTGTGATATAATTGAGTGTCTGTATAGGCTTTTTTGTGTCTAAGTGTGTGTCTGTATAGGCTTTCAGTGTTTGTGTCTGTATAGGCTTTGTGTATGTGTAAATGTTTTTCTTTATAGGCTTTGTGTGTATGTAAGTGTAAGTTTTGTGTGTGTAAGTGTGTGTCTGTACAGGCTTTCAGTGTGTGATATAATTGAGTGTCTGTGTAGGCTTTGTGTGTGTAAGTGCATGTCTGTATAGGCTTTCAGTGTGTGTGTCTGTATAGGCTTTGTGTGTAAGTGTGTGTCTGTATAGGCTTTGTTTGTAAGTGTGTGTCTGTATAGGCTTTGTGTGTGTAAGTGTGTGTCTGTATAGGCTTTGTGTGTCTGTCAATATAGGATTTGCGTGTAAGTATGTGTCTGTATAGGCTTTCAGTGTGTGTATAAGTGTGTGTCTGTATAGGTTTGTGTGTGTGTCTGTCTGTATAGGCTTTCAGTGTGTGTCTGTATAGGCTTTGTGTGTGAGTGAGTGTCTGTTTAGGCTTTGTGTGTGTGTGTGAGTGTGTGTCTGTATAGGCTTCAGTGTGTGTCTGTATAAGCTTCATGTGTGTAAGTGTGTGTCTGTCTATATAGACTTTCAGTGTGTGTCTGTATAGGCTTTGCGTGTGTGTAAGTGGGGGTCTGTATAGGCTTTGTGTGTGTGTAAGTGGGTGTCTGTATAGGCTTTCAGTGTGTGTGTGTCTATATAGGCTTTGTGTGTGTGTAAGTGTGTGTCTGTATAGGCTTCATGTGTGTAAGTGTGTGTCTGTATAGGCTTTGTGTGTGTCTGTATAGACTTTCAGTGTGTGTATAAGTGTGTGTCTGTATAGGCTTTGTTTGTGTAAGTGTGTGTCTGTACAGGCTTTCAGTGTGTGATATAAGTGTGTGTCTGTATAGGCTTTCAGTGTGTGTCTGTATAGGCTTTGTGTGTGTGAGTGTCTGTATAGGCTTTGTGTGTGTGAGTGGATGTCTGTATAGGCTTTGTGTGTGTAAGTGGGTGTCTGTGTAGGGTTTGTGTGTGTGTGTAAGTGTGTGTCTGTATAGGCTTTCAGTGTATGTGTGTCTGTATAGGCTTTGTGTGTGTGTGTGTGTGTGTGTCTGTATAGGCTTCATGTGTGTAAGTGTGTGTCTGTATAGGCTTTGTGTGTGTGTCTGTATAGATTTTCAGTGTGTGTATAAGTGTGTGTCTGTATAGGCTTTGTGTGTGTAAGTGTGTGTCTGTACAGGCTTTCAGTGTGTGATATAAGTGTGTGTCTGTATAGGCTTTCAGTGTGTGTCTGTATAGGCTTTGTGTGTGTGTAAGTGGGTGTCTGTATAGGTATTGTGTGTGTATAAGTGGGTGTCTGTGTAGGGTTTATGTGTGTGTGTCTGTATAGGCTTTCAGTGTGTGTGTGTCTATATAGGCTTTGTGTGTGTGTGAGTGTCTGTATAGGCTTTGTGTGTGTGTGAGTGTGTGTCTGTATAAGCTTTCAATGTGTGTGTCTGTATAGGCTTTGTGTGTGTGTAAGTGTGTGTCTGTATAGGCTTCATGTGTGTAAGTGTGTGTCTGTATATGCTTTGTTTGTGTGTGTCTGTATAGACTTTCAGTGTGTGTCTGTATAGGCTTTGTGTGTGTAAGTGGGTGTCTGTATAGGCTTTGTGTGTGTGTAAGTGGGTGTCTGTGTAGGGTTTGTGTGTGTGTAAGTGTGTGTCTGTATAGGCTTTCAGTGGGTGTGTCTGTATAGGCTTTGTGTATGTATGTGTGTCTGTATAGGCTTCATGTGTGTAAGTGTGTGTCTCTATAGGCTTTGTGTGTGTGTGTCTGTATAGACTTTCAGTGTGTGTCTGTATAGGCTTTGTGATGTGTGTAAGTGTGTGTCTGTATAGGCTTTGTGTGTGTGTAAGTGGTTGTCTGTGTAGGCTTTGTGTGTGTAAGTGCATGTCTGTATAGGCTTTCAGTGTGTGTGTCTGTATAGGCTTTGTGTGTAAGTGTGTGTCTGTATAGGCTTTGTTTGTAAGTGTGTGTCTGTATAGGCTTTGTGTGTGTAAGTGTGTGTCTGTATAGGCTTTGTGTATGTGTCAATATAGGATTTGCGTGTAAGTATGTGTCTGTATAGGCTTTCAGTGTGTGTGTAAGTATGTGTCTGTATAGGCCTTATGTGTGTAAGTGTGTGTCTGTACAGGCTTTCAGTGTGTGATATAATTGAGTGTCTGTATAGGCTTTTTTGTGTCTAAGTGTGTGTCTGTATAGGCTTTCAGTGTTTGTGTCTGTATAGGCTTTGTGTATGTGTAAATGTTTTTCTTTATAGGCTTTGTGTGTATGTAAGTGTAAGTTTTGTGTGTGTAAGTGTGTCTGTACAGGTTTTCAGTGTGTGTGTGTAATTGTGTGTCTATCTAGGTTTTGTGTGTGTGTGTGTATAGGCTTTGTGTGTGTCTGTATAGGTTTTCAGTGTGTGTAAGTGTGTGCCTGTACAGGCTTTCAGTGTGTGTGTAAGTGTTTTTCTGTATAGGCTTTGTGTGTGTAAATTTGTGTCTTTATAGGCTTAGTGTGTGTGCATAAGTGTCTGTCTGTATAGGCTATGTGTGTTCATAAGTGTGTGTCTGTATAGGCTTTTTATGTGTCTGTATAGGCTTTGTGTGTGTAAGTGAGTGTCTGTATAGGCTTTGTGTGTGTAAGTATGTGTCTGTACAGGCTTCCAGTGTGTGAAAGTGTGTGTCTGTATAGGCTTCATGTGTGTCTGTAAGTGTGTGTGTGTCTGTATAGGCTTTCAGTGTGTGTGTAAGTGTGTGTGTATAGGCTTTCAGTGTGTGTGTGTCAGTATAGGCTTTGTATGTGTGTTAGTGTGTGTCTGTGTAGGCTTTGTGTGTGTGTAAGTGTGTGTCTGTATAGGCTTTCAGTGTGTGTAAGGAGTGATGTGAATAAGTAAAATATTTTTAGTTAGTGCCTCCCCTTCTCCCTCATAAATTTGCTTAGGAATTAAAAAATGAAATGAAATTAATTACCAATCAATCCTTCCTGTCCCTGATTCAACTACATGCATACTCCAACTCCCTCAGGCCTCTTGAATAATAAAACAATTGTTTCCTGATGTGCTATGTTTGAAGTTGAACTGCCACATGTTTGTGCCGCCCACTGCTGCTGCTTAGATTAGTCAGCCAGCTAGCTTGGTACAAATTTTGGGCCTAAACCAGATGAAAACAATATTGTGAGGTGGTCAAAATATATTGGAAATGAGTGGAAATTAATGTTATTGAGGTTACTAATACTGTAGGAAAAACAAACATATTATGTAATTTTAGCAGATTTTATTAATTTAAAAAAAGTAAAAAATACAGATCCAAAACCAAAACACGCAAAGGCTGGTTTGGCAAAACCAAATCCAAATCCAAAACACAAGGAGATACGTATCCAAAACCAAATGCGGGGGTCGGCACACATCGCTAATTCTAGCATGAAGGTCCATCTGGTTAAGGGAATCTAGTAACTATCGAGTGGACTGGTCGATCTCTGTCACTCAGAGGTTTTCATTCCGAATCACTGGTTTACATTTATTAAAAAAAAAATACCTTTCTGCACATGGCCGTTCGGGAGTTTCCAGAGTAATACTAGACAGATGACAGCCCAAGCAACAGGCCCAGATGTTTCATAATTTAAATATAGGCATGTAAAGAAAAGAGATTGTAGTTGCATAATTTTATATCATTGTTATGCATTTTAATTATTTTTGTACTCTTAACCTTTACTTATTTTCTATTATTTTTAGGCAACAGACTGACTTTCTGTTTACTACAATGCTAGGGCGAATATAACATAATATGAGAAAGAAACTCTGTTATGTGAGAACTCTAATGATACGTTTTAATACATAACTTTTAATATCAAAGTAATTCAAATAGTTGCCTCTTAACACCAAATGGGCATTTTCACATTAGCTTATTAGAACAAAACATACATTGTATCATCCCTAACAGGGTTAGATTTCAATCAATAAACAACAGTACATTGAAAAGAAATACATAGAGGAAAGGAATAAAGTATCCGTTTGCTGGCATAGATCCTTGTCAGCACTGCTTGCATGTAAACATAAACCTTGTGAGTTAATTAGTGTGGAAATTCCACAGTACCATGACAGATTGCAAAAATTGAGCTATGATCTAATCAAACAACATGAAATGAGGTGTCCCTGAGATACCAGTAGTCAGCAATTGTGCACAGTACCAGATGTTAAGGATAAAAAAGTTTATAGATAATAATAATACTGTGCATTTACTCGCACTGGGATCTTGCTATGCATCTAACTGGAAATGAGAGTCCCGTGCAACGGCACAGTGAAGAAAAGATAGACCCATTTCTGCTGCCAGCATCAGACAATGAGCTTAATCCTGTTGCTAAGCATTGCAGGATAACCGCCCCTATCACAGCTGGTGAGAGAACAGGGGAAACAAATAGTATGTCTAAAGGCTAACAGGCAGTTTCATGTGTGACAATGGTCAAATGCGTTCTTACTCCAATGTTAATCTTGGTTTGCATTAATGTGCAGCAAATATGGGACAAGATATTCCCTTCATTCTCTATATATAATCCTTGGCGAAATATTCAAACAAAATCTAACAATTATATACGAAGCAAACAATTGCTAACATAAATACATTAGTTTGTACCCTCAGTACAATACCTGCATAGAGGATTATATCTGTAAAGACAAAATCTATAAAGTAACTCTTCTTCCTAAAACCTCTTGATCTACCATGAGGAAGAAGGGGGTTTGTCCAAGAATAGGTTACACTTAGTTACCACCTGTTATCGGAATGGTCCTGTGTTGCTCTGAGTTACAAAGCCACTAATCGGCTATGAAGAGTATAGGAAAATGCCTAACTTTATAACTGCATTAGTAAAAAACCTCTAATGAGAGTACATATCAAACAAGGAAATATAACCCTTCATGTGAAAAGAGAGAGGTGAATGTAAATACACTGTATCCAGTGGTTATAGTGTTTGTCAAAAACAGATATATATTGCTATATTAGACATGCAACAATTTAAACATTACCACATGATTGGTTACAAAATGTAAAACATTTAGTGGATACATTGATTCGTGTTTGTAAACGTTCCACACAAATATATTTGACCTGACCAAAATGTAAAGCATTAAATCAAATATGAAAAATAATGTCCACAGTACTATGCATCAATATCATGTTTGAACTCCAACTGACATTATCATATTTCGCAGGCACAAGCAGTTATTGGTATACAGCACCCTGTTATGTATTACATCATAGACAAAACAGTAACTGGTATACAGCGCCCTGTCTAACATTCACGATGGGTCTGTTTGTGTGGGGTTCAGTAAACTAAGAGTAATCTCTTTCTATTATGTTTACTGTTCATGTTTGTTTATTATTCATGTATTTTTTCACATGTACTTTTTACCTTTATTACTGTTTCCAACACTTATTAGCTACTTTTACACACCTGATACTTTATAACACTTCACTGTCACTCTTTTTTTCATGTGATGCCCTGGGGAAGTCTTTGGCTGGGCTGTCTTTTGGGGTGCCCTGCATCCTAGATGTGAACCCTAGAGTGTTAGGGACCTGCTCAATGAGGTGACCTTAACACTGGTGGGCAGGCCCATATCATTAGCCACTTATATGATAACTCTGAAATTATATTAAATTACAAAATACATGTGAATTGTAATGATTGCATAGTGAAGGGGTGGCCAACCAGTCAGAGTCAAAGAGCCAAAAATATCTGTAGGTATGACAAAGAGCCAAGACCATGCATGCACTGCACATGCAAAAAGGGGTGTGGTGCTTGTGCCAGCTAGGCCACGCCCTTGGTATGATTTTTGTGGGAGCTTGTAAAAGCGCATGCACACAATCACTGTGGAGGTAACTATTAAAGGGAAAGAAAAAGCCAGAACAATATAAAAAGCAATGCAAGGGGAGCGTGGCCTGTTCGGCATTGGAGTCAGATGTGCCCATTTTGAGCTCCAGTATATTTGTCAGAATAAAGCTTCCTACAGGGCATATTGGTGGAGCTGAGACCCCCATCTGACACTGTGAGAGGCTGGACAGTGAGGCCAATACTTAGGGACTGCGGCTTCAGAATCGGGGGGCTCCTTCTGGGCCCCTGCGGATTGAGGCCTTCCTCCCAGCGTGAATCTTCGGCCTCGATTTCTATCCTCCCCCCGGAGCTTGCTACTGACGCGGCTTGCGCTCCTGCTGACGATCAGCGGCACCAGGGCAGATACTGTCACCATGCATGTCCCCACCACATGGAAATACCTGACGCAGCATCCGGAGAGTGACCGCCGAACTGTGAGCAGCAGTGGCTGCCGGTGCTGGTGGTTGAGGCCGCTGGCTCCCTGCTCCAGCCACGTGACGGCAATAGAGCTCCCTCTCCCACTGGTGCTTTGGTAGCCGCGGGCCTTATAATTATTAAAGGTCTGTCAAACTAGTGTAGATGGGTGGCCTGGACAGTGGGCTAGCCATTTATTAAAACAGCACTACCTTGGGTGGGGATCCACAGAGGTGACATCAGAAGCTTTCCACTCTCGATGTGTGGCTACCACCTCTTGGCCTACTCCAACTCCCCCAACCTCCCCGGCCATGGCCTCCAGCAGCTCGGAAGAACACTCAACCCCGAGACATGTTCACCTGCTATGACACCTCAATCTCGTCCGGGGAGTGGAGATATAGCTGAAATTATGACACACCTTAAGTCACTACCAACCCGCCAGGATATACAACAAGACCTACAAATCTTAGAACAACGGATTCAAGAGTCTATACAGGCGCAACTATCCACAGTACAAGCGGACCTCGCACAGGCCGCGGATCGGGTGGTGACCCTTGAGGACCATAGAGAAGAGGCGGACACACGAATGTCAGGCCTACAGGAGACTATCTCGACAATCCCGCAAACTATTGGAGATGCAACGTTGCTTGGACGACATAGACAACAGAGGCCGGAGGAACAACTTAAGAGTTAAAGGGATACCAGAAGAGACTCTGCCCCAGGGAATAATTGATGTATTAACAAAAATCTTCAATGAACTCTTAGAGGTAGATCCAGAAACACAAATTGTATTTGATAGGGCTCATAGAGTTCTGCACCCAAATGGACTCCCTTCGGAAAGACCAAGAGACATTATCTGTCGTCGCCATTACTATATGGTGAAGGAGGAGATTATATGTAAGGCCAGACAGGCTTCAGAGATTGACTTTAATGGCAACACAATCCAGATATTCCAGGACTTATCATGGCACACACTCCAACAGAGACGTCTTCTACGTCCTCTCACTGAGGAGCTGAAAAAACGGGACATATGATACCAATGGGGTTTCCCTCTAAGTATACAAGTTACTCATGAGTGGACATTACATACGCTACAAGAGTATGAAGATGTACAAAGATTCTGCTCTGCTTTGGAATTACAGACCCTTACACTTCCAAACTGGTTAGACCCTTTGGACTCAAATATGCTACCTCTCCCGAGAAGGGAACAATGTAATATGGCTTGTAATTCAAGAAGATGACCCCATCAAAGAGCCGATATGGTTTCTAACAACACTTGAGACGGAGATAAGACACCCTCCTGTATCCTTCCTATTGATACTACCCGGGACCATACAAAAGTCATAATTTACTTGTATACCCTTATTTTAGTGATTCTATCACTCTAAAGGTTCTATAATTGTTTAGTACCCTGAGTTTGTATTTCTATGCCAGATTGAGTTAACTGGACTTTCTTAATATCTTTTACACACTTAAAAAATGTGTTAAACTTAACGTTATCTACTTTAATTGTAATTTGTTTAATGAGGATTACTGTTATGTGTTGCGTACACAAGTACCCTCCAAAGCCTCCTTCTCTGCTGTAAATAGGATGATCATGGGTCCATATTGGGATTCCATGGCTCTTTGTGCAGAGTATTTCTGTTTTTTATTTTCATTCTTTTTCAAACAATATTTGTATGTCCTTCCCTTTCTTCCCTCATGTTTTTTCCTCCCCTTTTTCTTTTACAGAGCATATCTTATATAGGTAACGGAACCCAGAAAGGATCACATCTCGTGGAGTGAGACCGAGAAGCTATCCATCATCAAAAATCTGCTCTCATCCATAACTACACAATGGCTAAGTTAACATTGCTTTCTAATAACATAAAAGGCCTTAATGTCCCAGAAAAACAATCACGATTGCTGCATAGACTACATCTAGATAAGGTAGACAGTGCATTTTTACAGGAGACCCACTTTTAGAAAGGAGCCGCCCTGAACTTATGTTCCTGACACTTTCCCTTAGGCTTTTTCAACAATTTCACATGAGCCAAAACCAGGAGAGTGGCCATACTTTTTTTTAAACATCTCAGACTTGAAAACACCACTGAAATCCCTATAGGGGATGGGAGGGGGTTACTGGTAAAGACTACAATTGCTCATCAAAAATTTACCTTCGTTAATCTAGATTTACCTATCCAGAGACAGACGCCTTTCCTTCAGGAGGCTATAGAATTAATAGAAGCGCATATTGAAGGAATCTTAGTATTTGTGGAAGATTTTAATTGGGCAGTAGAGCCCCACATTGATACCTCTACGGGTGCTCCCAGGGCCTCTTTTAGGGATCTTATACAGTTCTGTTCGATTCACCATGATTTTCAGTTGGTAGACACCTGGCGGCTTTTACATCCCTCAGAGAGAGACTACACTTTTATTCACCCCCCCACAATTCATATTCCCAGATAGATTACTTCTGCTTGGGCCACTCTGCTCTTGATCTTCTCATAGATGCGAAAATAGGACAAATAGCGGATTCAGATAACGCTCCCATAACACTTTCTCTGGCCTTATATGACCCAACACCTCGTTAATGGCGATGGAAATTCAATGACCACTTTCTAAGAGACCTGACCTGTTGCTTACAACTGAATGAAGCTATAGATGAATATATTACTCTGAACGCTTCCTCGGAAGCTTCACCGGCTTCCATATGGGAGGCACATAAATGCGTCATAAGGGGAAATTGTATCCAGATGAGGGTCAATCCTTAAAAAACAAAAGGTTGAGCGTAGAAACTACTCACGCAGATTAAAATTCTTGAAATGACCCATAAACATACGCTTTCATCTGACACATATGTGGAGTTTCAGAACGCGAGGTCATCCCTCAATAGTTTATTAAATGATGGGACTAGGCGTGCATTTCAAAATTGTAGACACAAGCATCATAGATGGGGTAACAAACCAGGAAAGCTGCTAGCAAGAGCACTTCATGCTCAAAGATCACTTACATACATATCTAAAATTAAAGAGTCATCTGGTACAGTTTGTGTCACAGATGCAGCAATAGCCAAAGTGTTTCACTCATATTATACAATAATATATAATTTGACTTCAAATCGTTCAACCTCTGAACTTGAGGACCATACACAGGCAATTTGAGATTTTCTAGACGAAGTAGAATATCCCACTCTACCCGAGGCAGTATCCAAAGCTTTAGACGAACCTTTTACAGAGGAAGAATTAGTAGGGGCCCTTAAATCCTCTCCTACCGGTAAGAGCCTGGGTTCTGATGGGTTCCCTACTTCATACTGCAAAACATACAGAAATAAACTTATCCCTCTTCTATTAAAAGAGTGCAATGCGATCTCTCAGCAGACTCCTCTGTCCAGCCAATCTCTAAATGCCCACATTACTGTAATCCCGAAAGAACGAAAAGACCTATGCTTACCAGCGAGCTATAGACTCATATCATTATTAAATGTAGATATGAAACGTTACGCCAAACTTATGGCAAACCGACTGGGACCATGACTTCCGAGCGTTATTAATTCTGATCAAGTAGGTTTTGTCACAGGAAGAGAGGCGAGGGACAATACTACAAAAGTCATTGATCTTATTGCTCATGCTCAGAATGCCAGGATCCCCATGCTGCTCCTCTCCACTGATGCCGAAAAGGCGTTCAACAGAGTGGATTGGGCTCTAATGTTAGAAATATATTGCGCAAATTGGTTCTAGGGGAGACCTTTTTACAGAGACTCCTGGCCTTGTACCGAGAACCTTCGGCACAGATTAGAGTAAATGGGATTTTATCGTATCCGTTAAAATAAGTAATGGTACACGCCAGGGATGCCCTCTTTCGCCAATGATGTTCATACTATGTATCGAGGCCTTGGCTAGGGCTATCAGGAAAAGCAAAAATATTACGGGACAAATGGTGGGTGCTAGGGATTACCGATTGGCCTTATTTACTGACCATTTACTCGCCATTGTCACCAATCCAGTCATTTCTTTACCTAGTTTAATGAGAGTTTACACATTTTGGTCAGCTCTCAAATTTCAAAATCAATTATACTAAATTGTCAGCGATGAATGTAACATGTTCGAAGGAAACGGTCTCGGCTTTGGAGTCCTCCTTCCCCTTTTCCTGGCATCTTTCTCATATCAAATATTTGGGCATTATTATTCCAAAAAACCTTCAAAATATGACCACCTTAAATCATACTCCTTTATTAAACAAAATCAGACAGGAGACAACGCAGTGGCTCAAGCAGAGATTCTCTTGGCTAGGACAAATTAATATTATTAAAATGAATGTGCTCCCGAGGTTCCTCTATCTTTTCCAAGCTATCCCCTTGAAGATCCATCCCAAATTCTTACAAGAATCCCATAAGATTATTCTGTATTTTGTATGGGGGGGAAGAGACCTAGGTTCAAACATCTCCATCTCTTTAAACGAAAAAAGCATTTAGTGACTTCTGTTAACACACAGGTATCTTACAAAGGGATTACTGGATCTTCCTTCAGGTCTGACACTTCGCCACATCACAAGGAGGGCTGCCTCTGATAAACAGAGACCTTACAACATTTGAACATATGTGCTCTCACCCCTCTGAGCCTATACATACGATATCAGTAATCTATAAAATATTAATACAAGGGCAATTCTTAGACACCCCATCCTTTTGTACAGCCTGGGAGAGTGATCTAGCACATCATGGTATCCAAATAAATTGGGATAAGGCATGTTGGATCATTTCAGTTGTGTTCTGGTAGTCTGGAAATTCTGGAGACTCAGTATAAGCTGCTAACTAGATGATACAGAGTCCCCGTAAAACTTCACAGGTTTTTCCCTTTAGTATCCCCTAAGTGCTGGTGCTGTGGTAACGATATTGGTACTATAATACACATTTGGTGGGACTGCCCCCTAATAACACCTTTTTGGGAAAAAAAATTTGATTTGTCAGCATGAATTGTGGGGCACCAGGACCCCAGAGGACTGGATTTTTGTCTTCTATCCTACTCTAACATCCCGATTTCAAGATACAAAAAATCTCTCCTTAAACATCTGGCAAATGCAGTGAGGGTAGTAGTTCCTGTACAGTGGCACTCCACTGCAGCTCCTTCGATTTGGAAATGGTGTAAGCGAGTTGATTTCTATATGACGATGGACGACATTTTTCATACGGGAGTAGAGAAACACTCCGATTTTGTTGTCACATGGTTTGCTTGGATAGATTTCAAAGCAACACCTGAATACAAAACATTGGTCTCAATATAGTATACTGGGATATTAGTGTACATGATCCTACCTTTTCATAGGGATCATCCTGTTTCTTAACATGGGTTTTAACCTCTGCCCTCTCTTTTCTTTTCAATATCTTTCAATTTATGTTTATTTATTTTGATGTGCTCAACTTTCCTTCCCCTCGTTCCCCTTGTCTTGTCTTGTTTTGTCTACCCATATTTTATTTACAAGTTCTTTAACAAATGATGGTTATTTATTTGGAAATAGGAGATTTAAATCTGCTAGGAGTATTACAGTGTAGAAATTGTTTGTTAGAGGTGAGAGTGAAGTATACCACTGTTAATACCTAATATTCATGTGCGAGACTAACTGACTAATTATAACGAACTGTAATTTTTCTAAATAAATCTATGATTGAAATTTTTTTTTAACAATAAAGAATTTATAAAAAAAAAAGCAAAGCAAAAAAAAAAAATCCACATAAAATACACTACACAGGTTGGCCACCGCTGGCTTAGTGCATCTGCAAACTTCTTTTTCCATGTTTAGACATTGGAAAACAGACAAAAATGGTTGTTCAGTCAAATTAGTTAAATCAAACATATTTAACCAATTTGAACAATCGTTTTTGTACATTTTCATGTGTTTGGGACCATATGGCCGAATCTCATTTGCTCCCATACATTACCAGGTTTTCATTCCAACCAGCCAGATTGGACAGATATCTGACAGATAATTGTATAGTATATGCCCAGCATTAGGCATATAATACGTATAGTAGAAAATCCAAATGGATAGTTAGCAATTGATTTCAAAGTAAGCCACAGTTTTGTTTTTCGTTTGTTTGTTTTCTGATTTACATTCACTGGGACATATTTCCTAAAATAGAGTTATGTCTAAATCACGTTCTGGAAGATATGTTTGGAAGATACATCAACTGTTTGGTATCATTACTGTTTAATTATTTCTGACATAGAAGAAGCACCCAGTGAGTGGCTGCCGGAAGATAATTGTAGCGTCCTGTTGGACTTCAGTGCATCAGGTGGCTCTCGTGCGCTTGTTGTTGGGAGACAGGGATGTTGGGCTGCTACCCCGTAGGTACTTCCTTCAGATTGCTCCGTCACCTCCGCCTTGCTCTGATTTGACCTTTTCCATTTTCTCCTCTGCTGGTTCTCTGCTCTGATGCCGGTTATAGTGTCTAGAGCATGTCTTCTGGTTCCTGTGTGTGTAGATTACCCTTGTGTGTCTCTTCAATCCAGCATGTGCTCAAGCAGTGTCAGCCGCACTTCAGTGTCAGAGTGTATCATCTGTTACCAGCAATAGTGGCAGCTCAGCAACACTACAGTGTCTAAGCGGTAGCTGTTACCAACATCACGGCAGTCTCAGCCACATTACAGTGTCAGAGTGTACATGTGCTTCTAAGCATCAAATAGAGCAGGGAAAAGAGGGAGGGGGATGGAGTATCACCACACAGGTATATATTAACCAATGATTATTTTATACAGATGTATGGGGCAAAAAAGAAGAAAAGAAAAATGCTATATCCACTGATTACTAAGTAGTACCCTAGAACTAGGTATATGTCAAATCGTGGAGGTGCTTCTCAGAGTAAAATAGATCCTGAGCAAAAAACAAGTTGGAGGTCTAACCAACCACCAAAAGACTCTGTAGTGAGAGCACTCAAAATAGCATATAATTGCCCACTATTAGTCTGGTTAAAACTTAACCTTTAATTGAACTACATGAAAAAGTAAAATAGACAAAACATATGATGCAGTGTAGATGAGTTGGTACAAATCTACAATGTGCTCAGGCAATAGAAACAACCTATGGTTTCCATTATCCTGTCAAAAGGCAAAATATAACAAACATACCTAATACATAACCAACATGAATGTCAAAATAATGGTATATTAAAAAACACAAGGTCTAGCTAGTAAATCAATAGTTTGTCAATAAATGAGACATATAATAACAGCTTATTAGAGTATATGGGAAAGAGTCTAGACTGCACACCCAGAATATATATAATGGGAAAATACAAATCACAGGTGCACAATCCCAAATTAATAATTATATATAAATACATTTTGCAATAAAATTTTGCAATAAATAGAGGTTTTTAGCGTAATCATGGCCAAGGTTATGGGCCTACCCACCATATCCAGGTAACCTCTGTAGGGTAGGTCCCTAACATACTGGGGTTCAAATCCAGGGCACATGACACCCCAAACCAGCTCAGCCGAGCCACCCCAGGGCATCGCTCTAATGAGAAAGGTGAAGTGTAAAGTAAGATAGATAAAAGCAGCTACGACTACATATATAGAGTAGAAAAGTTAAATACATATATAATAAACAAACAGTAAAAGTGTTAAAATGTGCAAAAAAAGGAAAAATGTGTTATAATGCGATGCCCTAAAGCAGACCAACCAAAGCAATCCAGGGGACCCACACTCCAAAAATCAACCCAAAGCTGCACTACAGTATATCACTTGTAGGACTTATCTATATTGTGCCTTGTACTAGTGTGCATTCACAATCCCAGACTCCATGCTTTAAACCAATGGGTGAGGCGTGCTAGTCCAGGCTGAAGGTGTCTCATGCCTTCAGGTATGCAAAGAAGCACACTAATTAGAGTATTTGGCAAAGGGATCCAAGACTGCACACCCTGAATATATATAATGGGAGGTGCTACCTGTTGAGACTGTTAAAAAATACAAATCACAGGTGCACAACTTCAAATTACTAGTTATATATAAATACATTTTGCAATAAAAGTTTGCAATAAATAGAGATTTTTAGCATAATCATGGCCAAGGTTATGGGCCTACCCACCATATCCAAGTAACCTCTGTACGGTAGGTCCCTAACAAACTGGGTTTCAAATCCAGGGCACAGGACACTCCCAAACCAGCTCAGCTGAGCCACCCCAGGGCATCGCTCTAATGTGAAAGGTGAAGTGTAAAGTAAGATAGATAAGAGCAGCTATGGCTATATATAGAGTAAAAAAGTTAAATACATATATAATAAACAAACAGTAAAAGTGTTAAAATGTGCAAAAAATGAAAAAATGTGTTATAATGCAATGCCCTGAAGCAGACCAACCAAAGCAATCCAGGGGACCCACACCCCAAAATTCAACCCAAAGCTACACTACAGTATATCATTTGTAGGACTTATCTATATTGTGCCTTGTACTAGTGTGCATTCACAATGCCAGACTCCATGCTTTAAACCAATGGGGGAGGGGTGCTAGTCCAGGCTGAAGGTGTCTCATGCCTTCAGGTGTGCAAAGAAGCACACTGATTAGAGTATATGGGAAAGAGTCCTAGACTGCATACCCTGAATATATATAATAGAAGGTGCTACCTGTTGAGACTGATAATTAGAGATCTGCACCGACCCCCATGTTTTGGTTTTGGATCTGGATCTCCCCTGGTTTTGGATCTGGGTTGGTTTTGCCAAAACCTCACCTCTGTGTTTTGTTTTCATGATTTGGTTTTGGATCTGGATTTTTTCTTAAAAAATAAAAAAAACAGCTAAAATCACATTAAATGGGCCTTTTTTGTTCCTACAGTATTAATAACCTCAATAACATTTATTTCCACTCGTTTCCAGTCCATTTTGACTGCCTCACAGCTCACAATATTGATTTTTTTTTAATCTAGTTAAACGGCCAAAAGGTTTTGATTGATATAATTATTAATAGAGTTGAGGACTGTGCAAAGATAATGGTTGGGATTCCCTTGAGGATTGAAGAATTGATAGTTGGTGCAGCCCCTGGCTGTAAAATGTATAATAAATTTATTAAAAAACAATTCATTGGTGCAGCCCCGGGCTGAATAATTAATAATAATTTAATTAAAAAAGTAAAAAACAATTCATTGGGTGCAGCCCCTGGCTGAATAATTAATAAAAAGAAATTAATTGAATTGATAATAAATTAATTTTAAAACAATTCATTAGTGCAGCCCCTGGCTGAATAATTAATAAAAAAAATCATTGGTGCAGCCCCTGGCTGTAAAATTGATAATAAATTAATTTAAAAACAAATCATTGGTTCCTAAACCAACCATAACATTAACTTAAAATGTCAGGCAGCAATGCCCCAACCAGCACATAATGGAAAGGAAAAAGGTACAAGATGGAATAGTCCTTGGGCCTTCCCACCCACCCTTATGTTGTATACGAAACAGGACATTCACAGTTTAACAAACCAATCATTTCAGCGACAAGGACTGCCAATTGTGGCTGAAATTATTGGTTTGTTTGGACCCCCATAAAACCAGCTGCCAATGTGATATGGATATGGAAAAGAAAATTATCCCATACACAAACTGGCTTTACTTTACTAGTTGTCGTCATCCTCATCCTCGTCATCCCCATCAGTGTGTACATCCTCTTCTTCACACACTATTAATTTGTTCCCGCTGGAATCCACCATAGGCGCCTCTGTAATTTTTTCATGTATTTGTTGGTAGAGGTCTTCCTCGTGGAATTTGTAATTCATTTCAATGAACATCATCTTCTCCACATTTTGAGGAAGTAACCTCCTACGCCAATCACTGACAAGGTTGCCGGCTGCACTGAAAACTCTTTCGGAGTACACACTGGAGGGTGGGCAACTTAAGTAATGCAAAGCCAGTTTGTGTATGGGACTCCAAATTGCCTCTTTTTCCTGCCAGTACTGAAAGGGACTGTCTGACATGCCTATTAGAATGTTATCTCCGAAATAGTCCTCCACCATTCTGTGAATGGAGAACGTATCACACATACTGTATAGGGGAATTCAATAGGGAGCGAAAACTCAGTTTTTTGTGTTAATATCGCACCTATGATGTCATTATCGCAGGTTTTAGTTTTACACTGTATTCAATTTCAAAGACTTTTCGCAGGTTCGAAAAGTCTTTGAAAAAAAATGGGGATAACTTTTCACCACTGAATAGGTGGCGAAAAAAAGGGCAGAATTGGGGTTTAGGGGTGCAGGCTTAAAAAAAATAGCCTGCACCCCTGGGAATAACATTTTAAAAATAACTGTGTCAAAAAAAGTTTTTAAAAAAAATAGGGACACCCCAAAAAATTTATTGAAAAATTGGGGTGAAAAAAAAAAAATGGGAAAAAAGTGTTTAAAAATAGGGAAATAGGTTCAGGTCTATTCTGCAAGTATGCGGCAGGTGTATTCTAGAATAGGCTATTAGCGGCAGGTGCATAGTTGCAGAACTTTTAAAAACTTACTTTAGGGACACAAAAATATGCTAGTACCCATTTTCATGTACACCACATTTGATGGGACCACTTAAAAAAACTAAAAAAATAACCTAAGTGCTCTTCTGCAACACTTCTTCAATGTCAGGAAAAAAACACCTGCTGCAGCTATTTAAATCCCTGACTTTCATTTGCAGGCTAAAACGGGGGTACCCATAGTGATCCCCCATGTTTTTACAACTTTAGGGGGGTCCTACAATTTTTTTAAGGCAAATTTCGTAACTTTACGCAAAACCCACTTCGCAGGCTCCCGTTTTCGTTAGTATCATAATGAATACGGGGATAAACGGGCGCGTGCCCGATACTTTATCCCAGGTAAAAGCTCCGATATGAAACGTAAACTTCGACAACGAAGTTGCCTTGCCTTCGACAACTTAGTTTGCCCTGTCCTACTTGTCCACATATCAGTGGTCAAGTGGACAATGGGTACAATGGCTTTTCTGAGGACATTAATAAGGTTGTTTTAAATGTCCTTGTACAGATTTGGAATTGCTGTTCTACTGAAGTGGAATCTAGAAGGGATCTGGTAGTGAGAACATATGACCTTGATTAACTGTTGAAACCCCACTGCAGTAATAGCAGATACTGGATGCACATCTAATGCCAGCATAGCTGTTATGGCGTCAGTAATCCACTGTGCAACTGTGTGAATGCTGTTATATTTGTTTGCCCTTGCAAACGATTGTTTGACAGTTAATTGTTTTTTAGAGGATACACTACAAGTAGTCTTCCTCCTGGTCCCCTTCAGGGATGAATATCCACTGACAGTAACAGCAGCAGCAACAGGCGTAGTCATCAAGGAACCTTCTGAGGAATCACAGATAAGAGAGGAGTCAATCATGCTTCCAATAACAACATTGGATGCAGCAGGACTACTCCCGATGATGAATGAGGATGTTGATGATGCAGGTGTTGGTGTTGGAGATCGAAGGCGCTTGGATCCCACAGAGAGGGAGCAGGTAGGTGACACTGGACTTGTTACGTTTTGTGTTTTGGAACTTGACGACATACACTGTGATATTTGATGAATGCGCTCCAAGTGATGTAACAAGGAGGAGGTTCCTAGGTGGTTCACGTCTCTCCCTCTACTCATTCCTGCTAGGCAATGGTTACATATGGCTTGACAACTATTGTCCGGATTGGGGTGGAAATAATTACACACATGAGAAGTGGATTTTTTTGTCTTTTGCCCAGGCATGACAACAATGGGTTTGGCTTTTTCAATCCATGGGCATAAGCTGTTGCCTTACTTACACAAAGGACATCCTCGGCATCAACATCCTCATCACCAACATCTTCATCATCAACATCCTCATCATCCTAAGCGCCTTCAACTACCAAAATATCCTCCTCCTCCATGTGCAATTCCATAGAAGCATCCTCAATGACTACGTCTGCAAGATGTTGACTGCCCTTCCCCATGTTTACAGAGGGCACACAAATGTTGGAACTTGGAGGCTACTCCAGTACACTAGTATTTAGTTCTGGCTCACACATGGCAACCACGGATACACTTGCACTCTCCTCGGGGATTTGTGATTTTGATTTCTCAGGGCACACAGTTGGTTTTTCTGGAGCTGTCTTAACAACTTTAAAATTTTTAATTGGACCACCACCAGTACTTCTACAAGCAGAAGGGCTATCAGAATTAGCAGTCTTCATAAAGAAAGGCCAATGCCTTATCCTTTCCTTGCCACTTTGTGTAGTGAATGGCATAATGCCAATTTTTGGTTTATCTAAAGGCAAATATCCTTTAATTTTTTTTTTCTTAACTTCAGTAAAACTTGCTTTACCATATCGATGGCATGACTTAAGCCCAGGGGCATGGGCCTTCATAGAGGATGAGGAAGTTGATGTCCTTGCACTGCTGGCGGCAGCTACAACATGTGGTTCTTGGCCTTGCTCTCCTGTCATGTGACAGCCCTCCATATTTTCTGTGGTCTTGAAGCAGTGTCACAATAACCAATAATGTAGCCAAGGTTCGGTTACAAAATTCACACACGTGTAGTCGTGCGCACACACAAAAATATTAGACAAAAAAAAGACAATTGATTTTTATTTTTTTTCAGCTCCAGAACTTGAGCCCAGAGCACCGGTTGATCCTGACTGGAGTCGGACAGCACTAGGTTGCAACTTGCGTTGCTGGCAGGATCTTGTGCAGTTAAGCCTAACGCGCACGCACATGCACAGACAGTAAAAGATAAAAAAAAGACAAATAATTTTTATTTGTTTTCAGCTCCAGAACTTGGGAACAGAGCACCGATTGAGTACGACTGGAGTTGGGCAGCACTAGGTTGCAATTTGCGTTCCTGGCTGGATCTTGTGCGGTTAAGCCTAACATGCACAGACACACAGAAAAATATTACACAAAAAGACACTTTTATTGGGTTTTTTTTACTATTTTTTTTTTTAGTCCAGAACTTGGGCCCAGATGGACGCAGCAGAGCCCAGATGTATACTGTACCAGCCCAGATGGACACAGCAGACAGCACAGCCCAGAATGGATCAGCAGCACCAGCCCAGGACACAGCAGACAGCACAGCACCACCAGCCCAGGACACAGCAGACAGCACCAGCCCAGAATGGATCAGCAGAGTACCAGCCCAGGACACAGCAGACAGCAGACAACACAACACCAAACAACACCAGCAACTCTTCCAGCCCTACACTACCCACCCTCCCTGTTCAGTCTCCACCAGAGTTAAATGGCATCTGCCGCATGGTCCCTATATACTACATTGATCATAGAGACATAACCTCACGAACCGCAAGATTTCTGACTCTATGGTTTTGCCTCAGTTTTGAGATACGAGTCAGGCAGGAAACCCGAGCCTGCTTGGATCCGACTCATATCTGCTCAATTCAGGTGGGTGCGGATCTCTGAAATCCGTACCCACTCATCTCTAGTAGTTAGGACTGATAGATAATTTAAGACCAAGAAACCCATTGACTCCAGAACAAATATTGCATCACATCAGAAATCCAGCTAAATATACTTGGAGATGTGACTGTGGAGTCTGCCATTATTGGCAAGATAAACAATGTACTACTTGTAAGGTTCTAAGAAGTAATAGTAGAGACCCTTTCTCTAAAGAACCTAAAGGGGCTGCAGTCCCACCACCTTTTGACACTAGCCCATTATTTCCAGTCTCACAGTCAAGAGACAATGATGGTAATGTAGTACATACCACCTTCTTCTATAAGCCTTGGACCCCTGTGGAAGTAATGTGGTTCATAAAAGATTTACCAGACCCCAGAAACAATCCTATGGGTTTCCACAGGTATATGGAAAGGATTAGAAGTCTTCATAATGCCACATGGTTAGATATGCATGATCTCACTGAAACAGCATCAGGAGTACATGTACAGTAGCTAATGAAATAGCTCAGGCTATAGCAGGAAATGGGAATAATGATTATAATCCACCAGAAACAGCAGGCCAGACAACAGCAGAGAGTGGGACCCAGTGGGTAGCTAGTTGCAGAGTTTGGGCCCAGAGAGAGGCTGCTAATATGCCTGCTGTAGAAGAGAACCAAACTAAGGGTCAATCTGTGGTAGAATATTATGAGCAACTCCATAAGAGGCATACAGACCAGTGGTTTAACACACAAGACCCTGGTCATGTAAGGATTCTGAAATTAACTTTGTTTGCAGGAAGGAATCCTGAATTAATGTGACAGTTAAAGGTCTGTAGGCCAGAATATTCCTCCATGCCTCTGAATGACCTAGTCAAAATACTTAGGTCTATAGAAGATAATGCTAAGGAAAGGCAAGAAAAGTATGATAGGAAAAAAGATGCTATAGACCACCAAAGCCACCAGGCAGGCCTAGTGGTCAGCAATCTAAAAGATCAGAAGAATGCATGAAAAAAGGACTTTGAGTTGCATGGAGCAGGGACACATAAAGAGGAATTGTCCCAAGTTAAAGAAACCCCAGACCCAAGACCTTTTGGTGAATCTTAGCCTGCAATACGAAACAGGCTCCCAGAGTATTAATTGTCCCTTAACATGTAATGCCCCAACAGGACCACAAATTATGATACCTGTTAAATTGGGAAATAAAAAGATAAACTGTCTCATAGACTCTGGGGCTGCTACAAACCTTTTAAAAGAAAATATAGTAGAACCCAAGTATAAGGGACCAGGCTCCACTAATGTAGTGGCAGTGGGGGCCAAGTTATCAGCCTCCCCAAAACCAAACCTGTACAGATTGAATTATACTCAGGAGTTATGCTAACGAACCAGTTTCTAATCTCAAAAGATTCACCAGTGAATTTATTAGGAGCTGACCTACTGGCAGCTCTGAAAGCTAGCATAGTGTACATAAATTGGGAAGCTATGTTAAGTACACCAGCAGGATTGTTACCAACTATGGCCTATGACACTGCACAATCCCTAATGACATGTTTACCCTCTGAACAAAAGGAGGAACCCTTATTGTCTGTAATTGAGGCAAGGGTACCATCAGGGGTATGGGCAAAGTGAAAAATGGATGTAGGACTCCTACCAGTAGATCCAGTAACAATCAAAATTAAACCTACAGCAACACCTGTGAAAATGAAACAGTATCCCCTTAACGAAGGCCAGACACAGATAGAATAGAAACACAGATACAACAATATGTACAAGCAGGAGTGTTAAAACCCTGCAGATCCCAATGGAATACTCCGCTGTATCCAATTAAGAAATGATCTAAGGATAATGAACCTGTATCTTACAGACTAATTCATGATCTTAGGGAGGTTAACAAGCATATGGTAATTGATAGACCTATTGTGCCAAATCTACATACGCTGCTAAACCACATCCCTCCCTCTGCTACACACTTTACAGTCATAGACCTGGCTAACGCTTTCTTCTCAGTCCCTCTGATGGAAGAAAGTCAATTAATGTTAGCCTTCACTCACAAAAGTCAACACTACACGTGGACAAGATTACCACATGGAGGAGCCACTTCACCTAGTGACTTCTCAGATGACACTTGTATTAAAAGGATGGGTACCAGTAGACCCAGAAACAGTGCTCATCCAGTATGTAGACGATTTGTTGCTATGTACCAATAGTGAAACAATGTGCATAGAAGAGACAGTGGGCCTGATTCAGAGTTGGGAATAGAGGGTCTGATTCAGAGCCGAACGCTATTTGCAGACGGTCGTTCTGAAAAAGGGGCCAGATATTTAAATTAAGCGCTCGCCCTTTGCGGTCTGTTGACGCCTCTATGTCTGAATGAGCGAACAAAACATGCGCTCGATATTTTGAAAAAAACGCCCCCTGGCCGCTCGCATCATACATCATCTCCGCTATTTATTAGATTAATCGAGTACATCGAACGGCGTATGAACTGCCCGCTATACTTGTGGTAGCATTTTCCTACCGCAATCATGCGAGCAGTTCAGGCTAAAAAACAACCAAGTGACGTGGCCGATGACGCTGCTTTGTTAATTATGCACACCCCGAAAACGCCCGTTTTGACCATTTGGCATGCCTGCGTTCAGATCTCCACTCCCCGTTTTCAAGCACCTTCCCCTGTTACCACCCACAAACGCCTCATCCTGTCACTCAAATTAGCAAGCATTCGCTATTTTGCGAGCACACGATTTCTGACCGCACTGACTGGTTCGCACATGCATATTACAACCCATACGCATGCGCAGATGTGCGAACATCGCTCGGAGCGAACGAGCGGACGCTTACGAGCGGCTCTGAATCAGACCCAGAGAGAGAGATAGCACTTAACTGTGTACCTGGACAAACCATGTTGCAATGCAAGGGGTGAGAATACATTTAAAAAAAAATTGCATGTAGGGTAAATACTGGTTCCTTTTACATGTAGCCCATACTGCACAGCTTTATTATTACTCTACAATTTAGATGTCAGTTTGGACACCTCCCTCCCAAATCTAAATCTCTCTGCACATTTTAATTCTGCCCCACCTGCAGTGCAGCATGGTTTCACCAAGATGATCTCTATTCCCAACTCTGAATCAGGCCCAGTGTCATTATTGAAATTCCTACATGAAGCACAATGTAAGGTGTCAAGAGACAAAATACAAGTTGCACAGCCTAAGGTACAATTCCTTCGCCATTGTGTAGCCCACCAAGTTAAGCACATCCTGGAAGAGAGAAAACAGATTATACTAGATGTAAAACCACTCCAGACACTGAAACAGTTAAGAACCTTTCTAGGGTTTATCACATATTGTAGGGATTGGATCCCAGGTGCATCTTCTAAGCTTCAAATATTATATGATGCACTAAAAGGTGATAAGCAGCAAGGTACTCTTAAATTGACAGTGTCGAAGCTGGATAATTGACTGAGACAGAATCTGTTTAAAATTAAATCTGCACAACGCCATTTTGTGAATGGCAACAAGACGCCATTTTGCACCATTTTAGCGAATCTCACCCATTATAAGTACATACGGCGATGCTATCATTTAGTGTCGTGCGATCCCCACACAATTGAAAGATATTAAAATTCCTCATTATGTAAATACAGACAGTTACTAAAACATATAATATGATCAACCCTGCAAACATGTACCACGGTGTACTCCACAAACACGTAGTCGCACAATGCTAACTAGTGTCTTTTCTCAATACCCCAATACTTATACACTGCACACTTACATAAAAAGGTTCCCTAGCATTAAGGTTAATATTTAAGGTTTTATTCATTATCAGTAATGTTGTGAAATACATGTTATTTGATATCTAAGTTTAGTGCATGATAAGCAGAACGTGTTTGGTGTCATTCTAAACCACTGTGTCTTTGCAGATTTCCGGTTTCATCGGTGAGGAGATTGCAACATGTGTCTGCAAATTATGGATTATAGAGAGCTAGGCATTAAAATGTACTCTGTAATGCAGCCAGGTTAGATTTGTTATGCAGTGGGAAAATGGACACAAAGAGCTGTTGGAGGCTGGATTGTGACCATTCGAACTGATCTATGAACTATACTGTAACAGAAGAACCAGGAAGAAGAACCAATGGAATCATGACAACCTGTTCTATTGTATTGCCTATCTCTGTAAGGGTATATATGCAGGCTCTCTGAAACTAGAGCCCAGTCATCTTGCTTTGCTGTTGATGGAGGTTTCATCTTTGATGCCGGGATCTGGATCCAGAGCGCATGCGTATGTAACGATTTTACCTTTTGACTGTATAATTTGTTTGCACTAATTGTATTTAGATCACAGCGTGTAACTATCTGTTTTTATGGTGAATAATAACTTTTTGTTCTTTGAAACCACAATCAAAGTCTGAAAGCAATTATTTCTTGTGCGACTCATAACACTAAATAGCGACAATTTTTAGAGTGTATAAATAGGTAAGAATCGATAACAGATGAGCAGAATCAGGTGTTTCAGGAGTTAAAGACAGACATTATATCAGCTCCAGCCCTGGCTTTACATGGGGGTAGGCAGAAGCCTTTGGCTTACTATTCCTTATAGCTAGAGCCAGTCATTAGAGCTGCCCCAACCTGTATCAGGGGGGTGGCAGCGGCAACCATTTTACTAGACAAAACTACAAACATTGTGTTAGGTCATTCATTGATATTACAAGTGCCACATGCAGTTACATAAATACTCATTCAGGCACATACTAAACACTTATCTGCAGCTAGACTCACAAAATATGAAGTAGCTTTACTTACCCCAGGTAATGTAAACATACAGAGGTGCCTGGTATTGAATCCAGCGTCATTGCTTTCGAAGGATTCAAAAGGAGGGAGTCTAGAAACACGAGACATTGACACTCAAGCAGCACCAGATATGCTAATTAATAGTAGTGCTGCCAGTGACAGTAATGATAGCAGAAGGGAAAGTGAATATCACAATCTTTTTTCTTCAGACACATGCTGCGAGCATGATTGTATTCAGCTTATGGAACAGGAAATCGCACAGATCTCTCCTGTATTAGACATACCAATTGCTAATGCACAATTACAATTGTTTGTAGATGGTTCAAGGTACAGTACTATGTAGATGGCCACCCACATACGGGATATGCAGTTACTACTGCATATAAGCCAATAATTCAAGAACCTTTACAACCTAACATGTGAGCCCAAGAGGCTGAATTAGAGGCATTAAAGGCTGCATGCCTTTATGCTGAGGGGCAGACTGTAAACATCTACACTGATTCCAGGTATGCCTATGGGATCACTCAAGATTACGGGCCAATCTGGAAGAGTAGGAACTTTGTAGGGTCTACAGGTAAACCAATAAAACATGCAAACTTGATTAGACAGTTATTTGAGGCCTTTCGGGTTCCCAGGCAGCTTTCAGTAATAAAGGTCAAAGCCCACACTAGGGAACAGACACAAGAAGCAGAGGGAAATGCATGTGCTGATGCTGCTGCCAAGGAGGCAGCCCTTAAGCCCCTACAACAGTCACCATAATCAGCTGTAGAATCCCCTAAAGTGAGTCAGGACCTTCTCTTACAGTTCCAAAAACAGGCCTCTCCAGATGAGTTGAAAGCTTGGCAGAAACAAGGAGCTGTGTGTATACAAGGAGAATGGTCATGTAAAGGACTCACCCGCCTGCCCAGGAGCCTCTACCCAGTGATGGCACAAATCCTGCATGGAAAGGTGCATGTGTCTAGAGACACAATGATCAACACTGTTAAAAAACATTGGCATGCTCCAGGGTTTGGCCAGGCTGTGCAAGCCTTTGTATCCGGGTACATGGTATGTGCACTCCACAACCCTGGCAAAGCTGTCAAGGTACAGTACCACTCAAAAGCACCCCAAAGATATTTTTTCCTTTTCAGAGAATGCAAATAGATTTCATCCAACTGCCTCCCTGCTCTGGGTATGTCTATGTCTTCATGGCAACCGATCTTTATAGTCACTGGCCTGAGGCCTGGGCCTGTAGGGGAGTAAATGCTAAAACAGTAGCAAAAGAGCTAATCCAAGAAGTCATTTGCAGATTTGGGGTACCAGATACAATAGAAAGTGACAGAGGTACTCATTTTTCAGGTGAAATTGCACAACACATAATGAGTGACCTAGGGATAGTCTCCGCCCTTCATGTGCCATACGACACAATGATCAACACTGTTAAAAAACATTGGCATGCTCCAGGGTTTGGCCAGGCTGCGCAAGCCTTTGTATCCGGGTACATGGTATGTGCACTCCACAACCCTGGCAAAGCTGTCAAGGTACAGTACCACTCAAAAGCACCCCAAAGATATTTTTTCCTTTTCAGAGAATCCAAATAGATTTCATCCAACTGCCTCCCTGCTCTGGGTATGTCTATGTCTTCGTGGCAATCGATCTTTATAGTCACTGGCCTGAGGCCTGGGCCTGTAGGGGAGTAAATGCTAAAACAGTAGCAAAAGAGCTAATCCAAAAAGACATTTGCAGATTTGGGGTACCAGATACAATAGAAAGTGACAGAGGTACTCATTTTTCAGGTGAAATTGCACAACACATAATGAGTGACCTAGGGATAGTCTCCGCCCTTCATGTGCCATACGACCACAAAGTTCCGGGTGCGTGGAAAGTCTAATGGTACCCTAAAACTTAAGATACAAAAATTAATGGCAGAAACAAGTAAAACTTGGGTAGAATGCCTTCCACTGGCTCTACATTCTGTAAGAAATACCCCATTGAAAAAGACTAAGCTGACACCATATGAAATACTATTTGGTAGTCCATACAAGCTTGGTTGTTACTTTCCTCAGCAGTTGCAACATCTACATTGTGATCAGACTGGTTATATGATACAGTTGCAGAAACAACTAACTCAAATCCACCATCAGGTGTTTTCATCTATTCCAGATTCCAATGCAGACTCATAAGCTACAGCCTGGAGACTGGGTAGTCATTAAAAGACATCTGAGGAAGGTTCTTGAACCCAGATACGAGGCTACTTAACCTGTTCTCCTGACAACTACAGCGGTGAAGGTGGCAGAGAAAATCATGTGGATACACGCTTCACATTACAAGATCTTCACACAAGGGGAGTTGGAGTAAAATTAATAGATATATGCTTTTAGGCCGCAAGTCTGATAGAGGCCTGTGTGGACGTATTCTATGTACTGCTATGGTTATTATACTTATTTTAGCAATGAACTTTGAGGTATTGATAAACAGGGGTAATGATGCTTTTAATAGTACAAATGGAACTAATCAATCCTTGGTAAGAGTTAAAAGAGAATTACTTGAGCAGCTTAATGAAATATGGGATAACAAGTTCTTGCAAATGCACTATCGATTAATGCAAGGTATTAACCTGACTGATTTTTGGATTTGTACACATTCCCCGATCTCAGCGAAAACCATGCCATATGTGGCAACTCCAGTAAGTTGGGAAGAATTAAGTAAAAATATAGATACCTGGACTAGGCCAATAAAATTGACACATGAGCCATTTAACAACTCAGCAGTACCATTGTTTGTGGCTGGGTGGTCCCAACCCCCCATTTGGAAAGCAGTACGCAATGGTTCATTTGACCAGTGGAACAATTTTGGCCAAATGTGCTATGAAAATGACTGTGTTAATATTAAAAATGAAGATCCTAAAAATGCAAACCTAAAGTTAGGAACTATTAAATTTAAAATAAATGTTACCATTTACGCTAGACAAGTAATTCGCTATATTGGTGAGGTACAGACACAAAAACTACTAATAGAATATAACACTAGCAACACTAGATGGGAGCAATATCTCAATCATTCCAGTGTTTGGAATAACACCACAAATGATATACGATGCACTTCGGATGACCAAGGTATATATCACGTGCTAGAGAGTTGCCCTGTAAAAAATACTTCAGTTGTTATGGCATGTTCAACAAGTAATTAAAACTGGGCAGCATTTACTACCAGAAGGGTATTATTTTATGTGTGGTAATAAGGCATATAAATTTCTACCTTGGGGAGGGTCAGGCAGTTGCACAATAGCAAGACTGAGCCCAGCCTCATGGATAGCAGAAACCATAGTCATAACAAATAGCCCTGCTAATCATGGAGCAAGGAAGGATCTTCTACAAAGTAAAACTCGTGCCCATGATTTAGTATATATCCCATGGTATAAGAAAATGGGCCTAGCTTTATCAATAGCCGACCTTAGTATACAAAATGCTCATAATTTAGAAGCATTAGCCAAATTATTTGATAAAGTTACAGATGAAATATTGGATGTATTAGAAATAGTTGATGAGACTTTAAGGTATCATACCAAGATTCTCAGACAGCATCAGCTGGTTCTGAACTATCTAACGGCCTCACAAGGGGGCATGTATCAGATAGTGGGACCTGCTTGCTGTAATTATATAGCTGATAATTTCACTGACCTGATATATGCACACTAGGAGAAAGTCAAGGAATTGAAGGAGCAGTTTAGGAAGACGCATAATGATCCAGAGTATGATATTGATAGTATTGGATGGTTTTCATGGTTGAATCCAGCAAATTGGTTCAAAGGGATAGGAGGTTGGCTTTCAGGTATACTTATGTTAATAGCTAAAGGAATGGTATTAGTAGTAATCATCTATTTTGTTAGACATGTTGTTTGCTTAATAAGGAAAATACTTACACTTGATTACTGTTCTAGGTTTACAGCATCTAAAGAAATATCAAAGACAACTATGATCCTGCTACATGAGCATACCCAGAACTTCTGTGTAATCTGCAAGACAAGAGAACCATTGCTTTGCAGAGAATTGTGCGAACAATGTATGGCAATAATAGAAGGCTTTTACAGGAATATGGATGAAAAGGAAGATTCAGGACTATAGGGACTAAGGGACTCATTGCCTATATGGTCTTGAATGGGCACTGCCCCATGCAGCTACCTCGTTAGGGGGGATTACTTATTGTGTAAAGTAGGGACCAAATATGTAGGGGGTGGGCCATGGCTAGGTAAGCTAGAAAAACAATAGTATGTAAAATTTGAATCGAAAGGAGGAAAATGTGGAAGTATAGAATCCATTTTGTTTTCAAGTATGCCACATATACATAGAAAGTAAATGCACAGGACAGGAGGGAGTTAATTCATTGTACAAACGCTGTCATATATTCACAGTAAAGCATATGTAGATATAAGGTAAGGTATGCGATTCCAAATCTTTAGCCAGCACTATAGTTTTTTCTGAAAATAATGAAATACAGATGTGTTTTCCAAGTGTATATATATATACCTATTCTTGTGTCATTAAAGCAGAGATTGATTTTACATTACACAAAGCAACAGTGTGGTGTCACTTTCTCTCTATGTAATTACATAATATATGCTTAAAGCAGAGAAAGCCATGAGGGTCATCTGAGCTCATTGTATTGTAGCCATAGCTATTGTACAGAACTGACAATCCAGACTACAGCCCGGTTGGATGCCATGGGACATAGGTGGTTGTCTGCTTTTGGTTCTTTATGATTTTAAATTAAAATACTGACCTGGAGTGAACAACACTGATGCTGACTCCCTGTCCAGAATTCCAAATCAGTTGGCTGATAAGATCGAGGAAGAATGGGTGGAAGTGCCAGCTGGAGATGTAAAAGGGATGTGTCAGTGTATGAGAACCACCATTGGAAACTGCCAAGAAATGGTTAGCAGTTTAGGAGCTTCCAACAAAGCTTTACCACTATCATATTGCTGGTTAAGTGTGGATGAGTTGAAAGGAATACCTAAGATAAATCACAAGAAATTGCATTGGGAACAATTGCATGACCCTGAAATATGACCTTTTTCCTCTGATAAGAATCAAGCTGCATATAGTTCATTTAGATCTTCAGGGTCATCCCGAGAAACTCAGTTGCTGCATAAACAAAGGAACCAGTTGTTTATGAAAAATGGACTTCTGTATAGAGACTGCCAGAAAGCTTAAGGAAGAGGTAAACTTCAAATAGTGTTACCGCAGAAGTATAGAATGATGGTGATGCATGCTTTACATGATTACCATGGCCATTTGGGATTAGAAAAAACTTTTGGTCTGATAGCTGATCAGTTTTTTTGGCCCGATATGAGAATGGAGATTGAGAATTATTGCCACTCATGTGGAAATTAAATTCTCCTTAAAACATTCCCAACAAAAGCAGCACCATTGGGACATATTCAAAGTAATGGTCCCATGGACCTTATGTGTATTGACTATCTAACATTAGAGATTGATTCCAGAAAAAAGTGTAACGTATTGATAGTCACTGACCATTTCACACGGTATGCACAAGCCTATGTGACACCTAATCAAAAAGCTGTTACCGTAGCCAACACATTATGGGACAAATATTTTATCCACTATGGCCTACCAAACAGATTACACTCAGGCCAAGGGAGAGATTTTGAAGGCCGATTAATACAAGAGCTATGCAACATTTGTGGTATAAAGAAATTCTGAACCACTCCATACCACCCCTAGGGTGACCCTCAGCCTGAACATTTCAACCACACCTTGCTTAATATGTTGGGCATGTTAAACCTGTTGGATAAAGTCAAGTGGAAGAAATATATAAACAAGTTAGTGCATGCCTACAATTGTACGAGAAATGAGGCCACAGGATTATCTCATTATTTAATGTTTGAAAGGGAAGCCAAGCTTCAACTAGATGTTTGTATGGGAATTAATTCAACAAATAAAGCCCCCAGTTCTCATACTAAGTATGTAGAAAACATCAGGAAAGAGTTGAAGATGGCTTTTGAATTAGCTAACAGAAAGGCTAGCAAACTTGAAGAAAAAAAATAAAACACGCTATGATCAGAGAGTTCGCAACCAGGAACTAACTCCTGGAGATAGAGTACTTCTCAGGCAGCTAGGTATGCCTAAAAAATTCAAAATAGCTAACCAATGGAAGGAGGATCCCTTTGTGGTGGTGGGAAAGTTTCAGGACTTACCAGAGTACAGAATTAAACATGAAAACTGGTCTAATAAAGTACTTACTTATCATAGGCAACACTTGCTTCATTCTATGAGGATGGTGACATGAATGGATTAGGGGATAGAGTAAGGCCCAACAGTCAAAGAAAACCCCCAGTGATTTTGACATATGATCATTTGGGGGAGCCAATGAGGATGGATAGAATAATACATCCCGGCATAGTTTTTAATTGGCTCTATTTCTGATACACAGAGATTGGGGTGTAGAGATAAATTAAGTGGTTATATGTATATGTGTTAGGTGGTGGTAATCTATTCACTGTGCTACATAGATTTCCAGGGGAGATTGTAGCCACATTAAAATGTGGCCAATAATATACCAGAACTGAAATTTTAACAAGAAAAATGTAGTATTCCACACTGTATTTTTGGGGTTTAGCTGTCAGGCTTGCAAATAATTTATGGTGTAATATATGTTAATTTTATATGTGTGTATATACTTATGCATATATAAAACATTATAGTAGGACCGGCACTCCTCCAAACCAAATCAGCTACCCGGGTGCACTTCCAAAGGACAAGGTAATATACAGGATAGCGGCAGCACTCCAATGGAATTTTTTCACACAGCGATCAGCAATAGAAACGGTTTATTCCAACATTTCAGATATTTAAACCGTTTGTGTTGCTGTTCACTGTGTGAAAAAATTCCTTTGGAGTGCTGCTGCTATCCTGTGTGTGTGTATATATATATATATATATATATATAGTGACACAGTCTGGATAGGGGTCCCTCTCCTGGGGTAGATGGACTTCCTCTTTACACACACAGCAACCGTGGAAACAGGACACAAGTCTGGGGTTCTCGTACAAACTGGTTGGTGCCAGTCTTTATTGTGCCAAATGAATATAACAAATCATAAACCAAAATCCTAGCCCGTCTGGGCAATAACTAAACAGTAGGTACCCTCACTACCAGGATGATAGGGCCTACTGCCCACACTGTCAACAACAGCACATGCACAGTACTTACAGGGTTGTTATAACAGTGTCTCTGGACATGCTAGCCTGCATGCCTACTTTCCCAGTTGTGAGACACTCAGCTACAACTGAACACAGCTTATATCAGCTAGTTTCAGCTGTAAGCCCTAATGAGCCTGCTACCAGGCTGAAAGGCCCAAAACCTGGAGTGACCTGTGGATAGAGCCCTCCATCTCCTCACATCCACACCCCCAGGAACCAAACCGGCTTTTCCAAAAGCCAATACTCTGGTCTGCTTACAAAACAGACTTCTCCTGGGTTTTTTTAGAACACATAGGCCAAAAACCTAGGACAATTGTACCTGCCATTGACCACTTTACCAGTGCTTCTATCACTATATATTACTATGAATAGATGATTTATAAGAGTATTTTATGGTGAATGTGATACTGTGTGAATTATAGATTGTGAGGGGAAAGAGAGTGCTGAAGCCATAGCAGAGGCTATTACATGCAGAACATGGGACTCGAGACACTTCAGAAAGTGCTAGAAGGGGCACAGGCCACCAAAGAAGTGGGAACTACAGGGGCTTGTGGCACCTTAGAAGGTGCTATTAGCATGGCGTGGGCTACTCCTAAGGCAGGGCTCGTGCTGCTTCTAGGAGAGGTATACAAGCAGAGCGCACCCTGAGCAGGCAGTCTGCTGTTCCCCCTTCCAGAGTGGCTGCCATTTTGAGACCCTGTGTGGTACATGCTGGGCTCTCTGCCGCCTTAGGCCCGCCTGCTCTGGCTTCCTCCCCCTGCCGGACCTGGTTCTCTGCTGCCAGCTGCTCTGCTCTCCCTCTACTACTTAGAAGCTGGGCCCCCTATCTTCTGCTAGCCTATCCCCTTGTGTGCTGGTCAACTTGGGCTGCTACAGAACGTTGAACGTTGGAGCCTCTGACGTTCCTGCACCCTGTGGAGCATCCAACACCTCAGCCCAAAGTGAATACTTATCTGTCTCCAGCCTCTCCAGTTGGTCCTGGGACTTGTGGTGCCACAACTTTATTGCATCACCCTGAGTTGATTGTGTGCCCCTGCCCTGTACACTCCATCCTGTCAATTGTACCTGATTTTAACCTTCACCTTTGGGATTCCCATCCTTAAGGCTACAATATGTACTAACTGAAACCTCACCCCATCCCACCCCTAATAAGTACGCGTACAGTTTTTTATTTTTACGTTCTTATACCTCTTTTGGTATACCTATGCCCATAATGCCTAGAGGGAAGATATCTTCTGCAGGTGACCTCACACCATATCTCACAAAACATAAGCACCTGCCTGACGCTAAGGATGCTGCACTGGATTTGGCTCCTGATCACTCTAACAGACTCAGAAGAAGATGACCTTTATCTTATTATATCCAGAACAGACCAACTGGAATGTAGAGTCGAGGAGGTGGTTACATCACAAAAGTCTTATGATGCCGATCTCGTACAGCTACACCATGATGTTGCCTAACTTCAAGAAGGCCAAGAAGACCAAGATAACAGAGCCCGATGTAACAATTTATGCATCAGTGGTATTCCTGAAGACGTCAAACTCCCCCATCTTGAGCTCTAGCTCAAAGGCCTGTTTATGCAGCTATCTCCCTCTACCCCGGAAGATCACCTGCTCCTCGATCGGGCCCACCGTGCGCTTAAACCACACTCTCAATCTTCTTCTCAACCTCGAGATGTTATTCTTCATATGCATTATTTTATAGCTAAAGAGACTATCGTGATGGAGGCCCGCAAGCTCCCTTCGGTCACCTTTAGAGATGCAACTCTCCAGATTTTCCAGGATGTTTCCCCCTTGACCCTTGCTAAATGTAGGGATTTTAAACCTCTCACCAACCTGCTTCGCCATCACAATATAAGATACCGTTGGGTTTACCCCTTCCACATCCTAATATGGCATCAGAACCGGCTACATGTGGCTCGATCTCTCCTTGAGGCTCAACCTCTTCTTCCAACACTGGGTATATCCGAAGAGCTTGGTCCTACACCCTCTGCCCCTCTTCCCCAAAGACCTCTACAGATGATGACTCGGTGCCCCCTCCATCAGAATGGTCTACTGTTCCTGCATCTTCCAAATCCTCCACTCCGACCCCTGAAACCTGAGGTTTCATCTTTAATAAGGTATTCTATCATATATGTACACTTTATTCATTAGTACCATTTCACCACAGCTCCTGGTACTACCTATGTGTATCTCTACTATATACTATTGCCACCACTATATATATTCACAAACAGAATACATCCCTCTGAAGTTTTACTGTTGCATTATTTTTATGGTTTCATGGTGGGACCCCTCAACTTTTGAGGACTCCCCCCATTATGGATACTTATTATTGATAGCTCGCTATTTGTTTTTGGCAACTCAATTTGTCTGTTTTTTTTTTCATGTCTCTATAGAGGTTTGTTTTAGTTGTATTTTCTGAGGTTATATTATAAGGATTATAATATATATCTATATCTGTATGTATATCCTTACTGTTCGTTCAGTACTACCCTATTGAGAATATGTTCAATTGTTTGTGCATTTATACTTATATATGTGCAGATTTTGTCTATCCCATATATGGCTATGTTTTGTTTACGGTGATTTATCACCCCGAACCACCTCTATTCCTTGTGTATTTATTTTTATTTATGTAATTTTTTTGTTATTACTATTATTATGTTTCTGTTGTTTTGTTTACTCCTATTTATATGTTCCTTTCTTTATATTGTTTTCTATGTTCTAGAATTTCCTTCCCTTTTTTTCTCTAGCTCTCCTTCTACTCCACATGTACGATACTGCATTTTTTTGTTTTTGCTTCGTATATTTAGTTCACATGGGAGGGTCCTACCTTCTCCCTGTGTCATTGTTGAATGCATGCGGTCCCTCCAGGGTCTTGTATCCATTTGCTGACCTATGTGCTTTTTTAGTGCAAATTTCCCCTCCCCTTTGTCAGCACCCATGGCCTTGGACTCTTGTGCCACTTGGTCAACTTACCTCCCATCTCCCTCTCCAGTTTCCATTTCTTCTCAAACAGGACATTCCTCTTCTATATACCTGATGATGTGCCACTTTTGTTTACCTTTCCATTTTCAATGGTTTTCTTTTCTGGCCTCAACAGCCCCCCAAAAAGCAGCAAACTATTTACCACCTTTAACATGTATAAAGGAGACCAAGTGTTTCTACAAGAAACCCACTTTCTGCTTACACTCCATCCAGAACTCCGCTCTAAAGCTTATCCTACTGCCTACCATGCTTGCGACTCTAGGCAGAAAAAACGAGGCGTTGCTATTCTTTTTGCCCGCCACCTTACTTATGATATGATTGACTCTTATGAAAATAAGGAGGCCGCTTCCTTATCCTTGTGGGTACTCTTTACAATAGCCTATGTACTATTGTTAATATATATTCCCCTAACCAAGCCCAGCCTGCCTTCTTTACTATACTAGATACCCTCCTCTCCTATAAAATGACAGGGCTCCCTTATTGTATCTGGTGATTTTAATGCAGTTCTAAACCCTTCTTTAGACAGTTCTACCCCAAGGGCTACTGACTCCGATAGGGCAGACCTCCGTAATTCTAAGGCACTTCTTGGTCTCATGAAGTCCCAACTCCTTTATGACTTCTGGCGGGTTTGAGAGCCCCTTACTCGGGACTATACCTTTCTCTCTTCTGTGCACAATTTCTATTCTCATATAGATATGATCCTGCTCAGCCATGACCTAGCCCTCCAACTGATGGATGTTCATATCTATCCCTTGATATCGTTTGACCATGCCCCTGTTTCAGCTGATCTCTCTTACATTACTGAACATCCTCGTCCAATGACCTGGTGTTTAAATTATACTATTCTTCATTCTCGCGATGCGATCACCCGTCTCAATACCCTTCTTACAGATTATTTTCAATTAAATAATCTCCCAGGCACTTCTCCTTCCACCCTCTGGTTGGCTCATAAAGCTGTTTTAAGGGGGCATCTGATTAGTATGGCCTCTAAAAATAAAAACTACTTTTTAACCCATACTAATTCCCTTTCTATTTGGCTATAGCAACTTGAGTCGCAACATAAACAGTCCCCTAACCCCTCCCTACAACAGGAGCTTAACAGTGTTCAACATTCTTTTGCTCTGCTTTTCTCCCAACACACTGCTAAATGTCTTAAATGGTTATGCAAAACCTTTTACAAAAAAGGAGATAAAGCTAAAAAGATTTTGGCATCTAGACTCCGTGTGGCACAAACCCATAAAAATATCCTTATGATTAAAAATTCCACAAATCACCTTCTTCATGACCCAGCAGCTATCCGTTCTGAATTCCAGAACTTTTACAATAATTTATACAACCTAAAATCTATCTCTCCCCCTGCTTCTATCCCACCTACTGAGTCTGCTATCAAAGAATTTCTTTCCGCTGCTAACCTTCCTCGATTGTCTCAAGAGACCATAGGATGTTTGAGTAGGGAGATCTCAGAGGAGGAAATCAAAATTTCAATTAAGCAGCAGAAATCTGGCAACTCCCCTGGGACTGATGGCTTTATGACTGCATATTATAAAAAATGTATGGGGCATCTAGTTCCCCACCTGCATTCCCTTTTTAATGATGTCTTCCATGGGGACTCCTTCCCTACGGATATGCTTGAGGCCAGGATTATTGTGGTGCTGAAGGAGGGAAAGGACCCGCACAATTGTGCTAGTTATAGACCTATCTCCCTTCTGAAGTTAGATGTTAAAATATATGCCAAAATTTTAGCTAACAGACTCAACCAGGTCCTTCCCTCCTTGGTCCACTATGATCAGGTGGGCTTTGAGCCAGGATGTCAATCTCAAGATAATACCCGTACGACTATAGGCCTAATTCATATCATAAACTCTAGGAGATTCCCAGCTGTAATCATTTCTCTCAATGCTGAAAAAGCATTCGATAGGATCTCCTGGAGCTTTATGTCCCAAACCCTGCAATTGTTTGGGATATTAAGAGACTTCCTGACTGGTGTCACGGCCCTTTACTCTAACCCTTCCGCTACAGTCTCCATCAATGGCATCCCATCCGATCATTTCCCTATCTCAAATGGCACCAGGCAGGGCTGCACTTTGTCCCTTTTGATTTTAGCCCTGGTGATAGAACCTCTGGCATCCCTAATATCACTGAACCCTAATATACATGGAGTGCTGGTTGGGAATACCTCTTCCAAGGTCGACCGTTTCACTGACGATATTTTCCTCATGCTCACTCAACCTCGGATTTCTTTACCCAACCTTTATCATCTACTAAACCGCTAAGGTATACTATCTGGGTATAAAATTAATTATTCTAAATCGGAGGCCATGCTCCTTCATATTCCTCATCGACATGCTGAGTCCACTAAATCCTCCTATAATTTTAAGTGGCACCATAGGAAAATCAAATATCTTCGAATCTTACTGACATCCCGTTATGATTTATTATATCAGGAGAACTTTCCACAGCTTTTTATCAAGCTTCAAGCAGATTTTGCCTCCTGGAAACAACATACTCTCATGGCTGGGCAAGTTCAAAGCAGTCAAGATGAATATTCTCCCTAAATGGCTCTAGCTTTTCCAAACCCTGCCGGTAGAAGTTCCCCTCACTCTCTTTCACAATATTCAGAAAAGTATTAACTGGTATATTTGAAATGGCAAACCCCCTCGGTTATCTTAGACTATTCTTAAAAAGCCTATTTCCAAGGGAGGTAGTGGACTCCCTGATTTTAAACTCTACTATCTAGCCTCACATTTTTCTCAAATTGTTTCCTCCTACTTCCCCCATGGAGTAACCTCCTGGCTGGCTATTGAATCCAATTATATCAACTCCCCAGACCTATCTTTCCTGTGGGGCTTACAGAAGAAACATCATCCCCCCTCCTCCAAACTTCCACCAACAATTAAATTCCTTTTACGGATATGGACCTTATACTCATTTAAATTTGCTATCACCAACCCTATATCTCCTCTTACATGAATGTGGTCCATATGAAATCGTGGATACAGGTGCCCTTTAAATTTCCTGCTGATTTTAGTTCGCAGGGGCTTTGGCTTTCTCTCTCAGACCTACAATTGCAATGTCCAGCCCAACCCCTAAATCCTTTTGAATATTTTCCAAATACGGCACTTTTTAGATTCCCTACCACAGGCCCTGCTTCATTGTGACCTCACCCCCTTTGAACAACTCTGTTACAATATCTTCGTCGATGCTGCTCGCACCACTAATAATCCCTGTGAATCCTCCGGGGATGTAGACCTTGGCCCCCCCACCTAATGAGGAGGGTTGGGACGACATGAGATTGGCAATTGCTAAAACTTCCATCTCTACTCGTCTTAAAGAAACTTCTTATAAATTACTGTATACTACTGTGGGTATTATACCCCAGTATGGCTTTCCCATATGTATCCCTCTGCTTCACCCCTCTGTTGGAGAAATTGTGGCCTTCGGGGTACCTTAGCCCATATCTGGTGGAACTGCCCAGTCCACAAACCCTTTTGGACCTCAGTCCATACTCTTCTGAATAATTTATTTGAGAACCTGATTATGAAGGACCCATGGACCTTCCTTTTAAGTTTCCCCACTCCTGATTTTAATAAATGCTCAGTTAAATTGTTATCCCATATCTTAGTTGCTGCCAGGAGTTTGATTGCTCGCAACTTGAAGAACCCTCTTCAACCATCCCTCTCTGCCCTAAATTCACAAATCTGGTAAATAGCAGAGATGGAAAATATCACCTACTATCTTCATGATTGATGTCATATGTTCTCTCAAGTGTGGGCTCCATGGCTCTTATATGATAGCACTGCTCCACCTTTGATTTCCACACCCATGTATGATTCATGCACATTGGATGAGCCATGACCTTTAAGTGGCAAACCCCTCTAACTAGCTGAATACTTTTATTGTTTTTTGAGTAGCACTTTCTTCTTCTAATGCTTTCTGTCCAATATCTGGTATTATTTATGATACCTTAATTCTCTTGGTAGTCCTGTTCCCCCCGCCCCCCCCCCATGCATTTACCCCCCTCCCCTCCTACCAACCATCTTATATGTTTTGGTTTGTTTCCAATGATTTTATTTAAATAATAGCTCATTTCTAAGGCTTATTCTGTTTATGTCTTAAATACTTGTTATTGTGAGCTTTCTTAATAAAGAATTTAAAAAAAAGAAAAGAAAATATAAAAGTTAATGGTCATATGTTTGTTTACCTGTCGCTGAAAATAGCAGAAGGACGAAGTGGAGGAGTCTACAAGGAAAAATAAACCTGAAACAGGTGTTGCATTGCAAATAAACCAGAAACAGGTGTATTTTGCATTGAATATACACTATATTTATTGCTTTAGGTTTTCCCAGGCAAACCTATCACCATTAAAAATAGCTTGGGTGGAGGCACTCTATATATAAATTATAAATTATACCATTACCAATAGAGTATCCCCAGGTTCCCCATATTAGAGGGTTTGAGGGGTTATATTTGGAGGCATACTGCTGAGATACGAGGTTAACCGAGAGTAGTAAAATAAAAATGGAATGTTTAATGGAAATTACCTTTATTTATGGTGTCAGAGGAAAGGGGTAAACCCAAAAAGGTGCTTTGCTGTAGGAGGAAATTTCTCTGAATCTACAGGCGAACTTGTAGGTAAACAAGTAAGAACATTTAATGGGATAATACAGCCCCATACAGTTGATAAATGGAGAGGGGAGTTAGGACTAGTGTGCGCCATGCTAATAGAAACAGAGAGGTATCTAGACCCTAATCTGGTCCCTGTGATGATGATTGCTGACTATAATTCTGGGAGAAGGTGGAATATAATATGGCCCATTGAAGGGGAGCAGGAGGAGACAGGGCCCCCATCACAAAAACTAGCCCCTCTAGAGATAATGGTGAGAGAGGAGGAGGAGATGCAACTAATAGTGAAGAAAAGTGTGGAAGTCAATTTGAGACTGTTATGGATAGGGTGGTTACACAGTTAGAAAGGTGGCATTATGAAGGGAGGAGGATGAGGAAACTTTTGATGCGTGGAAAGAGGCAGCAGTACAACAAACAAAAGAATGGAAGTGCCCAGACCATATAAAAAAATAGAGAGTAATGGAGAGTTTGAGGGGACTGGCTGTGGGGGTTATTCAGGCTACCAGATGGAGTAATCCTGAGGCCACCATAGAAACATACTTCGAGGCATTGAATTGTGCATATGGGACTCTAGAAGATGTGGGGGACTTAAGGCCTGATTCAGAGGTGCTCGCAAAAGAGAGTGCTCGCCCTGAATCAGGGCAGCTGTTTTTGGTTTTTTTACCCGGCCACCTGGTTGCTTTTGCAAGCAGCCAGGTGGTGGTCGAGATTATCGCAACCATCGGGCTTGCGACGAGACCCTTGTGGTAGGGTCTCATCTGCCGCAAGCCCCAGTGAGCTTCCTGCTCAAATAGAGCAGGAAGCTCACTACTGACATCATGAGTGATGTCAGTAGGGCCACCCACAAACTGCAGGCGTTCCTTCAGGAATGCCTCCATTTGACCAGCCACCCCACCTCCTGCCTACAAAATGGAGAGAGCTGTCGATCAACATCAACAGCCGCCCCATTTGTAGCGAGCCCTGGAGCGAGTGAATTTCTCACTCGGTCTGGGGCTCGTGCACGCACATTGCGAACGCCGTGCATGTGCAGTGCCCCACCATCGACCCGCTTGCGAGTGCATATCGCTTGCGAGCGGGTCTAAATAAGGCCCTTTATCTCTAGGCTACATCATACCTTTCAAGAGCCTGGAGAAAAATTGAGTACTTACCTTTTTAGATTAGATAAGTTATACAAAATAGTGGAGAAAGATGGGTTAAAGAAGGATGACATCGATGAGTAGGATGAACCAATTGCTATGGGGTGCTCAAATGTAAGACCCAGTGGCACAAAAAATTAGATGCTCTCAGATAAGGAAGCCACCTCTTTCTTTCTTTCAATGAGTTAATGAAACAAATCAAGTAAGAAGAAACTATAATAGATATGAGAAAACGCACCATAAAGAAAGTAACAGTGTTGGTGCCAGAAATAGAACAGCCTTCTTTTGAAGAAAAAATACTCAAATTAATGGAAGAACAAAATGCAAAGATAGACAAATGTATAGCTTCACACAGTGCAACTCCCACATTGTGAGGTGTGAATACCTCTACTACTTCAAATAGAGGTATGGGCAGTGGAGTCTGGCCTATAAATAGAGAATGTTATAGGTGTGGGAGAATGGGACATATGTGCACTCAGAATATTGGTGTTATGAACACAGGGTTAGTTTAGCTAGATCCAGTTTGAAGACAGCCTTGGGGCTGGTTTAAATTGACTAGTCGTGACCCCTGGGATAAGGGTGAGATGCAGCCTTTGGGCTGTGAAGCAGCCTTCAGGGAAGATTTGCATGGACATGTTGTAGCCAAGAGGCTAAAGGTGAGATGCAGCCAATGGGCTGTTGAAGTAGCCATGAGGGCTGTTGTGCCTTGGCTAGCTGTGACCTGGGGCTTATAATGAGATGCAGCCAGTGGGCTGTTGAAGCAGCCTTGAGGACTGATTTGCCTTGGCTAGTTGTGACCTGGGGCCCCAGGGTTTGATGCAGGCTTTGGTCTGAAGAGTCTTTGATGGAGTGGGTACAAAAACATAGAGCTGCTACCAATTTCATTGGGTTCACATTGGCGGTGGCGTGTCAGGTTGCTCACTTGGGATGCTGAGCTGCTACCAGTGCCACCGGAAGGACACTGGCAATGGTGCTGGATTGCGCACTGAGGATGCTGAGTTGCAACCGGTGCTGCCGGGATGACACTGGCGATGGTGTGCTGGATTGTGCACTTGGACCACTAAGTTGCGGTCAATGTTGCTGGGTTGACAATGGTGGCAGTGAGATGGATCATGCACTCAGGATGCAGAGTGGCAGCCAATATCGCTGGGTTGACATAAGCTGCCGGACACAGACTAGCGCTTCAGGTGGAGGAAGCACACCGTGCCACCTAGATGACGCAAGCAGCACGAGCAGGTGGAATGCAGACTGTGCCACCTGGATGGGACAAATGGCAGTAGAAAAACACAGTTAGACTGGCTCTGGAAAACAGGAGACTGGAACAACCGGAAGTGCGAAAAACTCTATTACCGGCATTGAGAGAAGGGCTGGCTGGAATGTAACAGAACAGGGCCCAACCATAGCCAGCCTCCCTTGATGATAGACCAGTGTGCACCTGGGTTGTGAACAAACAGGATAATCAATTAGTGTGCACCTGACATTGCACACAGACAGGCAGTGCTTAGTGCAGTGCCTCAGCAGCAACTAAGGCTGGAAACTGCAACCAAAATGAAATGCTTAACTGCAGATCCTTGACAAGGGGTTAAGGAACCCCTAAACCCTGGTTTGTCTGAAAAGTCCTCAAAAAATCTTCTCCTCAGGATAGGAGCATGTAATGACTCTGATATAGGACCTTTAGCTGCATATAGTTCATTTAGATCTTCAGGGTCATCCCGAGAAACTCAGTTGCTGCATAAACAAAGGAACCAGTTGTTTATGAAAAATGGACTTCTGTATAGAGACTGCCAGAAAGCTGAAGGAAGAGGTAAACTTCAAATAGTGTTACCGCAGAAGTATAGAATGATGGTAATGCATGCTTTACAATGATTACCATGGCCATTTGGGATTAGAAAAAACTTTTGGTCTGATAGCTGATCAGTTTTATTGGCCCGATATGAGAATGGAGATTGAGAATTATTGCCACTCATGTGGAATTAAATTCTCCGTAAAACATTACCAACAAAAGCAGCACCATTGGGACATATTCAAAGTAATGATCCCATGGACCTTATGTGTATTGACTATCTAACATTAGAGGTTGATTCTGGGAAAAAGTGTAACATATTGACAGTCTCTGACCATTTCACACGGTATGCACAAGCCTATGTGACACCTAATCAAAAAGCTGTTTCCGTAACCAACACATTATGGGACAAATATTTTATCCTCTATGACCTACCAAACAGATTACACTCAGACCAAAGGGACAGATTTTGAAGGCTGATTAATAAAAGAGCTATGCAACATTTGTGGTATAAAGAAATCCCGAACCACTCCATACCACCCCCAGGGAGACCCTCAGCCCGAGTGTTTCAACCGCACCTAGCTTAATATGTTGGGCACGTTAAACCTGTTGGATAAAGTCAAGTGGAAGAAATATATAAACAAGTTAGTGCATGCCTACAATTGTACGAGAAATGAGGCCACAAGATTATCTCCTTATTATTTAATGTTCGAAAGGGAAGCCAAGCTTCCAGTAGATGTTTCTATGGGAATTAATTAAACAAATAAAGCCCCCATTTCTCATGCTAAGTATGTAGAGAACCTCAGGAAAGAGTTGAAGACGGCTTTTGAATTAAAATAGCTAGCAAACTTGAAGAAAAAAATAAAACACACTATGATCGGAGAGTTCGCAACCAGGAACTAGCTCCTGGAGACAGATTACTTCTCAGGCAGCTAGGTATGCCTAAAAATTCAAAATAGCTAACCGATGGAAGAAGGATCCCTTTGTGGTGATGGGAAAGTTCCAGACATACCAGAGTACAGAATTAAACATGAAAACGGGTCTAATAAAGTACTTACTTATCATAGGCAACATTTGCTTCATTCTATGAGGATGGTGACATGAATTAATTTGGGGATAGAGTAAGGCCCAGCAGGCAAAGAAAACCCCCAGTGATTTTGACATATGATCATTTGGGGGAGGCAAGGAGGGTGGATAGAATAATACATCCCAGCATAGTTTTTAATTGGCCCTATTTCGGATACACAGAGATTGGGGGTAGAGATAAATTAAGTGGTTATATGTATATGTGTTAGGTGGTGGTATTCTATTCACTGTGCTACATAGATTTCCAGGGGGAGATTGTAGCCACATTAAAATGTGGCTAATAATATACCAGAACTGAAGTATTAACAAGGAAAATGTAGAATACCACACTTTATTATTTGGGATTAGCTGTCAAGCTTCCAATTCATTTATGGTGTAAAATATGTTAATTTTATATGTGCGTACAGTATATATGTATGTACATATGTATATATTAGGGATGAGCAGGTGCGGATTTATGAAATCCGAACCCCCCCGAGAACCCCCGATCCGAACCGGGAACCGAGTCCAGCTCGGGTTTTCTCGCCTGACTCGGATCTCAAATCGAGGCAAAACTTCATCATCCTGCTGTTGGATCTCGCGGGTTTTGAATTCTATAAAAGGTCCCCGCGTCGGCGCCATTTTTCACTCCGGCTGTGGACAGTGAAGAGGGAGGGTGGGAGTAAGGGCTGGCTGGGCTGTGTTGTGCTGCTGTTGTAAATAGGGGCTGTGTCCACTTCAAAGTCCATAGGGGCTGGCTGGGCTGTGTTGTTCTGCTGTTGTCCATAGGGGCTGGCTGGGCTGTGTTGTGCAGTCAGTTGTCAATAGTGGCTGGCTGGGCTGTGTTGTGCAGTGTCCCATAAAGGCTGTAGTCCTAAAGGGGTGCTGTAGTGTTGTCCGGGGGGTGATCTGTCCATCAGGGGTGCTCACCACAAGTGCAAAAAAACAATTATTTTTTTCTGTGTTTGTGAATTGTGTGCGCAGAAGCCGCACGTGCATCAACAAAGTAGCAGCGCCAAGCGTTCTCCTGTGTCATAAATCAAGGGCCGGCTGTCTCATCTGTTGAAGTGTGGTGTAACCCCCAAAGTGCGCTCCAAAAAAAAAAAAATTTCGGTGTTTGTGAATTTTGTGCGCCGTAGACGCACGTGCATCAAAAAAGTTGCAGCGCCAAGTGTGCGCCTGTGTCATAAATCAAGGGCCGGCTGGCTTGTCTGTTAAAGGATGGTGCAACCCCCAAAGTGCACACCAAAAAAAAATATTATTATTTTTTTCTGTGTTTGTGAATTGTGTGCGCAGTAGCTGCACGTGCATCAACAAAGAAGCAGCGCCAAGAGTGCGCCTGTCATAAATCAAGGGCCAGCTGGCTCGTCTGTTGAAGGGTGGTGTAACCACTAAGGTGCACTCCAAAAATTTTTTAAATAGTAGCCGCACGTGCATCAACAAAGTAGCAGCGCCAAGCGGGCACCTGTGTCATAAATCTAGGGCCAGCTGGCTCATCTGTTAAAGGGTGGTGTAACCCCCAAAGTCCTGTGTTTGTGAATTGTGTGCGCAGTAGCCGCACATGCATCAACAAAGTAGCAGCTGCAAGGGTCGGCTGGCTCGTCTGTTGAAGGGTGGTGTAAACCCCAAAGTGCGCTCCATTCCAAAAATAATAAAAAATTATTTTTCTGCGTTTGTGTGCGCCTTAGAAGCACTTATATATCAATATCACATAAATGGAGGACAAAAATTTGTCTGCTAAAAATAAAATAGGGAAAGATCAAGAACCACTTCCTCTTAGTGCTGAAGCTGCTGCCACTAGTCATGACATAGATGTTAAAATGCCATCAACGTCATCTGTGAAGGCTGATGCCCAATGTCATAGTAGAGGGCATATGAAATCCCAAATGACAAAGTTCAGGAAAATGACCTTAAAAAAATACATTTAAATCATCTGAGGAGAAACGTAGACTTGCCAATATGCCATTTACATTTACGAGTGGCAAAGAACGGCTATGGTCTTTCCCTATGTTCATGACTAGTGGTTCAGCTTCACATGATGATGGAAGCCTTCCTCCCGCTACAAAAATCAAACTAGTTAAGCTGACAAAGGCACATACTATATATAGTATGAATGGATGATTTATGAGTGTTTTATGGTAAATGTGATGCTGTTTAAATTATAGATTGTGAGGGGAGAGAGAGTGCTGAAGCCATAGCAGAGGCTATTACATGCAGAGCATGGGGCTCGAGGCACTTTAGAAGTTGCTAGAAGGGTCACGGGCCACCAAAGAAGCAGGAACTACAGGGGCTCGTGGCATGGCGCGAGCTACCCCTAAGGCAAGGCTCGTGCCGCTTCTAGTAGAGGTATATAAGCAGAGCGCACCCAGTGCAGGCAGTCTGCTGTTCCCCCTTCCAGAGTGGCCGCCATTTTGAGACCATGTGTGGGACACTCTGGTCTCTCTGCCGCCTTAGGCCCACCTGCTCTGGATTCTTCCCTCCTGCCGGACATGGTTCTCTGCTGCCGGCTGCTCTGCTTTCTCTCTACTACTTAGAAGCTGGGCCCCCTCTCTTCAGCTAGCCTCTCCCCTTGTGTGCTGGTCACCTTGGGCTGCTACAGCACGCTGGAAGTTGGAGCCTCTGACGTTCCTGCACCCTGTGGATCATCCATTACCTCAGCCCAAAGTGAGTACTTACCTGTCTCCTGCCTCTCCAGTTGATCCTGGGACCTGTGGTGCCACAACTTATTGCATCACCCTGAGTTGATTGTGTGCCCCTGCCCTGTACACTCCATGCTGTCAATTCTACCTGATTTGAACCTTCACCTTTGGGATTCCCATCCTGAAGGCTACAATATGTACTAAATGAAACCTCACCCCCTCCCACATCTAATAAGTACACGTGGAATTTTTTATTTTTACGTTCTTATACCTCTTTTGGTATACCTACGCCCACAATGCCTAGAGGGAAGAAATCTTCTGCAGGTGACCTCACACCATATTACACGAAACTTAAGCACCTGCCTGATCCTAAGGATGCCGCACCGGATTCGGCTCCTGACCACTCTAACTCAGACTAAGAAGAAGATGACCATTCTCCTATTACATCAAGAACAGACCAACTGGAATGTAGAGTCGAGGAAGTGGTTACATCACAACAGTATTATGATGCCAATCTCGCACAGCTATGCCATGATGTTGGTCAACTCCAAGAAGGCCAAGAAGACCAAGATAACAGAGCCTGACATAACAATTTACACATCAGAGGTATTCCTGAAGACGTCGACCTCCCCCATCTTGAGCTCTATCTCAAAGGCCTGTTTATGCAGCTATCTCCCTCTACTCCGGAAGATTACCTGCTCCTCGATCAGGCCCACTGTGCACTCAAATCATGCTCTCAATCTTCTTCTCAACCTCGAGATGTTATTCTACGCATGCATTATTTTACAGCTGAAGAGACTATCATGAGGGAGGCCCGCAAACTCCCTTTGGTCACCTTCAGAGATGCAACTCTTCAGATTTTCCAGAATGTTTCCCCCTTGACCCTTGCTAAACAAAGGGATTTTAAACCTCTCACCAACCTGCTTCGCCGCCACAATATAAGATACTGTTGGGGTTACCCCTTCCGCATCCTAATATGGCATCAGAACCGGCTACATGTGGCTCGATCTCTCCTTGAGGCTCAACCTCTTCTTCCAGCACTGTGTATATCTGAAGAGCTTGGTCCTACATCCTCCGCCCCTCTTCCCCAAAGATCTCTACAGACGACGACTCGGTGCCCCCCTCCATCAGAATGGTCTACTGTTCCTGCATCTTCCAAATCCTCCACTCCAACCTCTGAAACCTGAGGTTTCTTCTTTAATAAGGTATTCTATCATATATGTACACTTTATTCATTAGTACCATTTCACCACAGCTCCTGGTACTACCTATGTGTATCTCTACTATATACTATTGCCACCACTATATATATTCACAAACAGAATACATCTTATCTATAGCTGAGCGCAATATAACTATTCCTTTTTCTATATACCTGATGATGTGCCACTTTTGTCTACATTTCCATTTTCAACTGTTTTCTTTTCTGGCCTTCCTCTCAACCATTGCGCATGGGTCTTAGGGTATTCTCCTTAAACGTGAAGGGCCTCAACAGCCCCCAAAAATGCAGCAAACTCTTTACCACCCTTAACATGTATGAAGGAGACCTAGTGTTTCTACAAGAAACCCACTTTCTGTGTACTCTCCATCCAGAACTCCGCTCTAAGCCTATCCTATTGCCTACCATGCTTGCGACTCTAGGCAGAAAAAACGAGGCGTTTCTATTCTTTTTGCCCACCACCTCACTTTTGATATGATCGACTCTTATGAAGATAAGGAGGGCCGCTTCCTTATCTTCGTGAGTATTCTTTACAATAGCCTATGTACTATTGTTAACATACAGTCAGGTGCATAAATATTGGGACATTGACAGAATTTTCATATTTTGGCCTCTATTCACCACCACAATGGCTTTGAAATGAAACAAATAAGATGTGTTTTAACTGCAGACTTTCAGATTTCATTTGAGGGTAATTACATCCAAATCAGGTGAACGGTGTAGGAATTACCTTTCTATTTGGCTACAGCAACTTGAGTCGCAGCATAAACAGTCCCCTAACCTCTCCCTACACAGGAGCATAACAGTGTTCAACATTCTCTTGCTCTGCTTTTCTCCCAACACACTGCTAAACATCTTAACTGGTTACGCCAAACCTTTTACAAAAAAGGAGATAAAGCTGACAAGATTTTGGCATCTAGACTCCATGTGGCACAAACCCATAAAAATATCCTTATGATTAAAAATTCCACAAATCACGTTCTTCATGACCTGGCAGTTATCCGTTCTGAATTCCAGAGCTTTTACAGTAATTTATACAACCTAAAACCTTACTCTCCCCCTACTTCTGTCCCACTTACTGAGTCGGCTATCCAAGAATTTCTTTCCGCTGCTAACCTTCCTCGATTTTCTCAAGAGACCATAGAATGTCTGAGTAGGGAGATCTCAGAGGAGGAAATCGAAATTTCAATTAAGCAGCAGAAATCTGGCAAGTCCCCTGGGCCAGACGGCTTTATTATAAAAAATATATGGGGCATCTAGTTCCCCACCTGCATTCCCTGTTTAATGATGTCTGTGCTAGTTATAGACCTATCTCCCTTCTGAACTTAGATGTTAAAATATATGCCAAAATTTTAGCTAACAGACTCAACCAGGTCCTTCCCTCCTTGGTCCACTATGATCAGGTAGGCTTTGTGCCAGAATGTCAAACTCAAAATAATACCCGTAGGACTATAGGCCTAATTCATATCATAAACTCTAGGAGATTCCCAGCTGTAATCGTTTCTCTTGATGCTAAAAAAAGCATTCGATAGGATCTCCTGGAGCTTTATGTCCCAAACCCTGCAATTGTTTGGGATACTGAGAGACTTCCTGACTGGTGTCATGGCCCTTTACTCTAACCCTTCCGCTACAGTCTCCATCAATGGCATCCCATCCAATTGTTTCCCTATCTCAAATGGCACCAGGCAGGGCTGCCCTTTGTCCCTTTTGATTTTAGCCCTGGTGATAGAACCTCTGGCATCCCTAATCCAACTGAACTCTAATATACATGGAGTGCTGGTTGGGAATACCTCTACCAAGGTCACCCTTTTCACTGACGATATTTTGCTCATGCTAACTCAACCTCGGATTTCTTTACCCAACCTTTATCATCTACTAAACTGCTATCGTATACTATCTGGGTATAAAATTAATTATTCTAAATTGGAGGCCATGCTCCTTCATATTCCTCATTGAGATGTTGAGTCCATTAAATCCTCCTACAATTTTAAGTGGCACCATAGGAAAATCAAATATCTTGGGATCTTTCTGACCTCCCGTTACAATTTATTATATCAGCAGAACTTTCCACAGCTGTTCATAAAGCTTCAAGCAGATTTGGCCTCCTGGAAACGACATACTCTTATGGCTGGGCAGGATCAAAGCGGTCAAGATGAATATTCTCCCTAAATGGCTCTAGCTTTTCCAAACCCTCCCGGTAGCAGTTCCCCTTACTCTCTCTCACATCATTCAGAAAAGTATTAATCAGTATATTTGAAATGGCAAACCCCCTCAGTTATCTTCGACTATTCTTAAGAAGCCTATTTCCAAGGGAGGTAGTGGACTCCCTGATTTTAAGGTCTACTATCTAGCCTCACATTTCTCTCAAATTGTTTCCTCCTACTCCCCCCATGGAGCGACCTCCTGGCTGGATATTGAATCCAATTATATCAACTCCCCAGACCTATCTTCCCTGTGGGGCCTACAGAAGAAACATCGTCCCCCCTCCTCCAACATTCCACCAAGAATTAAATTCCATTTACAGATATGGACTTTATACTCATTTAAATTTGCTATCACCAACCCTATATCTCCTCTTACACCTATATGGCATAACCCAAATTTTCCCCGAGGTTTGCATGTGGCACGTGAAGTCGTGGATACAGGCGTCCTTTAAATTTCCTGCTGATTTTAGTTCACAGGGGCTTTGGCTTTCTCTCTCAGATCTACAATTGCAATGTCCAGCCCAACCCCTAAATCCCTTTAAATATTTTCCAAATACAGCACTTTTTAGATTCCCTACCACAGGCCCTGCTTCTTCGCTACCTCACCCCCTTTGAACGACTCTGTTACAATATCCTCTTCGATGCTGCTTGCCCCACTAATAATCCCCTTGAATCCTCCTGGGATGTAGACCTTGGCCCCCCCACCTAATGAGGAGGCTTGGGACGACATGAGACTGGCAATTGCTAAAACTTCCATCTCTACTCGCCTTAATAAAACTTCTTATAAATTACGGTATACTACTGTTGGTATTATAACCCAGTACGGCTCTCCCATTGGTATCCCTCTGCTTCACCCCTCTGTTGGAGAAATTGTGGCCTTCGGGGTACCTTAGTGCATATCTGGTGGACCTGCCCAGTCCACGAACCCTTTTGGACCTCGGTCCATACTCTTCTGAATAATATATTTGAGAACCTGATTACGAAGGACCTTCCTTTTAAGTTTCCCCCCTCCTGATTTTAATAAATGCTCTGTTAAATTGTTATCCCATATCTTAGTTGCTGCCAGGAGTTTGATTGCTCGCAACTTGAAGAACCCTCTTCCACCATCCCTCTCTGCCCTAAATTCACAAATCTGGCAAATAGCAGAGATGGAAAATATCACCTACTATCTTCATGATAGAGTTCATATGTTCTCTCAAGTGTGGGCTCCATGGCTCTTATATGATGGCACTGTTCCACCTTTGATCTCCACACCTACTACCCAAGTGGCAAACCCCTCTAACTATGTGAATCGTTTTCTTGTTTTTTGAGAGGCACTTTCTTCTTCTAATGCTTTCTGTCCAATATCTGGTATTATTTATGATACCTTATTTCTCTTGGTAGTCCTGTTCCCTCCGCCCCCCCCCCCATGCCTTTACTCCCCTCCCCTCCTACCAACCACCTTATATATTTTGGTTTGTTGCCAATTATTTTATTTAAATAATAGCTCATTTCTAAGGCTTATACTGTTTATGTATTCCGTATTTGTTTTTGTGAGCTTTCTAATTAAAGAATTTAAAAAAAAAATAAAATAAAATGTAAAAGTTAATGGTCATATGTTTGCTTACCTGTCACTGAAAACAGCAGAAGGACGAAGTGGAGGAGTCTACAAGGAAAAATAAACCAGAAACAGGTGTTGCAATGCAAATAAACCAGAAACAGGTGTATTTTACATTGAATATACACTATATTCTATTGTTTTAGGTTTTCCCAGGCAAACCTATCACCATTAAACCTAACTTTGGTGGAGGCACTCTATATATAAATCATAAATCATACCATTACCAATAGAATATCCTCAGGTTCCCCATATTAGAGGGTTTGAGGGGTTATATTTGGAGGTATACTGCTGAGATACGAGGGTTACCCAGAGTAGTAAAATAAAAATGGAATGTTTTAATGGAAATTACCTTTATTTATGATGTCAGAGGAAAGGGGTAAATCCACAAAGGTGCTTTGCTGTAGGAGGAAATTTCTCTGAATCTACAGACGAACATGTAGGTAAACAAGTAAGAACATTGTATGGGATACAGGGTCTGATTCAGAGCTGGACGCTATTTGCGCTCGCTTGTTCAGAAAAAGGGGGTGGCTATTTAAATTAACCGTTCGCTCTTTGCGGTCTGTTGACGCCTCTAGGTCTGAACGAGCGAACAAAACATGTGGACGTTTTTTTGTACAAAACGCCCCCTGGCCGCTCGCATCATACGTCATGTCCGCTATTTATTAGATTAATCGAGTACATCGAACAGCGTATGAACTGCTTGCTATTCTTGTGGTTGGTTTTTCCTACCGCAATCTTGCGAGCAGTTCTGGCTAAAAGACACCCAACTGACGTGGTCGATGACGCTGCTTTGTTAATTATGCACACCCTTAAAACGTCCGTTTTGACCTTTAGGCATGCCTGCGTTCGAATCTCCACTCCCCGTTTTCAGGCACCTTCCCCTGTTACCACCCACAAACGCCTTATCCTGTCACTCAAAATAGCAGACATTCGCTATATTGCGAGCACACGATTTCTGACCGCACTGACTGGTTCGCGGATGCGTACTAATACCCATATGCATGCGCACATGTGCGAACATCGCTCGGAATGAACAAGCGGCCGCTTACGAGCGGCTCTGAATGAGACCCACAGTTGATAAATGGAGAGGGGAGTTAGGACTAGTGTGCACCATGCTAATAGAAACAGAGAGGGATCTAGACCCTAATCTGGTCCCTGTGATGATGATTGCTGAATATAATCTGGGAGAAGGTGGAATATAATATGGCCCATTGAAGGGGAGCAGGAGGAGACAGGGCCCCCATCACAAAAAACTAACCCCTCTAGAGATAATTATGAGAGAGAAGGAGGAGGAGATGCAACTAATAGTGACAAAAGTGTGGAAGTCAATTTAAGACTATTATGGAGAGGGTGGTTACACAGTTAGAAAGGTGGCATTATGAAGGGAGGAGGTTGAGGAAACTTTTGATGCGTGGAAAGAGGCAGCAGTACAACAAACAAAATAATGGAAGTGCCCAGACCATATAAATAACAGAGAGTAGTGGAGAGTTTGAGGGGACCGGCTATGGGGGTTATTCAGGCTACCAGATGGAGTAATCCTGAGGCCACCATAGAAACATTCTTCGAGGCATTGAATTGTGCATATGGGACGCTAGAAGATGTGCGGGACTTAAGGCCTGATTCAGAGGCGGACGTTTTGTTTTGTTTTACCTGGCTTCCTGGCCGCTCGATAAGCTGTGGGTGACCACCCACAGCTTTTGCGAGCGGCCAGGTGATGGTCGCGATTATCGTAACCATCTGGCTTACGACGAGACCCTTGTGGTAGGGTCTCATCTGCCGCAAGCCCCAGTGAGCTTCCTGCTCAAATAGAGCAGGAAGCTCACTACTGACATCACGAGTGATGTCAGTAGGGCCACCCACAAACGGCAGGCGTTCCTTCAGGAATGCCTCCGTTTGACCAGCCACCCCACCTCCCGCCTACAAAATGGGGAGAGCTGTCGATCAACATCAACAGCTGCCCCATTTGTAGCAAGCCCTGGAGCGAGTGAATTTCTCGCTCACTCCGGGGCTCGTGCATGCGCATTGCGCACGCTGTGCATGCGCAGTACCCCACCATCGACCTGCTTGCGAGCGCATAGCACTTGCGATAGGGTCTAAATGAGGCCCTTTATCTCTAGGCTACATCATACCTTTCAAGAGCCAGGGGAAAAATTGAGTACTTACCTTTTTAGATTAGATAAGTTATTATACAAGATAGTGGAGAAAGATGGGTTAAAGAAGGATGACATCGATGAGAGTAGGATGAACCAATTGCTATGGGGTGCTCAAATGTAAGACCCAGTGGCACAAAAAATTAGATGCTCTCAGAGAAGGAAGCCCCCTCTTCCTTTCTTTCAATCAGTTAATGAAACAAATCAAGCAAGAAGAAACTATAATAGATATGAGAAAACGCACCGTAAAGAAAGTAACAGTGGTGGTGCCAGGAATAGAACAGCCTTCTTTTGAAGAAAAAATACTCAAATTAATGGAAGAACAAAATGCAAAGATAGACAAATTTATAGCTTCACACAGTGCGACTCCCACATTGCGAGGTGTGAATACCTCTACTACTTCAAATAGAGGTATGGGCAGAGGAGTCCGGCCTATAAATAGAGGATGTTATAGGTGTGGGAGAATGGGACATATGTGCACTCAGAATATTGGTGTTATGAACACAGGGTTAGTTTAGCTAGATCCAGTTTGAAGACAGCCTTGGGGCTGGTTTAAACTGACTAGTCGTGACCGCTGGGATAAAGGTGAGATGCAGCCTTTGGGCTGTGAAGCAGCTTTCAGGGAAGATTTGCATGGACATGTTGTAACCAAGAGGCTAAAGGTGAGATGCGGCGAATGGGCTGTTGAAGCAGCCATGAGGGCTGATTTACCTTGGCTAGCTGTGACCTGGGGCTAATGATGAGATGCAGCCAGTGGGCTGTTGAAGCAGCCTTGAGGACTGATTTGCCTTGGCTAGTTGTGACCTGGGGCCCCAGGGTTTGATGCAGGCTTTGGTGTGAAGAGTCTTTTATGGAGTGGGTACAAAAACATAGAGCTGCTACCTATTTCATTGGGTAAACATTGGCGGTGGCAAGTCAGGTTGCTCACTTGGGATGCTGAGCTGCTACCAGTGCCACCGGGAGGACACTGGCAATGGTGCTGGATTGCACATTGAGGATGCTGAATTGCAACCGCTGCTGCCGGGATGACACAGGCGATGGTGCGCTGGATTGCGCACTTGGACCGCTAAGTTGCGGTCAATGTTGCCGGGTTGACCCTGTTGACGGTGAGATGGATCATGCATTCGGGATGCAGAGTTGCGGCCAATGTCGCTGGGTTGACATAAGCCACCGGACACAGACTGGCACTTCAGGTGGAGGAAGCACACCATGCCACCTAGATGATGCAAGCAGCATGAGCAGGTGGAATGCAGACTGCGCCGCCTGGATGGGACAAACGGCAGTAGAAAAACACAGTTAGACTGGCTCTGGAAAACAGGAGACTGGAACAACTGGAAGTGAGAAAAACTCTATCACCGGCATGGAGAGAAGGGCTGGCTGGAATTTAACAGAACTGGGCCCAACCATAGCCAGCCTCCCTTGATGACAGACCAGTGTGCACCCGGGCTGTGAACAAACAGGATAATCAATTAGTGTGCACCTGACATTGCACACAGACAGGCAGTAATTGGTGCAGTGCCTCAGCAGCAACTAAAGCTGGAAACTGCAAACAAAATGAAAGGCTTAACTGCAGATCCTTGACGAAGGGTTAAGGAACCCCTAAACCCTGGTTTGTCTGAAAAGTCCTCAAAAAATCTTCTCCTCAAGATAGGAGCATGTAATGACTCTGATATAGGACCTTTTTGCTCCAATAAGAATCAAGCTGCTTATAGTTCATTTAGATCTTCAGGGTCATCCCGAGAAACTCAGTTGCTGCATAAACAAAGGAACCAGTTGTTTATGAAAAATGGACTTCTGTATAGAGACTGCCAGAAAGCTGGAGGAAGAGGTAAACTTCAAATAGTGTTACCGCAGAAGTATAGAATGATGGTGATGCATGTTTTACATGATTACCATGGCCATTTGGGATTAGAAAAAACTTTTGGTCTGATAGCTGATCAGTTTTATTGGCCCGATATGAGAATGGAGATTGAGAATTATTGCCACTCATGTGGAAATTAAATTCTCCTTAAAACATTCCCAACAAAAGCGGCACCATTGGGACATATTCAAAGTAATGGTCCCATGGACCTTATGTGTATTGACTATCTAACATTAGAAATTGATTCTGGGAAAAAGTGTAACGTATTGATAGTCACTGACCATTTCACATGGTATGCACAAGCCTATGTGACACCTAATCAAAAAGCTGTTACCGTAGCCAACACATTATGGGACAATTATTTTATCCACTATGGCCTACCAAACAGATTACACTCAGACCAAGGGAGAGATTTTGAAGGCCGATTAATAAAAGAGCTATGCAACATTTGTGGTATAAAGAAATCCCGAACCACTCCATACAACCCCCAGGGTGACCCTCAGCCCAAGCGTTTCAACGGCACCTTGCTTAATATGTTGGGCACATTAAACCTGTTGGATAAAGTCAAGTGGAAGAAATATAAAACACACTATGATCAGAGAGTTCGCAACCAGGAACTAGCTCCTGGAGATAGAGTAATTCTCAGGCAGCTAGGTATGCCCAAAAAATTAAAAATAGCTAACCAATGGAAGGAGGATCCCTTTGTGGTGATGGGAAAGTTTCCAGACTTACCAGAGTACAAAATTAAACATGAAAACGGGTCTAATAAAGTACTTACTTATCTTAGGCAACACTTGCTTCATTCTATGAGGATGGTGACATGAATGGATTAGGGGATAGAGTAAGGCCCAACAGTCAAAGAAACCCCCCAGTGATTTTGACATATGATCATTTGGGGGAGGCAAGGAGGGTGGATAGAATAATACATCCCAGCATAGTTTTTAATTGGCCCTATTTTGGATACACAGAGATTGGGGGGTAGAGATAAATTAAGTGGTTATATGTATATGTGTTAGGTGGTGGTATTCTATTCACTGTGCTACATAGATTTCCAGGGGGAGATTGTAGCCATATTAAAATGTGGCTAATAATATACCAGAACTGAAGTATTAACAAGGAAAATATAGTATACCACACTCTATTATTTGGGATTAGCTGTCAATCTTCCAATTCATTTATGGCGTAAAATATGTTATTTTTATATGTGTGTACAGTATATATGTATGTACATATGTATATATTAGGGATGAGCGGGTTCGGATTTATGAAATCCGAACCCCCCCGAGCCCTCCCGATCCGAACCGGGTACTGAGTCCGGCTCGGGTTTTCCCGCCTGGCTCGGATCTGAAATCGAGGCAAAACTTCATCATCCCCCTGTTGGATCTCGTGGGTTTTGGATTCTATAAAAGGTCCACGCGTCGGCGCCATTTTTCACTCCGGCTGTGGACAGTGAAGAGGGAGGGTGGGAGCTATGGCTGGCTGGGCTGTGTTGTGCAGTGTCCCATAAAGGCTGTAGTCCTAAAGGGGTGCTGTAGTGTTGTCCAGGGGGTGATCTGTCCATCAGGGGTGCTCCCCCCAAGTGCAAAAAAAGCAATTCTTTTTTTCTGTGTTTGTGAATTGTGTGCGCAGTAGCCGCACATGCATCAACAATGTAGCAGCGCCAAGCTTGCGCCTGTGTCATAAATCAAGGGCAATCTGGCTCGTCTGTTAAAGGGTGGTGTAACTCCCAAAAGTGCACTCCAAAAAAAATAAAAAATAATTTTTTCTGTGTTTGTGAATTGTGTGCGCAGTAGCCGCACATGCATCAACAAAGTAGGAGAGGCAAGCGTGTGCCTGTGTCATAAATCATGGGTCAGCTGGCTCGTCTGTTGAAGGGTGGTGTAAGCCCCAAAGTGCGCTCCATCCCAAAAATAATAAAAAATAATTTTTCTGTACTTGTGTGCACCTTAGCCACACTTATATATCAATATCACATAAATGGAGAACAAAAATTTGTCTGATAAAAATAAAATAGGGAAAGATCAAGAACTACTTCCTCCTAGTGCTGAAGCTGCTGCCACTAGTCATGACATAGACAATAAAATGCCATCGACATCGTCTGCCAAGGCCGATGCCCAAAGTCATAGTAGAGGGCATAAAATCCCAAATTACAAAGTTCAGGAAAATGACCTTAAAAAAATACATTTAAATCGTCTGAGGAGAAGCGTAGACTTGCCAATATGCCAATTACGACACGGAGTGGCAAGGAACGGCTATGGTCTTTCCCTATGTTCATGACTAGTGGTTCAGCTTCACATGACAATGGAAGCCCTCCTCCCGTTACAAAAATCAAACTAGTTAAGCTGACAAAGGCACAGTCAGGTGCATAAATATTGCCTCTATTCACCACCACAATGGCTTTGAAATGAAACAAACAAGATGTGCTTTAACTGCAGACTTTCAGATTTAATTTGAGGGTAATTACATCCAGATCAGGTGAACGGTGTAGGAATTACAACAGTTTCTATATGTGACTCCCACTTTTTAAGGGGCCAAAAGTAATGGGACTATCAACTGAAAAGCTATTTCATGGACAGGTGTGGGCTATTCCCTCGTTTTTTCATTATCAATTAAGCAGGTAAAAGGTCTGGAGTTGATTCTAGGTGTGACATTTGCATTTGGAATCAGTTGCTGTCGACTCTCAATATGAGATCCAAAGAGCTGTCACTATCAGTGAAGCAAGCCATCATTAGGCTGAAAAATCAAAACAAACCCATAAGAGAGATAGCAAAAACATTAGGTGTGGCCAAATCAACTGTTTGGAACATTCTTAAAAAGAAAGAACGCACCGGAGAGCTCAGCAACACCAAAAGACCCAGAAGACCATGGAAAACAACTGTGGTGGATGACAGAAGAATTATTTCCCTGGTGAAGAAAAACCCCTTCACAACATTTGGCCAAATCAAGAACACTCTCCAGGAGGTAGGTGTATATGTGCCAAAGTCAACAATCAAGAGAAGACTTCACAAGAGTGAATAAAGAGGGTTCACCACAAGATGTAAACCATTGGTGAGTTTGCCAAACAACATCTAAAAAAGCCATTACAGTTCTGGAACAACATCCTATGGACAGATGAGACAAAGATCAACTTGTACCAGAGTGATGGGAAGAGAAGAGTATGGAGAAGGAAAGGAACTGCTCATGATCCAAAACATACCACCTCATCAGTGAAGCATGGTGGTGGTAGTGTCATGGCGTGGGCATGTATGGCTGCCAATGGAACTGGTTCCCTTGTATTTATTGATGATGTGACTGCTGACAAATGCAGCAGAATGAATTCTGAAGTGTTTTGGGCAATATTATATGCTCATATTCAGTCAAATGCTTCAGAACTCATTGGACGGCGCTTCACAGTGCAGATGAACTATGACCCAAAGCATACTGCAAAAGCAACCAAAGAGTTTTTTAAGGCTAAAAGTGGAATGTTATGCAATGGCCAAGTCAATCCCCAGACCTGAATCCGATTGAGCATGCATTTCACTTGATGAAGACAAAACTGAAGGGAAAATGCCCCAAGAACAAGCAGGAACTGAAGACATTTGCAGTAGAGGCCTGGCAGCAGAGCCGGCCCTAACCAATTTGGTGCCCTAGGCAAGAATTTGGATGGTGCCCCCTAGCAGATAATCCCACCACACTACACTCTAAAGACACTCTCCCCCACCTCTTCATACATGATAGTCTTCACTTACCTCTTAGGAGTTTCTTCCTTTTCTCTTCTTTCTTTCTTTAGGAGTCTGGCAGAGGACATAAAATTGTGATTCATTTGCCCCCATTTTTACATATTTATTACATATATATCTATCTCTCTCTCTCTCCATGTACACACACACAAACACACATATATACAGTACACACACTGATCCAGTTGCAGCCCACCTCACAGCACCACATACTACCCCTTCACTGCCCAACTCACAGAACAGCACCCCTCTCAACACAGCAGCCCTGGCCTCATCCATCACCCCCTTTCCCAGCACAGCACCCCCGGCCTCATCCAGCACCCCCTTTCCCAGCACAGCACCCCTGGCCTCATCCAGCACCCCCTTTCCCAGCACAGCAGCCCTGGCCTCACCCAGCACCCCCTTTCCCAGTACAGCAGCCCTGGCCTCATCCAGCAATCCCTTTCCCAGCACAGCAGCCCTGGCCTCATCCAGCACCCCCTTTCCCAACACAGCAGCCCTGGCCTCATCCAGCACCCCCTTTCCCAGCACAGCAGCCCTGGCCTCATCAAGCAGTCAGAACCACTCATTCAGCATGGTAGTGGATAGATCCCTTTCAGTATTTGTACCCTGATGTCATCAGTTACTGTCCAAAGTCATTCCCTACTGTTATGTTCTGGGTTGTTTGTGGACCCGGGGTGGTAGCAGGAGCGATCACAGAAGCAGATTTGAAAATAAAACTAGGATTTTTAATAAGTGCTTGAGTAGACATATAATGTGGCAGTAAATAAAAGTCCAGGAATATATAAATGTGCACAAGAGTTCTGTGGTGGGAGCAAAAGGGTTAATGTCCAAGTAGAAACAATTAGAGTTGTCCAGGTGTGTGCAGGTAGTGAAACTGAAAACAATCAAGTCAGGATTGCAGGTAGTGAACTGAAAATAATCAAGCCAGGTTTGCAGGTAGTGAACTGAAGCGCAGGATGTCAGCAGGCTCAGGCACTCAGGTATGGGCAAGGGTGATGGAGGAAGCGGGGTAGTCCAGTGGGAGCTAGGAGCTGACAGGCAGACTGGCAGACAGCGAATTCACAGGAACAGGAAAGCACAGAGAACTCCCTCTCAGCTAGGCTGAGATATACGTTGCACTGGCAAAGAAGGAAGGCACTGACCCTTCCTAAATACCCCATGCCGTGCTGTTACTGGCCGGAGGGAACATGTGACTCACCAGGATTGTCCAACCGCATCACATAGCCAGAAGGCAAGATGGCGGCGCCCATGCCAAACGGAACGGAGACGCTGCCAGGCCTCACCAGCGCAGAGTTACAACAGGGCCGCACAACAACGCGCGCAGCCAAAGACCCCCGCCAGACACCAGCTCCACCACCAGACAGCCCGCGTCACAACGACCTCACAGTTAACACCAGCCTAGCGCCATGCTGAAATACCCTGGCCGTGACACCTACTATCCACGTGGGCATAATGGGGGAATATAAACCTGTGGCGAGCAAATGTATGGGCATGGAACTTCCGCCCTCACTGCATGTCACTTCCAGATACAAATATTGAAGGGGATGTATACACTACCCCACTACCCTTTCAGCACAGCACCCCCTGTGCTCATTAATTATGCACCCCTTTCCCAGCACAGCACCCGTCAGTCATCCAGCACAGTCAGCACCCCTGGCCAGGCTGGCCTCTATGCAGCCCTTTCCCAGCCCAGTTAACATCTCTCAGTTATCCATCAGTGCCCCTCTACCAGCTGAGAGTTCAGTTGACTTACTTAGGGCCCCATTATCAATGATGCATAACACCTTTAGCGCTCACTAAAAGGGTTAGGTCATTCTTTCTGTATTTAACAAACAGCGATAATCTAAGATTACTGCTGTTTGTCACAGCATCGTTCCTGCCATCTTTAGATGGTGAGAGCAATGCAGTCCCCTTTGCCGGCAACGGGTATCCAGCGCTGTCTTTCTGTCTTCCAGGCACTACCGGGTCCCCTCTGGGTTAAGTGGCATGCACATGTGCAGATGGACCGTCCCGCATGCGCATTACACAGAAGCCCATAACTGGTAGCATTAGGCTGAGCGGAGGATGTGGCCAACAAGGAGGACTTTGCTGCAACTCGCCGGAGGGGCATTTTCGTTTGTGTCACTGCCACTCTAAATAAAATAATGCTTCTGGTGTTTAGCTTTGTTAATAAATGGGGGCCCTTATGCCGGCTACACACTAGACGTTATATTGTCCGATCTGGCGGATCGGACGACAAATTGTCCGCAATGGCCAGTGTGTACCCGCTATGTCACTGAAGATAGCGCGTGCCTGCGCATCGACAGCAACATTATCCGTTGGACCTGGATGCAGGTCCGTCGGGTTATATCGTCAGCAGGAGCTATGCTGCGGAATGCATCATGGCCCTGCCGTTGCTCTGACGCTCCCGGCAAAAGCAAATGTGTATGCATTTGCCGATACTGGAACCCCTGCCGGGTCACGCTGCTAGCGATTTCGTGCTGGGTACACATCGTTAAGTGTGTACACAGTTTAGACTCACTCTCTTCAGGGCCAGGGAGGCAGTCGCACCCACCCCTGCTTGTTTTTCCAGCTTCTGGCCTGTCCCTGCTGTACTTGGTGGGTGCTGGGCTATGGATGGAGAAGGAGCCGTGAGATGTGAGGGGTGGCTGCGGTAGGGCATTCGCAGAATACCCTCCCATGTCCATTTTACTTGCTGCAGCTCAGTGGAGGAACTAGTGAGTGGTGGCCTCACACCACATAGGGTATCAGTAGTGCCATATAATGCAGAGTGCAACGCAGAGGAGTGTCACAGTGAGCAGCATATAATACAGAGAGTGTCACAATGAGCGCCATATAAAGCAGAAAGTTGCAATGAGCGCCATAAAATGCACAGAGACATGCATTCAGCACCTTATAATGCAGTGGCGCCATATAATGCACAGAGTGTCACAGTAAGCGGCATATAATACAGAGAGTGTCGCAGTGAGTGGCATATAATATAGAGTGTCGCAGTGAGCACCATATAATGCAGAGAGTGTAACAGTAAGCGGCATATAATACAGAGTGTCACAGTGAGCGGCATATAATGCAGAGAGTGTTGCAGTGAGTGGCACATAATATAGAGAGTGTCGCAGTGAGAGCCATATAATGCACAGAGACCTGCAGTGAGGGCCTAATTCAGACCCGCTCGCGAGCGCAGGACACTCGCAAGCGGGTCGATGGTGCCCTAATGCGCATGCGCACGACAGAGGGAGCTCCATTGTGCGCATGCGTGAGACCCACATAGCGACAGCCAAGCTGTCGCTATGGGTCTCGCACCAAAGGGGGCGTGCAGTCGATGGTGATTGACAGCACGCCCCCTTTGGTGGGTGTGCCGGGGGCGTTGCTGCCCAGACGGAGACGTTCCCATGGGAATGCCTTCCATCTGGAGCCGGCCCCACTGACATCACTAGTGATGTCAGTGGGAGTGCTTTTGGCTCTGATAGAGCCAAAAGCATTCCTGGGCTTGTGGCAGCGAGACCCTACCACAGGGTCTCGTCGCAAGCCCGATGGTCGCAATGGTCTTGACCATCGCGACCATCATCATGGACGCTCGCATAAGCTGTGGGTGGTAACCCACAGCTATGCGAGCGTCCAAAAGGCCGCTCCATTTTTAGGTAGGAGGGCCCTGATTCAGAGCGAGCGCTCTTGTCAGAGCGTCCGGCTCTGAATCAGACCCTGAGTGCCTTATAATGCAGAGAACATCACTGACCCTCATATAATTAATAGCACAGATAATATGGACAAACCCCTCACATGCATATAGCATTAATACAGCCCCCACCCCCCACACAACATTAACACCCCCCACTCACACGCTACTACATTAATACTCTCCCCACTCACACACTACTACTACATTAATACACCCCCACCACAGGCAGTAAAACACACTCCAACCTCCCTCCCCCAGAAAACCAAAAACAATACACCTCTCCCCATTGCATGCAGATACCACCCCCTAGACTGGCACTTACCTGTCCTGGAAGTGGATGTGTGGTCCCTGCTGGGGCTGGTCTCCATGGCACATGATGACAGTCACAGGAGAGGAGAGGCTGTGACAGAGAGGGCTAGACTGCAAAGGAAGGGGCGGGGACCCGGGATCAGGGGGCGGAGTCTCAGGCAGGGAAAGGACTGTAGGAATGTGGAACAGATGAAGAGGGGGCTGGGACTCTGGGGGCGGGGCTGGGTCTCAGGCAGTCAGTCTAGTGACAGGCTGGTCATACAGTGATGGTAAGAGAAGCCCCCCTCCTCCTCCTCCCTCGGTACGGCCCCCTGCCAGACACAGGCAGCGCAGAGAGAGTTACTGTAATAATGAGTCAGTGTGACTCATTATTAGCACTGCTGGGCTGCCGAGCGGCGGGATGCCCCTAAAGCATTGCAAATGCCCTAGGCATTTGCCTGCTATGCCTATGTCTAGGGCCGGCTCTGCCTGGCAGAGCATCACCAGGGATGAAACCCAGCGTCTGGTGATGTCTATGCGTTCCAGACTTTCAGGCTGTAATTTTTGCAAATCCTTTGCAGGCAAAGTATTAAAAAGTGAAAGTTAGATTTAGGATTGATTAGTTTGTCCCATTACTTTTGGCCCCTTACAAAAGTGGGAGGCACATATAGAAACCATTGTAATTCCTACACCGTTCACCTGATTTGGATGTAATTACCCTCAAATTAAATCTGAAAGTCTGCAGTTAAAGCACATCTTGTTTGCTTCATTTCAAAACGATTGTGGTGGTGAATAGAGGCCAAAATATGAAAATTCTGTCAATGTCCCAATATTTATGCACCTGACTGTATATAGTATGAATGGATGATTTATAAGAGTGTTTTATGGTAAATGTGATACTGTTTAAATTATAGATTGTGAGGGGAGAGAGAGTGCTGAAGTTGCTAGAAGGGGCATGGGCCACCAAAGAAGCAGGAACTACAGGGGCTCGTGGCACTTTAGAAGGTGCTAGTAGCATGGCGCGAGCTACCCCTAAGGCAGGGCTCGTGCCGCTTCTAGGTGATTTATATAAGCAGAGCGCACCCTGAGCAGGCAGTCTGCTGTTCCCCCTTCCAGAGTGGCCGCCATTTTGAGACCATGTGTGGGACACTCTGGGTTCTCTGCCGCCTTAGGCCCACCTGCTCTGGATTCCTCCCTCCTGCCGTACCTGGTTCTCTGCTGCCGGCTGCTCTGCTTTCCCTCTACTACTTAGAAGCTGGGCCCCCTCTCTTCAGCTAGCCTCTCCCCTTGTGTGCTGGTCACCTTGGGCTACTACAGCACGCTGAAAGTTGGAGCCTCTGACGTTCCTGCACCCTGTGGATCATCCATTACCTCAGCCCAAAGTGAGTACTTACCTGTCTCCTGCCTCTCCAGTTGATCCTGGGACCTGTGGTGCCACAACTTATTGCATCACCCTGAGTTGATTGTGTGCCCCTGCCCTGTACACTCCATGATGTCAATTCTACCTGATTTGAACCTTCACCTTTGGGATTTCCAACCTGAAGGCTACAATATGTATTAAATTAAACCTCACCCCCTCCCACATCTAATAAGTACATGTGGAGTTTTTTATTTTTACGTTCTTATACCTCTTTTGGTATACCTATGCTTATAATGCCTAGAGGGAAGAAATCTTCTGCAGGTGACCTCACACCATATCTCACGAAACATAAGCACCTGCCTGATCCTAAGGATGCTGCACCGGATTCGGCTCCTGACCACTCTAACGACTCAGAAGAAGACGACCTTTCTCCTATTACATCCAGAAAAGACCAACTGGAATGTAGAGTCGAGGAGGTGGTTACATCACAACAGTATTATGATGCCGATCTCGCACAGCTATGCCATGATGTTGCCCAACTCCAAGAAGGCCAAGAAGACCAAGATAACAGAGCCTGACATAACAATTTACGCATCAGAGGTATTCCTGAAGACGTCGACCTCCCCCATCTTGAGCTCTATCTCAAAGGCCTGTTATGCAGCTATCTCCCTCTACTCCGGAAGATCACCTGCTCCTCGATTGGTCCCACCATGCACTCAAACCACGCTCTCAATCTTCTTCTCAACCTCGAGATGTTATTCTACGTATGCATTATTTTACAGCTAAAGAGACTATCATGAGGGAGGCCCGCAAGCTCCCTTTGGTCACCTTCAGAGATGCAACTCTTCAGATTTTGCAGAATGTTTCCTCCTGGACCCTTGCTAAACAAAGGGATTTTAAACCTCTCACCAACCTGCTTCGCCACCACAATATAAGATACTGTTGGGGTTACCCCTTCCGCATCCTAATATGGCATCAGAACCAGCTACAAGAGGCTCAATCTCTCCTTGAGGCTCAACCTCTTCTTCCAACACTGTGTATATCTGAAGAGCTTGGTCCTACACCCTCCGCCCCTCTTCCCCAAAGATCTCTACAGACGACGACTCGGTGCCCCCCTCCATCAGAATGGTCTACTGTTCCTGCATCTTCCAAATCCTCCACTCCAACCTCTGAAACCTGAGGTTTCTTCTTTAATAAGGTATTCTATCATATATGTACACTTTATTCATTAGTACCATTTCACCACAGTTCCTGGTACTACCTATGTGTATCTCTACTATATACTATTGCCACCACTATATATATTCACAAACAGAATACATCTTATCTATAGCTGAGCGCAATATAACTATTCCTCTTTCTATATACCTGATGATGTGCCACTTTTGTCTACCTTTCCATTTTCAACTGTTTGCTTTTCTGGCCTTCCTCTCAACCATTGCGCATGGGTCTTAGGGTATTCTCCTTCAACGTGAAGGGCCTCAACAGCCACCAAAAATGCAGCAAACTCTTTACCACCCTTAACATGTATGAAGGAGACCTAGTGTTTCTACAAGAAACCCACTTTCTGTGTACTCTCCATCCAGAACTCCACTCTAAAGCCTATCCTACTGCCTACCATGCTTGCGACTCTAGGCAGAAAAAATTAGGCATTGCTATTCTTTTTGCCCACCACCTCACTTTCGATATGATCGACTCTTATGAAGTTAAGGAGGGCCGCTTCCTTATCCTTGTGGGTACTCTTACTTGGGACTATACCTTTCTCTCTTCTGTGCACAACTCCTATCCTCATATAGATATGATCCTGCTCAGCCATGACTTAGCCCTCCAACTGATGGATGTTTATATCTATCCCTTGAAATGGTCTGACCATGCCCCTGTTTCAGCTGATCTCTCCTACATTACTGAACGTCCTCGTCCAATGACCTGGTGTTTAAATTATACTATTTTTCATTCTGGCGATGCAATCACCCATCTCAATACCCTTCTTACAGATTATTTTCAATTAAACAATCTCCCAGGCACTTCTCCTTCCACCCTCTGGTTGGCTCATAAAGCTGTTTTAAGGGGGCATCTGATTAGTATGGCCTCTAAAAATAAAAAAGACATTTTAACCCGTACTAATTCCCTTTCTATTTGGCTACAGCAACTTGAGTCACAACACAAACAGTCCCCTAACCCCTCCCTACACAGGAGCATAACAGTGTTCAACATTCTCTTGCTCTGTTTTCTCCCAACCCACTGCTAAACATCTTAAATGGTTACGCCAAACCTTTTACAAAAAAGGAGATAAAGCTGACAAGATTTTGGCATCTAGACTCCATGTGGTACAAACCTATAAAAATATCCTTATGATTACAAATTCCACAAATCACATTTTTCTTGACCCTGCAGCTATCCATTCTGAATTCCAGAGCTTTTACAATTTATACAACCTAAAATCTACCTCTCCCCCTACTTCTGTCCCACCTACTGATTCGGCTATCCAAGAATTTCTTTCCGCTGCTAACCTTCCTCGATTTTTTCAAGAGACCATAGAATGTTTGAGTAGGGAGATCTTGGAAGAGGAAATCGAAATTTCAATTAAGCAGCAGAAATCTGGCAAGTCCCCTGGGCCAGACGGCTTTACGACTGCATATTATAAAAAATATATGGGCATCTAGTTCCCCACCTGCATTCCCTTTTTAATGTCTTCCATGGGGACTCCTTCCCTATGGATATGCTTGAGGCCAGGATTATTGTGGTGCCGAAGGAGGGAAAGGACCTGCACAATTGTGCTAGTTATAGACCTATCTCCCTTCTGATCTTAGATGTTAAAATCTATGCAAAAATTTTAGCTAACAGACTCAACCAGGTCCTTTGCTCCTTGGTCCACTATGATCAGGTGGGCTTTGTGCCAGGATGTCAAACTCAAGATAATACCCATAGGACTATAGGCCTAATTCATATCATAAACTCTAGGAGATTCCCAGCTGTAATCGTTTCTCTCGATGCCGAAAAAGCATTCAATAGGATCTCCTGGAGCTTTATGTCCCAAACCCTGCAATTGTTTGAGATATTGAGAGACTTCCTGACTAGTGTCATGGCCCTTTACTCTAATCCTTCCTCTACAATTTCCATCAATGACATTCCATCCAATTGATTCCCTATCTCAAATGGCACCAGGGAGGAGTGCCCTTTGTCCCTTTTGATATTTGCCCTGGTGATAGAACCTCTGGCATCCCTAATCCAACTGAACTCTAATATACATGGAGTGCTGGTTGGGAATACCTCTTCCAAGGAGGCCTTTTCACTGACGATACTTTGCTCATGCTAACTCAACCTCGGATTTCTTTACCCAACCTTTATCATCTACTAAACTGCTATGGTATACTATCTGGGTATAAAATTAATTATTCTAAATTGGAGGCCATGCTCCTTCATATTCCTCATCAAGGTGTTGAGTCCATTAAATCCTCCTACAATTTTAAGTGGCACCATAGGAAAATCAAATATTTTGGGATCTTCCTGACGTCCCGTTACAATTTATTATATCAGCAGAACTTTCCACAGCTGTTTATAAAGCTTCAAGCAGATTTGGACTCCTGGAAACGACATGCTCTTATGGCTGGGCAGGATCAAAGCATTCAAGATGAATATTCTCCCTAAATGGCTCTACCTTTTCCAAACCCTCCCGGTAGCAGTTCCCCTTACTCTCTCTCACAATATTCAGAAAAGTATTAATCAGTATATTTGAAATGGCAAACCCCCTCAGTTTTCTTCGACTATTCTTAAAAAGTCTATTTCCAAGGGAGGTAGAGGACTCCCTGATTTTAAGCTCTACTATATAGCCTCACATTTTTCTCAAATTCAATACACAAAGTAGGTAGTGTTCTTAAAAGCGCTTATAAGATAAAAATAAATTATACTCATAACAGTCCTTTTAGGCTTGTCGTTCTCTTGAAAGGATTCCTCCTCAGGCAATATACAAAACAAAAGAGACAAAAAAGGACATCTGTGTAGAATAGTTCGAAATGTTCATTGATGTTTTCATATAAACAAAGTGTTCATGGGAAGTGATTTCTTTCTATATGGAAAGGTGACGTACCACACTCACATGGAAATGGATATATCTAAGCTCCAAAAGGTATCTTTATATTTTGGGCAAAATATACTGGCTCAACATGCGACCAAAACAATGGGATTTAAACGTACCCTACTCACATTAACAATGGTAGGGAAAAATATATAAAGGTATCTTTACTGGGACACGCACCCAACTCACTTGGACAAACACAGCATGAAGCACATCAAGGTTTCTTTATATTCCTTATTATGTCTCCAAAATAAACCAGCAGGCAATTTTCAGTATTTATTCAAGTCCACAAAAGATATAAAAACATAAATGTAAGCACACAATCCAATAGGTTCAGGAGAAGCAGAATTTCCACAATATCCAGGCACAGTTGTTAATCACTATAGTACATTGTATATAGAGCCGTCCGGAACAGTCTCCAAAAAAACAACAAAATGTACTTGAGTACCTTACTGGAAGTGCGATTCCTTACCACCCCCAAAATATCCTTATTGGTGATGCACAAAGTCCTCTCATAACCAACGCGTTTCAATCTATTGATCTTTTTCAAGGTATAAATGAGAGGTGCATCCTACCTGTCTATTTATACAGGAATCAATTATTCTTCTTCCAGTCACATGATGCGGTCACTTGATGCGACCGGATGTGACATCAGTCCTCTTACTTAATAAAAACAATGACTTAAAATAAAACTCCTTACTGTGGGCTCATTGCACCAACCCTAAGAACAGTGGTTATGGTACCTAACCCACAGATCCGGTAAGTATATACCTCACCGGGAGCGCCTTTATGTGTCAGGATTCCTGCGATCACACTCCATGGTGTTGGACCGCAGGTGACCCACACAGCTTCACCGGAAGTGCGTCACACCCCGATGTTACCATGGTTACACTCCACCACCATGGAACGCAAGCGACCCACATGGATATCTCCATACACTAGCTCCTCCGGTATCGCGCTCCTTTTAATGAAGCGCAAACAAACATAAACCACAAATCAAGTGGGTATATGCCTCACCGGGAGCACTTCATGTGTCAGGATTCCTGCGATCACACTCCATAGTGTTAGACTGCAGGTAACCTATACGGCACACCCCGATGTTTCCATGGTTACACTCCACAACCATGGAACGCAGGTGACCCGCAAGGATATCCTCACATGTTAGCACTCCCTGGGTTGTGCTTCGTTTCAATGGAGCGCATACAAAACATATGTATCTTCAAATCAGGTACATTATAATGGCACCTGATTCCGCAAATGTTCAAATACATAAATAAATACTAAAAAGGAGTATATCAAAATTATACACTCATACATATAAATAAATACAATGATAATAAAAATTACTAAAAAACCATTACTGTAAAAACCATTTCAGCTCAAAATCAGCGTTTAAACCACCAGGCATTAAAGTATCGAGGTTAAAAATCCACTTCATTTCAGCTCTAGCAAGATTACCTTCTAAATCCCTATCCTTCCAATTAGATTTTATGTTCTGAATACCAATAAATCTAATTAAATCTTTATTGGAACATTTATGAGTAGTCTTAAAATGATTTGATAGGGTATGTGTTTCCATGCCTTTCTTAATATTACGTAAGTGTTCTGCGAGTCTAGTCTTTAAAGCTCTTGATGTTTGTCCTATATATATTAGGCCACATCTACACTCAACTAGATACACTACATTGATGGTATGGCACGTAATGAACTCATTTATAGTGTACTCCTTTCCTTTCACCATAAAATTTGTAATTTTAGTGGTCGGAGATGAAATGGTTTTACATGCTATACATAGTCCACATCTATGAAACCCTTTTGTACGGATGGGGTTACAATTTGTAGAAGGTAATGTACTTCTTACTAAAGTGTTTTTTAAATTCGGGGCTTTTCTATAAATGAATGTTGGCTTTGATGGAATTGTATCTTTTAGGACCGGATCCTTCAATAGGATTTCCCAATGTTTCTTAATAATCTTCTCTATGTTTTTATATTCAGAGTTAAAGCCTGTAATAAATGCCCACTCAGTATTCTTTTTATTATTATTATTATGGCACTGGTCTACATTTTTATTAAGTACTTTATCTCGATCCATTAGTAATACCTCTTCTCCCACTACTTTCACTAAATCTGGATCATAACCCTTTTTGAGAAATCTATTGCTCATCGCAGATATTTGTGTTCTCAAATGGACATCTTCACTGCAATTTCTCCGCAGTCTTAAAAACTGGCCTTTAGGTATACCTTTCAGCCAGTTTGGGTGGTGATTACTTGTTTGGGGTATATAACTGTTTGAATCAGTGGGTTTAATATACCCCTTTGTGTGGATGATGTTGTTCTTCACATATATGGTCAAATCTAAAAAGTTCACCTGCGTTTTGCTGACGTCAAAGGTCAGGTGAATATTCTTAATATTATGATTCAATGATTCACAAAATGATTCTAAATCTGTATCTGTCCCCTTCCATATAAACATGATATCATCAATAAACCTGAACCATGATACCAAGTCTGCACCCACCCCCCCACACCACATCATGCTCCCAACGGGACATGAATAGGTTGGCGTAGGCGGGCGCAAACTTGGTACCCATGGCCGTTCCGACACACTGAAGATAATATTCACCCTCAAAGAAAAAATAATTATTTTTTAAAATAAATTCAATACCTTCTAAAATAAAATTAATCTTATCTGGTGACATGTCCGTTTGTTTGAAATGCCATTTCATGGCTTCTATTCCATCCTCATGGTTTATACTTGTATAGAGCGATGTTACGTCAGCCGTTACCAAATACATGTTCACAAAAACCTCTACATTCCTCAACTTATTAATGGTGTCAATTGTATCTTTCAGATAAGATTTGCTTTTTTGCACTATCGGCTGGAGGTAATAGTCGATCATCTCAGACAGGTTTGTAGTTAAACTTCCTGTGCCCGAGATGATCGGTCTCCCTGGAGGAGCTGTAGGGTTTTTGTGTACCTTAGGTAACATATATATCCCTGGTGTTCTAGGATTAGCAATATTTAAGTACTCAAACTCTTTTTTATTAATAGTCCCTTTCTCCAGAAACTTAATCAAGAACTTATGGTAGTTGTTTTTAATCTTCATCGTCGGATCAGTTTTCAATTTCTGATAGGTGTTATTTTTCTTTAGTTGATCATCTAATTCCTTAATATAATATTGTTTATCCAAGATTGCCACAGCTCCACCCTTATCACACGGTTTTATAACAATCGTTTTGTCTTCTTTTAAGTTTTTTAGAGCCTGTCTTTCTCTTTTAGTTAAATTCCCTAAAAGTTTCTTATGTTTGGTATTTTTTATCTTATTAAGTTTCTTCACATCATCCAAAACTGATTTAGCGAAGCATTCAATCAAGCTCCCTCTAACATGGACGGGATTAAAAGTAGATTTTTTTCTTGAACGGTGCTGGTGTACTGCATACTTGTGTGGTACCGGTTTGTACTTCCCCCCCATTCTCCTTTATTTTAAAGAATTTTTTCACTGTTAACTTTCGGGAGAACTTATGGACATCTAGAAATGTATTAAATGGATTGACATGATTACTTGGGGCAAATTTTAATCCTTTTTTAAGGACACTTTCCTCCTCCTTGGTTAAATTTCTTTCACTAAGGCTGGATATTGAATCCAATTATATCAACTCCCCAGACCTATCTTCCCTGTGGGGCCTACAGAAGAAACATCGTCCCCCCTCCTCCAACCTCCCACCAACAATTAAATTCCATTTACGGATATGGACTTTATACTCATTTAAATTTGCTATCACCACCTCTATATCTCCTCTTACACCCATATGATATTAGCCCAAATTTGCCCCAGGTTTGCATGTGGCACGTGAAGTAGTGGATACAGGCGTCCTTTAAATTTCCTGCTGATTTTAGTTCACAGGGGCTTTGGCTTTCTCTCTCAGACCTACAATTGCAATGTCCAGCCCAACCCCTAAATCCCTTTGAATATTTTTCAAATACAGCACTTTTTAGATTCCCTACCACAGGCCCTGCTTCTTCGCGACCTCACCCCCTTTGAACGACTCTGTTACAATATCCTCGTCGATGCTACTTGCCCCCACTAATAATCCCCGTGAATCCTCCTGGGATGTAGACCTTGCCCCCCCCACCTAATGAGGAGGCTTGTGAAGACATGAGACTGGCAATTGCTAAAACTTTCATCTCTACTCACTTTAATGAAACTTCTTATAAATTACTGTATACTACTGTTGGTATTATACCCTAGTACAGCTCTCCCATAGGTATCCCTCTGCTTCACCCCTCTGTTGGAGAAATTGTGGCCTTCGGGGAACCTTAGCCCATATCTGGTGGACCTGCCCAGTCCTCGAACCCTTTTGGACCTCAGTCCATATTTTTCTGAATAATATATTTGAGAACCCAATTACGAAGGACCCATGGACCTTCCTTTTAAGTTTCCCCCTCCTGATTTTAAAAAATGCTCTGTTAAATTGTTATCCCATATCTTAGTTGCTGCCAGGAGTTTGATTGCTCGCAACTGGAAGAACCTTCTTCCACCATCCCTCTCTGCCCTAAAGTCACAAATCTGGCAAATAGCGGAGATGGAAAATATCACCTACTATCTTCATGATAGAGGTCATATGTTCTCTCAAGTGTGGGCTCCATGGCTCTTATATGATGGCACTACTCCATCTTTGATCTCCACACCTACTACCCATGTATGATTCATGTGCATTGGATGGCTCTGCTCTGACCTTTAAGTGGCAAACCCCTCTAACTAGCTGAATACTTTTATTGTTTTTTGAGCGGCACTTTCTTCTTCTAATGCTTTCTGTACAATATCTGGTATTATTTATGATACCTTATTTCTCTTAGTAGTCCTGTTCCCCCTGCCCCCCCATGCCTTTACCCCCCTCCCATTCTACCAACCACCTTATATGTTTTGGTTTATTGCCAACGATTTTATTTAAATAATAGCTCATTTCTAAGGCTTATTCTGTTTATGTCTTAAATACTTGTTTTTGTGAGCTTTCTTAATAAAGAATTTAAAAAAAAGAAAAGAAAATATAAAAGTTAATGGTCATATGTTTGTTTACCTGTCGCTGAAAATAGCAGAAGGACGAAGTGGAGGAGTCTACAAGGAAAAATAAACCAGAAACAGGTGTTGCATTGCAAATAAACCAGAAACAGGTGTATTTTGCATTGAATATGCACTATATTCTATTGCTTTAGGTTTTCCCAGGCAAACCTATCACCATTAAACCTAGCTTGGGTGGAAGCACTCTATATATAAATTACAAATTATACCATTACCAATATAGTATTCTCAGGTTCCCCATATTAGAGGGTTTGAGGGGTTATATTTGGAGGCATACTGCTGAGATACGAGGGTTACCGAGAGTAGTAAAATAAAAATGGAATGTTTTAATGGAAATTACCTTTATTTATGATGTCAGAGGAAAGGGGTAAACCCAAAAAGGTGCTTTGCTATAGGAGGACATTTCTCTGAATTTACAGACAAACATGTAGTTAAACAAGGAAGAGCATTTTATGGGACAATACAGCCCCATATAGTTGATAAAAGGAAGAGGGGAGTTAGGACTAGTGTGCGCCATGCTAATAGAAACAGAGAGGGATCTAGACCCTAATCTGGTCCCTATGATGATGATTGCTGACTATAATTCTGGGAGAAGGTGGAATATAATATGACCTTTTTGCTCCAATAAGAATCAAGATGCATATAGTTCATTTAGATCTTCAGGGTTATCCTGAGAAAGTTGCTGCATTATCAGAGGAACCAGTTGTTTATGAAAAATGGACTTCTGTATAGAGACTGCCAGAAAGTTGGAGGAAGAGGTAAACTTCAAATAGTGTTACGGCAGAAGTATAGAATGATGGTGATGCATGCTTTACATGATGATCATGGCCATTTGGGATTAGAAAAACTTTTGGTTTGATAGCTGTAGTATGGTTTATTGGCCCAATATGAGAATGGAGATTGAGAATGATTGCCACTCATGTGGAAATTGTATTCTACGTAAAACATTACCAACAAAAGCAGCACTATTGGGACATATTCAAAGTAATGGTCCCATGGACCTTGTGTGTATTGACTATCTAACATTAGAGGTTGATTCTGGGAAAAAAATTTAATGTATTGATAGTCTCTGACCATTTCACACAGTATGCACAAGCCTATGTGACACCTAATTAAACAGTTGTTACCATAGCCAAAACATTATGGGACAAATATTTTATCCACTATGGCCTACCAAGCAGATTACACTCAGAAGACCAAGGGAGAGATTTTGGAGGCCGATTTATAAAAGAGCTATGCAACATTTGTGGTATAAAGAAATCCCGAACCACTCCATACTACCCCCAGGGTGACCCTCAGCCCGAGCATTTCAACAGCACCATGCTTAATATGTTGGGCATGTTAAACCTGTTGGATAACGTCAAGTGGAAGTAATATATAAAATATATAAATAAGTTAGTACATGCCTACAATTGTACGAGAAATGAGGCCACAGGATTATATGTTCGGAAGGGAAGCCAAGCTTCCACTAGATGTTTGTATGGGAATAAATAAAGCCACCATTTCTCATACTAAGTATGTAGAGAACCTCAGGAAAGAGTTGAAGACGGCCTTTGAATTAGCTAATAGAACGGGTAGCAAACTTGAAGAAAAAAATAAAACACACTATGATCGGAGAGTTCGCACCCAGAAACTAGCTACTAGAAATAGAGTACTTCTCAGGCAGCTAGGTATGCCTAAAAAATTCAAAATAGCTAACCAATGGAAGGAGGATCCCTTTGTGGTGGTGGGAAAGTTTCTGGACTTACCAGTGTACAAAATTAAACATGAAAATGGGTCTAATAAAATATTTACTTATCATAGGCAACACTTGCTTCCAATACGGAAGGAAATTCAGTTGAGTAACATTCAACCTCCAGATGTATTGACTTCTTCTGAAAGAAATATACAGAAAGCGATATTAAAACTGAATACCAGTAATTTGGGTCAAAGTGATTTAGAGGAACAAGAGAATGAGAATGAAAGACAAGGATATTTCTATATGGAGGGTCCTCCTATACATGAATACTTACCTGAAATTCCACCGGAAGAAACTATGGACTTAAGGGATAGTATAACTATATGTGAAACTTCTAATGAACTTTCTTTAGGGAGTGATGGAGAGAGTTCAAGAGAAAGCTACTCATTATATGAGGATGGTGACCTGAATGGATTAGGGGATAGAGTAAGGCCCAGCAGGCAAAGAAAGCCCCCAGTGATTTTGACATATGATCATTTGGGGGAACCAAGGAGGGTGGATAGAATAATACATCCCAGCATAGTTTTTAATTGGCCCTATTTCGGATACACGGAGCTTGGGGGGTAGAGATAAATTAAGTGGTTATATGTATATGTGTTAGGTGGTGGTAATCTCTTCACTGAGCTACATAGATTTCCAGGGGGAGATTGTAGCCACACTAAAATGTGGCTAATAATATATCAGAACTGAAGTATTAACAAGGAAAATGTAGTATACCACACTTTATTATTTGGGATTAGCTATCAGGCCTCCAATTATTTTATGGTGTAATATGCAGTATATTAATTTTATATGTTGTTGTTTTATATTTGTTTGATGTCACATTAAATTCACCCTGCAGTGGGTGTTTGGTTTACCTGGTACTGAAGCCTCTGAGTGCCGCCTTTATTTTTGGTATATATATATATATATATATATATTATGAATAGATGATTTATAAGAGTATTTTATGATAAATGTGATTCTAATACTGTGTAATTTATAGATTGTGAGGGTAGAGAGAGTACTAAAGCCATAGCAGAGGCTGTTACATGCAGAACAAGGGGGCACGGGCCACCAAAGAAGTGGGAACTGCAGGGGGTTGTGGCACTTTAGAAGGTGCTAGTAGCATGGCACAAGCTACCCCTTAGGCAGGACTCGTGCCGCTTCTAGGAGAGGTATATAAGCAGAGCGCACCCTGAGCAGGCAGTCTGCTGTTCCCCCTTCCAGAGCGCACATCTCTACTCACCATTAGGAGGGCGAGGAATAGCGATCGAGGTGCCAGAGTAGGACTGTGATCTGGAGGTAGTGCCGTGTGCTAGGTGCTATCGCTGTGTGCCGGGTTTTATAGGTTGTAGGAGCGGCGCCGGAGGTGCCAGCCAGCGGCAGCGCTGTGGCGGAAGTGGCTGCAGTCTCTGAGGTAACCTGGCGGCTGTGCAGTGAATAACCAGCCTCCAAAAGTGAGCCCAGCGGCAGCAGCGCCCAGGTCAGAAGGAAGTGGAGGAGTGGCTGCCATTTACGTGGTAACCTGGCGGCTGTTCATTGAATAGCCGGCCTCCAACAGTAAGGCCAGCGGCAGCAGCGCCCAGGTCATAAGCGTTGCCCGCTGCTGATTGGAGCAGACCCTCCATCAACTGAAGGCAGGAGACCAGTGGGCGGAGACCTGATGCTTGATAGGCTGCAGCAGTAGCGCTGAGCCTTGTGTGAGTAAAAAAAGACACACAGCATTCTCACACCAGTTCCCACATTGGTGCTGTATATTAGTCAAGTGGAGAAAGTAATAAGCAGACTATTGTAGAAATACGGTAGCAGCCAAATAAATGTTAAGCACTATATTCCATTTTTTTACAAGGAGCATCTGCTGTATTTAACAGAGGAAATATATAAGTAAAGCCTGAGGGGGACTATACAGCTTTTTCCCATAGTATTGGAGAATTAACATTCAAAGTTATAAGAGCAAGAGAAGGTTAATACAAACCATAGGTTGTCACCAGTTACAAGTACAGTATTGCTCATCGGAGTATTAGTCAAAGCTTCAGGAAGATTTACAGTGTAGCAATAAAGGAGTCCAGGGAAGATATTTATTCTCCAAAATAACAGTATTGAAACTATATATCAACTGTAAGGGAATTGCTACCTTATATCATTCATACTGCTTTATTCTATGGCTTTGGCAATTTACTCTCACAGGGACATATTGTAATAATATCTGGACTAGTCATTTGCTTACTAAAGTAGTCCAGTATGTGAAATTCTGGGTTTTGGTGAGAATTAACTGTGAAGGAGTGGACACAAAGTAATTAATTGGATCACATAAGACTACAATCCCTACCGGGTAAAAAGTGGATTTAATTATTTAGACAAGCCAGCCAACAAGTTTACGGATAACCACAAGGACAATACTTGTGCTAAAAGGAGCTAAGCAAAACTCCTGACTTGAACTATATATATGTCTGTACTTCATTCTAGCATCAGAGGTACATAGTCACCAAGAATAAATTGTAAACAGATAAAAAAGTATAGATGTGATATTTGCTTGCAGACTGCAACAATATGTTTAAATGCATGTGAAATTTTTTTAATTCTGTTTCTCAGAAAAGAAAATATAAAAGTTAATGGTTGTATGTTGCTGACATGTCGCTGATAACAGCAGAAGGACGAAGTAGAGGAGTCTACAAGAACCTTGTACAAGAATGTATATTATGCTGTGTTGTATATTGCATTGAATATACTCTATATTCTATTATTTAGGTTTTCCCAGGCAAATCTATCACCTTTAAACCTAGCTTGGATGAAGGCACTCTATATATAAATTACAAATTATACCATTACCAATATAGTATCCTCAGGTTCCCCATATTAGAGGGTTCGAGGGGTTACACTTACGTTGTGTCTTTCTTGAGAACCTTGAGTGTTATGTCTGCTCCTGCTGCTGGGAGTGGATTTTCATCCCAGAAGGGATGAAGACATTGTGTCTTTCTTCCCAACGGACACAGATCTGAAGAGATGCAAAGAGCTGTTGGTTAGCAAAAAAGTCAGCTTAAGTGGCACATGATGCAGCGGTGGCTTCTCCTTCAGTTTAACCAGCAAGTGCATCTGCCAAGAAAAAACTAAACTTTACCCCAAAAAAACACTGGTGATGCAGATCAGTCAACACAACCAAGTTTTTTTGTCCTGTGCCCAGGTATGACACTGGGCTTTTCCTTATCATGGGCAAGAACTGTTTCATCCACTGGTGCCTAATTTACAAAAACAACATCCTCATCAACAACATCCTCATTAGCGTCAGCTACACAAATATCTTGCTCATCCTGGTGCACTTCCATAGAAGCATCCTCGATTTCTATGTCAGCATTTCACTTGTGGTTACATCATCATAAGAGGCAGAATCACCAGTCATAATTAAAGGCCATGGCCTTAGCCTTTCCTTGCCACTTCATGTGGTGAAACTGGCATATTGCTAATTTTATGACTTTCTGCTATGGGCCCCTCCACCATAGCGGGCCCTGTGCAAGGCACTGGCTTCACCTCCGCTAATTCCGCCACTGGTGGTGGCTAAGATTTCATAAAAAGGGGCATGTGGAGGGATCTGATGGCATATAAAAGAGCTTGAAATCTGACAAATAAAATGGTTGTAACCCCCCTGCAGTTTTGGTCATGCCCCCTGTTTGGGAATCTGAAAATAAAAAGGTGTACTCTCATAGAGATTATTAAGCTTTTTCAAATGCGGTCACTTACTTTTAAATGTAACAAACAAGTTCCTAAAAAATGTGCCAAAATGTAAATACACACAGACTCAAATGAGTACGAATACATAAAATATGGTTTCAAAAACAGTGCTTCTGGCAACCCTAGCAGTGTCTCTTGGTATGGTTAAAGTTGTTATGCTTTCATGTTTCATTTGGTTCCTTTTATGAACTCTGAATAATTTTTCTATGAACAAGAGCTCGTATATATCCAGGCCAGATACATACAACTACAAACTTTGTCTCAGGAAGCCTCATCTATTTTCTGGTAGACCACACCCCATCTGTGGTTTGCAAACAATAATTAATCTGAGCTATGCAAAAGGTTTTGGTGATTTGCACTTTATGTTTAGCTGATAGAAAATGTTTATCTGGTGCTGAGATTTTGAACCCAAAGTAATGAGTATTGTTGCATAATGTTTCTCAGAAGTAATGTAATACTCATTCAGTCTCACTAGTCTATGGACCTCCTTCAGAGGCGCTCGCAAAATGCAAGCGGTCGCTCTGAATGGGGGCGGCCGCTTGGTTTTTGAAGTGCGTCCTCCTGGTCGCTAGCTAAGCTGTGAGTTACCAGACCATCGCGGCCATCGGGGCTTGCGACGAGACCCTAAGGTTGGGTCTTGGCAACCGCAAGCCCCAGGCAGCTTCCTGCTCTGATCGAGCAGGAAGCTCCCCACTGACATCACTGCTGATGTCAGTGCGGCTGCCCACAAAACGGCAGGCGTTCCTTAAGGAACACCTCCGTTTGTGAAACCACCCCCCCGCCACGCCTACAAATGGGTCGAGCTGTCGATCACCATCGACAGCCGCCCATTTTGTAGTGAGCTCCAGAGCACGAGAATTTCTCTCTCGCTCCGGGGCTTGCGCAGGCGCAGTGCGGACTCTGTGCGTGCGCAGGGCCTAAACATTGACCCGCTTGCAAGCGGGCCTAAATGAGGTCCTATATGTGCTGTGCCAGTATTTGATATAATCACCATATAATCATTATTCTCTCCTAGCATGTTATAGTAGGAATGATCATAATCAAGGCCCTCATTCAGACCCGGACGCAAGTGGCCGTTCGTACGTTCGGCGTACGTAAAAAAATATTTAAATTCAAGCACTCGCTCGTATTTTCGATCGCAGCCAAACATCCTCCCCAAACTCAAGCGACCCCTCCTCTAACTAACGAGCGTGCCAAATAGCGAGCGTACAGCCCCGAAGTGGCTTGAAGGGAACGCACGCACAAGTACTACCCGGAAGTGGGACTGTCAGATTTCGATTAACTGCTCGTTTATTCTGCCTACCTCCGTCAATCGTATCATGCCAATCAATATATCAATTATCTTAATTTTTTTTTTTTTTTTTTAACACAATGCAATAAACTTTATTCTTGTCCGTGTTTGTGTTTACCCGCAGAATACGTACGGCTTAAACATTCGCTTTTATTTGTCAAAATACATGTTAGCCCCAATTAAACAATTGTTCTATTTGTTTTTCTACCCGCATATTTCCCGGAGTTCATTTCTTTATTTAAATTTGCTTACGCATGTCACTGCATCAAGCCTATCATAACTCTCAAGAGATTTCTGGCCCTGTCGAACACATGACTCATACACTAACCAATAGAATTGGTCCTGTTAATTACCCAAATACATTAGCCAATCATACATTTTTTGGGCACTTTATTAAAAATGTTTTTTAACAAATACACCATTGGCATCATGAGAGCCTCCGCATTCACCAGGCGCGAGCTGCTGGTGCTAACGGAGGTGATGGATAGGCGGATCACCAGCCAGCCTCCACCCATCACCAACCACGAAAAGCGTTCCGCATATGCGGAGGTACGGGCCCGCCTGCGCTCATTCGGCTCACGCCGCCAGATCGGGCAGCTGGAGCGCAGGTGGTCAGACCTGCAACGGCGGACGCCCCGCTTGCTGGCATGCTTTCGCATGCAGATCGCAGAAAGTAAGTTTTAGGGACTGTGGTTTTCATGTTTGTCTTTGTGGCCCTAACTGCGTGTGCATGTTTTCATGTATGTCATATTTATTCATTGTACTCATGTCTGCATGGCCATGTTTTCCATGTATGTCATATTTATTCATTGTACTCATATCTGCATGGCCATGTTTTCCATGTATGTCATATTTATTCTTTGTACTCATATCTGCATGGCCATTTTTTTGTTTTTTGGGATCAGAAAATGGTGTTTTTCTCGGATTTGTGTGGAAACAAGCCACAATTTGTTTCACATCTTTTAGGGGCACAGCGAAGACTACGCCGTCATCATCAGGCCAGACGGCGCTCACGGCCACTCTCCCCAACCCCCAGCCAACCCTCCACAACCCCAAATTCCCCTATTCACCACTCCTCCCCAGCCCTCCAAGACCCTCTGGTGGAAATTTCGGGGCTCCTTCCCCTCCGTCCCAATTCCCCTTCTCCTCCACCCACCCCTCTTCGAATGACCCCCTCCCCGGAATCGGAAATTACCCCATCCAGATCGTTGGGGAATGGAGGCACCTCCGAGGAGGACGAGGGAGGGCCTTCTGGAGCTGCCGTTTTTTCTTCCGGTATGTTTTTGTTTTGGTTTCTTTTTCGCCACAAACTGTTTGTATGTAATCATGTGTCGTTCCCTTTTTTGGAGTTTTTTGCTAGACTTTTGGTGATTTTGCAGATTGCCTTTACCTGTTACTGCTGATTTCAACATACACATATCACACTTGTCGGAATTTGTTGATTGGCCTTGTATTTTTGGCCAAACCATTTTGGGGGGATGGCTTTTAATGGTGTAATTATGGTTAGTTTCTAGATATTTGTGTTTTGTTTTTTTTGTTTTTGCCTTTTTTTTAATGTGGTTTCATTATGGTTGTATTAATCCCCACACTTTTGTCACCCACAGAGGAACAGAGGCGTCGGGCTGAATTAGCCGCCTGTGTGGCCCGTATGCGGCACAATATAATCGGTCCGCTGGTGGTCCTTGACCATATGTCGGTCCTCCTTATAGACTAGTTTTTTTTGTTTTTTTGCCAAATGTAAATAAATTTATATTTTCAAAGTAACGTTCTGTCTTATTCGTTATTTCTAAATCAGAGATTGTTTACCCTGACCTAAGTAGACTCTTCCTGCAAGGATTTGCAATTTTTGTCACTAAGTTTGTGTGTTGTATTTTTATGTTAAACCGGCACAAGAAACACCTAACAGTAACAATCAGATATTACTACATTTTACAGGTTCCTAGTTGGGGTGCAAGCTGCTTAGACCAATATTACGAAGCCAACTGATTGTACAGGATTCCTTTGGGTGTTGGTTTGGACCCTGAAAACATATTACATTTTAGCTCAACTGGCGTCATTACTGGATTACCCCTTAGGCAAATGTAACGTGTGTGAACCTGGTTACACTTGCTTGTAACGTTCAAAAAAAGGTACAAAATTTCACTCGCAAAACATTTATTCACAACATAACTCAAAAATCAAAGTGGTCACTCACAAACAAAACACACAGTGATAATCACAAATACAACACATACCAAAAAAAACAAAAAAAAACACAACAAATCAAGAACTGGTTGACGAAGGACCATGCCAACATGATTCCACAAATATGGCGTTGCAATTTGGGTTCCATAATATATCCCCAAAATGTCCACATACAGGTTTTTTAAGGGTAGCAGGAAGTAGTCATCGTTGGAGTGCCAAAGATTATGTGAAAAAACAGAAGATGGAGAAAATTTTAAAAAAAAATTAGTTGTTCTCAAACAAATGTACCACATTGGGTATAAACACTGTTGTTTTGTCAATAATTACCTAAAAAATCTGGCCACCACATCATCGCATATGGCCCCCCCACATACTGACCTCCGACCAACCTCGGGGGGGCCATCCTCAAGTAAGGCATCCTCTGGCTGCATTGGGACACCACTCCTTATGGCGATGTTGTGAAATATCTCACACAGGACCACAATTTTTGAAACCATATCCGGCAAATACATGAGCTCGCCCCCAGAGCGGTGGAGGCATCTGAATCGGCCTTTTAAAAGGCCGATACAGCGCTCCACCACTTGCCTGGTGGCTGTAAGTGCGGAATTATACTCACTTTGTGGCCCTGGTGAGGAAGCCAAATAAGGAGTGAGCAGCCAGGGCGTGCAAGGGTAGCCACTGTCTCCTGTGAAAAAGAATAGACAACATCAGGATCACTCTGTATGAAGCTTAACATTGTTATGTACTAAAGGTCTCCACTTACCCAGAAGCCACGCATCACCAGCTTGTAGGTTGGTTAATTTGTGCCATATCCCTGATTGCCGGATGACGAAGGAGTCATGTGCACTTCCTGGTAATTTTGCATTCAGGGACAGGATCTGGAGGGAGGCATCACATACCACCATTACATTGAGGGAGTGATAGTGTTTCCGGTTTCTAAATATTGCCTCCAGCCGTGCTGGAGGCTGAAATGGTATGTGAGTACCATCCACAACCCCAATGATGTGTGGGAAGCCAGCTATTTGGTAAAAATTGGCCTTGGCCACACTAAGGGCACCCATATCCAAAGGCATTTGAACAAAATGATGGAGGTGCTTGAAAAGTGCCTCCATCACTGCCCTCAGGATCCGGGAAAAGGAGGATTGTGAGATGCCCGCCACTATTCCCACCGTTGTTTGGAACAATCCTGAGGCACAGAAATGTAACACCGCCATAAATTGCGTAAGTGGTGGTATTGCTGTAGGACTGTCAATTTGCCGCTCAAGATCACTCTCTATTAATGAGAGAGTGTCTATGATGATTTTGGGAGGAAGACGGTAGCATCTTAAAACCTCATCATCGGGCATTCCAAAAAGGGTGACACGTGTTTGAAATATCTGGGGCCTTGCACGCCTACGATGCCTACGCCTGGGACGAGATTGAGGTTGGTCGGCTTCCGGGAGGATGGCCAGAACAATCCGACCCAGATCAACCTGAAATGGCAAGATTTGAATGTCAGGCTTTTTAACCCCCCCAAAAATAAAAATTTTAACTTAGCTTGAAGATACCATCCATTGATGCTTACATGCCGGGGTATTGTCATGATACGTGCAAACTGGAAATAATCACAACATAAATATACATCATTTTATGCTGGCCATTCTGATTCCAAATTTTGAGCAAGACAAAACATAAAAGGGGAGAAATACACATTTGGGCAAAGAGCAAAACGACATTGCGCACACTACGTCAAATGGAGGCCAAATGTAAGCAACAAATGCTAAAGAGAAAACACAAACAATTTTACAGGATGAATAAGCATTTCAAAAAGCGCTAATTAGTTCGCAAATACAAGTCACAATAGAAAGTAATAAAAATGCGCTAATTAGTTCGCAAATACAAGTCACAATAGAAAGTAATAAAAATGCGCTAATTAGTTCGCAAATACAAGTCAAAAAAACGCAGCTAAAAATAAATAAATAAATAAACAGATTTCGGATTTAGAAAATCAAAGGTTACAAGTGTAAGGACAACCAAAGTTGCGTAAAGACAAACAAGAACATTTACAAAACAATTTAAAAAATGAACTTACCAATAGATAATATATAAGATTCCGGATCAAAAGGTCTTTGGGGCAGAGCCAAAAAAAAACCTAAGAGAGATGAAATGACGCCAAAAAAGCGTTAGAAAATTCAGAAACAGAAGGAGACACAAATTGAACCAAAGTTAAACTTCTCAAAACTTACCAAAACAGGAAACGCCAAAAAAAATTACACCTGAAAAAAAGCGAACGGAAATAAAAAAGCGAATATGACCAAAAAAAAATACTTCAACCAACGCAAACTCCTAAACCAGCCAACAATCAACTCCAACCAACGTAACCTCCAACATTCAAAATACGCCACCTTGACTCGAGACGCCCCAAGCCATAAATAGTGTTTAGTTTCCCACACAAATTAAGGAGGGATCATAGGAACGCACAATCAATGATGCGGCCGAAAAATAAGGACGCATGTATAAATACGTCACGAGCCAAAACAAACATTCTGGTGTATTTCTTGTTTGGAGCTCAGACATGGCTACAGACCAGGGAAACAATGGACAACAGTCTGGCGGTAAGTATTTCAGGCATTTTGACTCAATGATTAATTAGAAACATAATATTGTGCAAGTTGTGAAGTTGAGAATTCTCCAAATTTACACAAATAGGTGAGGAGGATGACATGGAAGAGGCTGCTGGGCCCAGTATTCCGGGAAAGCTGCCAAAAAGAAAAGGCAGCCACAATTCACAAGAAAGGAGATGGAGGTTTTGATTCAGAAGTGTGTGGACATCCTGCCACAGGCAGACAGGAATATGAGTGCAAGCCAGAAGTGGAGAATGTGGGAAGAGGTAGCCGTTGATGTCAATAGGGTGGGTGATTATGTCCGTCTAGCCCGGGATGTCAAACGGCGGTAAGTAAACACTTGCCCCCCCTAAAACCAAAACCCATTTTAAACAAAAGGATAATGGTTCCAATTTCACCCACAGATGGGCCGACTTCAAATATTGCCTGAAGCAAAAACTGGCGGACAGGGCTAGGCATGCAAGGGGGACAGGTGGGGGTCCCACCCCTGTGTCATTGGAATTGAATGATTTAGAAGAGCTGGCACAGGAGTGTGTGCAGCCTGTGGAGGTGTTTGGCGTGTCCAACATGGATACGGACATGCCAGACTTTGCGGCTCCTCATGTCGTCCCAGGTAAATATTGTGATGTCACCAACTCTGAAATGTTATTGTGCCAATATGTAGATTCTAATGTGAGTCTTTTCTCATTTTTCCAACAGAGACACAGGCGGATGAGTCTGCTCCAGAGGGGAGCCTTGGCCGCAGAATTTCTGCAGGCTCTGCAGGGGAGGAACCTGTACATCCGGCTGAGGACCCTGCAGAAGCCAGTCCTGGGCAATCCCCCACGCAGGCAGGGTCCCTCCTCACAGAACTCAATTTTAAATCGGATTTCCATACGGAGATTCTGCAGAGGATGGACGCCAGTCTGGTACGGGTGGCTGAGGCCCTGGAGCAAAATGCTGCGGCCAACGTGACCATTGGTCAGGCCCTGGCGGAAAATACCAGGGCCAACATCCGCATCGCCAATGCCCTGGAGCAGCTCGTTCGCCAGCACATGGTGGAGCTGACCTCCCTTCCTGCCGGAACATCAGGATCCTCCACCTCTGGCACAACATCAGCCAATCCTCCAAATGTGCCTAGCCCTGGGCCTAGTCCAGTGGCCACAACATCTGCCTCTGGACAGGCCAGGCCGATGACATCCCGGACCCGGTCTGGCGCCCTCCCTCCCCCAGCCAAACGGCCAAAAAAACGGTGACAGCATTGGCTACTTTTCCCACACTCCTTCTGTGCTTGCCTCATATTCTTTTCTGGCCAAAACTTCCCTCTCCTTTCTTGTGAATTGTTTTTAATTTTTGCATTTACGTTTACCAACAATTTATTGTTTGCACAATTAATAAATATTGTGGAATGAACACTGCCAAAAATGTTTGTGTTAAATATGTGCATTAATTGTTTTTGGGATACCAATAAATTTACATCAAATGTACGACTTTGTATTCTGACATTATTGTCAAAATGGGTTACATTTAATCCGGGCCCACAAGCCAACAACGTTCAAACAAAAAAATTTTACATTTGAAAAAAAGGGCTCTTTAAGGAACGTTTAAAACATTACCTAAGGATGCAAATTCACCATGCAAAAACAAAATGAGGCACAAAACCTAAACATGTTGACATTATTGTTACAATAGTCCAAAAACAACACATTGCGGCCAAAATAAAGCCCCACAAATGTACGCTAATTGATTGTGTAATCCAGACATTAGCAGCTATAATTTCCACCTGCGTTCGGTTTTGTGCTATCCAAAAATACTACTTTCCAAACACATACCAAGCCGGTTTTCAATCCAACACTAATTGATTTTCTGACAAGCCGTGATTAATCGATGCAACATCGTGGAGTGCCGGGAAGGAGGAGAAGGCCATCGCCAATGTGGTCGAGTTATCCAGACCCTAAGCTGTGCGAGCATTTTGAAGGGAAAGAGGATTATCCAGTGACGTATGAGTTGGTACGAACACATTTGACGTTCGCATTTGTTAATGTATGTACGCCCCAAAAACGCCTCGCCACGCCTGCGTTTTTCCATCTCCTCCCCCGTCAACACCCAAAAACGCCCTGTTCTGTCAATCACATTTGACATGTCACTTCCTGTACGCTATTTGACGAACGAGACAAAAAAAGCTCGCAATCTGCCGTACGCACATGCGCAGTGTAACACCGACGCATGCGCGGTTAGTCAACATCGGAACGCAACGAGCGTAGTGCTGTTAACGAACGGCTCTGAATCAGGGCCCAAGTCTACCATTGATGGTGCAATCAATGGCAGAGAACCATTGAGGCAAAACCATGAATGGTTTACACTTTTGATGATCATAGTAAAACTTTTGTTATTCTGCACAGGATTTTTTAATTATGTTATATACAGTATATGTGAAGTACCAACTATATCAAAATCAATCACTAAGAGGTGTTACTAGATATCGCTATGGTTGGTGGTTCTCCACTGGGTTAAATAGATTACGATAATGCTGCGTATACACACAGCGATTTTCGTGGAATATTTGAACGATAACGATATGCATATCATTCATTATCATTCAAATCATTTACTGATCGTTCAGGTTTTGGCCCCTGCCAACTGCTGAATGATCAGCGATGCGCGGGCACATATGGGCGATAGCGAAATCGCCCATCATCCCTGCAAGCTGGACAACCTACTCGATATCAAGCAGGTTACTATAGGGACCCGCGATTGCCAGCTATAGTCGCTGGCAAGTGTGTGGTGTGTTGGATAATTTATATAGATCATCCAACACACCAGGGAGGGTGCAGTACGATCTGCCAGTGATATCGTATCGCTGGCAGATGCTACGTGTGTATGCACCAATACATACTAGGGTAGTTTCATTGCTAGGATGCAAGAAAACAAAAGGATAAACCCTTTTTTGGAGGGACACTACTTGTGTGAATATTATATGTGATTATATGTATAAATTTAACTTTTATATATCATCAGTTAAAATGAATGAGCAAAATAAAAAGTTTATAAAAAGAAAATCATATAATTTATTAAGATTTTCAATGGAGTAGAGCACAGGTTCTCAAACTCGGTCCTCAGGACCCCAAACAGTCCATGTTTTACAGGTCTCCTTACAGAATCGCCAGTGAAATAATTAGCTGCACTTGTGGATCTTTCAAAATGTGTCAGTGAGTAATTACTACACCTGTGTACCTGCTAGGTGACCTGCAAAACGTGAACTGTTTGGGGTCCCGAGGATCGAGTTTGAGAACCACTGGAGTAGAGCACAGGTTCTCACACTCGGCCCTCGGACACTCAGACCCCAAACAGGTCATGTTTGCCAGGTCTCCTTACTGAATTGCAAGTAAAATAATTAGCTTCACCTGTGGATCTTTAAAATGTGTTAGTGAGTAATTAATTCACCTGTTCTCCTGCTGGGTGACCTGGAATACGTGAACTGTGTGGGGTCCTGAGGACTGGGTTTGAGAACCACTGGGGTAGCCTACTCCAAATCAAGGTGAAAACAATTGATAATTTCTCAATTTCCCTCAGGGTATTAGTGAGAAATACAGCAGGTAGGAGGTATATAATGAAATAATAATCTGTTAGTGTTAGCTGATCTATTATGATTTAATCTACAGATGGCATCAGTACAATATTCTGAACTTCTGTGGAACTGATTGTACCTATACCATACAATTCACACCTCATCAGCAATCAGATTTACAAAGCAATTATGTACAAAAGATCGTTTGTATGATACCAGATTAAATGATGATGTATAACCTTTTAATATTGATTATCTAATACACTAGTAAATATTCTTGCATCATACACATTGCAATCACAAGAGTTAAATAGAAACAGTTTAACATTAATTCATAGCTGTTGCCACTTATACTTCAGGTCTTAAATAATGTTGCGTCATACTGGCTGGTAGAATGTGTACTGTGTAAAAGTGAAAGTAATTGAACGAATCACACAGCGCTATAAATACAGCAGCAGAGAACATTGACAGACATCAGAGAGACTTTCCCTGGACTTTGGATCAAGAGCTACCTATGATGGTGAAACTACTTACAGTGATTCTGCCGTGCTTGGCTCTTTGTATTGATACAGCGGTAAGACACAGGATGCTGCTAGGATTTAAATCTGTGTGCCTTCTTAATCATATTACTGTGTATTGTTACCAGTGTACTCTGGTTGAACTTAATGCAGTACATTCTTTACACTGTTATACCCCTTTTACACCAGACCTAAAACCCGGGTTATTGTAGGGTTAACCCGGGTAGCTCCTTGGTGTAAGGGGACAGGGTTGGATTCCTGGGTTGAGTGACCCGGCAATCCAACCCAGGTAACTTGCAGGGTTTAACATGGGAATGACCGCCCCTTTCCCTTCTGGGTAGAATAGCTCTTATCAAAAGTTGTTTTCCCAAATTGTCCTACTCGGGTCAAATGCTCTCTATCTGCTTAGATTTATCAGATGTGAAGGTTTTTACCAAGTTGATAATTTCTTTTTTGTGGAAAGGAGGTCATCCTCGTATTGCAGTGGCTAAATTACAATTACCCAGTTCAAAAGGGGGCTTGGGACTGCCTGACATTCTCACGTTCATGAGGGCTTTTCAGATATATCAGCGACTGGTTACTATGTAGAGACACCTATACACACCCAACAACTGAGTCAGCCACGTTTACTCCATTTTTGGCGGCCGCACTACTTCAGTCTCCTAAGCGTCTTATTCGCACCTATATTTTTAATAATGTGTCGTTTCATAATACTTATGTGGCTTGGCGTAATATATGTTTGAAACTCAATAATACACCATACACCATACACTAGCTCTAAATATGTTCTGTTTCTGGGTAACCCGCTGTTCCCTCCAGGTCTGGACAACTCTTTGTTTCTCCAGTCAGGGTTGTCTTAACAGCAGTGTGGGCTTTGGGCAAAGCAATGCACTGGAGCCCCTACCCACCCATTCACGGGAAAAAAATGTAAATGGTCAATAAAATTAAACCCTCATGCATGCCCATCAGACCTCTCACACATGCAGAGAGACTCTGTCTGACTGGTCTGAAGCCGGTGGATGAAGTGAAACTGGAACTGAGGTGAGTACTTGTCACGGGTTTGGGGGAGGTTAGATCGGAATACAGTACAAATTTACCAACTGGCCGCAGCTGCAGGGGGCGGGTTGGTGGGCCCCTACAAGCTTCGGGCCCTTGGGCAACTGCCCAACAAGCCCAATGTAAGCGATGGTCCTGCCTCAAGTGGAAGGATTAGGGCATTGCTATGGTGAAAGATGTGTTTGATCCTGAAGGAATTGTCATTTCTTTAGTGTTTTTCTTGTTACAAATGGTATACTCCACAAATAATTTTATATGTATCTGCAAATTGTTCAATTTGCTTATTCTATTATGTCACAAGTCAAATATTCAAACTCTCCTGATTTGCTTCATAATCTATTGTCATTCATATTACTTCATCCTTATAAAACTCAATATCTAAGGGTGCGTACACATGGGGCGATGCTCCCTGAACGAACATCGTCCCGTGTGTTCCCCGGCAGTTTGTGCTCAGTGTCGTTAACGACACTGAGCACAAAACACTGAACGATTTCATGGACGAAATCGTTCAATGTCGGGCTCCCTCCCTCATCCCCGAACATGTCCAACCTGACAATATCGTCAAGTTGGACGGGATGTTCGGACGATGAACGACAGTGATCAACAATCAGCGTGAACGCACGTTGTTGGTTGTAAAGGCTAAAAATGTGATTTTTTTTGGAACGATTTGTCATAAACGACGTCGTTAACGACAAATCGTTCAAAAAATCATTACATCTGTACGCACCTTTAGTCTAGATCTTGTTAGCAATTCATACGCTCGAGTTTGGAAACAAACTGTAGCGTCTTGGGGTAGAGATATACCATGTATATCTTCAGCCGATAGTTTGCTTGCACACTATGACTCCACCCTGAGATTTTTTTACGCTGCTCCTGGTTACAGGATGTCCATATCAAGACTATCAATAGAGGTTATATATCACAAGCACGCAGGAGCTTTATGGTAGCAGAGGAGTCAGGTAACTGTCCTAAATGTGAACACCCACACGCAACTTTTTTTTCATAATCTATGGTTATGCCTGACAATGCGCAAATTTTGGGGGTAGGTAGTAGTTTTTATTAATAACATTTTCCATCTAAAATTTAGAAGCGATTCTTTGGCACTATTATGTGCCAATTTTTCGGAATGGGATTTTGGTATGGATAAAAAATCTATAATCCCTCCCCTAACTATTACAGTAACTATTGCTAAAAAGTTATATTATGTAGTTGGATCACTTCTACCCCTCCCCCCTCCCCCGCTTTTGGGTTTGGTAAATCAATGCTGCTTACTACCTTATATTATGATAGGCAAGCTGTTTTTCCAGTATGAGAGACTGGTGTAGTCTCCTTTTACAACAAATGGGGTGCTTACATGGATCAGCTCGACTCCTCCACACAGTCAAAAGTGTTAAAGGTATTTGAAACCACTTCTTGGTGCTTACATAGAAACGTGATGTGATGGATGACACCCATCCAACTGTGTTCTGGTATGTTTCTATGTCTGGTTGCAGGGCTGCCATCAGAAATGGTGGGGCCCGGTACTGACCGTGCAGGCAAATGTAAATGCCGTCCAGTTGTGATGTCAGACCAGGCATATTGAGCAGCAGTTTGTTAAGTATGTATGGGTTTAACAATCAGCTGCTCGGCAGGAGGATCCAAGGGTCAGCTGACATGTCAGCCTGGTGTGTATCCATCATGCAACCTTGGCACCTAGCAGAAAACACTCATGTTTTGCCCTGGTTTTGTAAGAGCTGTATAAAGTAATAGTAACAGTAATCCTGTTTCTTTCTCTGTTGTGTAGCTTGCACAGTGCAGTTTGGCTGGTCAGTGGCAGAATGACCTCGGCTCTAATATGACAATATTGGACCCAACAGAAAACGGAATGTTTTTAGGCACTTATCTAACAGCTGTATCTATCAACGATACGGCCAGCATTGCCGAATCACCTCTTATAGGATATCAACAAATAAATGGGCCTTCGACATTTGGGTTTACCGTGAAATGGACTTTTTCAGGTACATAATTTTATTATTTGCTCTCTAATGTATCCCCTCATGTATTCTGGTGTAGATTATGTTGGCCAATGCTGTTCATGTAGTGTAAATAGTTCAGCACAGTGAGATATTCTACATCTGTCAGTGAGAGATTTCCTCCTTGTCTGTGAAAACAATATAGCCTGCATATGTTATGGCCAGAGATGGTTTGGAAAACAGTTCTGCAGGTGGATTTCTGAAACCGAACCCCCCGGAAACCCACCCGATCCGAGTCACATCCGAGTCAGGCTCGACTTTTCCCGCCTGACTCGGATCTGAAATCGAGGCAAAACGTCATCATCCCGCCTTCCAGATCTCACGGGTTTTGGATTCAATAAAAGGTCCCCGCGTCGGCGCCATTTCTCACTCCGGCTGTCTACAGTGAAGAGGGAGGGTGGGAGCTAGGGCTGGCTGGGCTGTGTTGTGCAGCTGTTGTCCATAGGGGCTGTGACCACTCAGTCCATAGGGGCTGACTGGGCTGTGTTGTGCTGCTGTTGTCCATAGGGGCTGGCTGGGCTGTGTTGTTCTGCTGCCATAGGGGCTGGCTGGGCTGTGTTGTGCAGTCAGTTGTCCATAGGGGCAGTGGGCCTGATTCAGAGTCGGACGCTATTTGCGGACGCTCGTTCAGAAAAAGGGGTGGATATTTAAATTGAGCGCTCGCTCTTTGCGGTCTGTTGACGCCTCTATGTCTGAGCGAGCGTCCGAAACATGCACTCGCTATTTTGTAAAGATGCCCCTTGGCCGCTTGCATCATACGTCATCTCCGCTATTTATTAGATTAATCGAGTACATCGAAAGGCGTATGAACTGCTCGCTATTCTTGTGGTAGCATTTTCCTACCGCAATCATGCAAACAGTTCAGGCTAAAAGACAACCAAGTGACGTGGTCGATGACGCTGCTTTGTTAATTATGTACACCCTTAAAACGCCCGTTTAGACCGTTTGGCACGCCTGCGTTCGGATCTCCACTCCCCGTTTTCAAGCACCTTCCCATGTTACCACCCACAAATGCCTCATCCTGTCAATCAAATTAGCAGCCATTCGCTATTTTGCGAGCACACGATTTCCGACCGCACTGACTTGTTGGCGCATGCGCATTACAACCCATATGCATGCGCAGATGTGCGAACATCGCTCGGAGCGAACGAGCGGCCGCTTACGAGCGGCTCTGAATCAGGCCCTGTGTCCACTCCAAAGTCTATAGGGGGCTAGCTGGACTGTGTTGTGCAGTGTCCCATAAAGGCTGTAGTCCTAGAGGGGTGCTGTAGTGTTGTCCAGGGGGTGATTTGTGCATAAGGGGTGATCCCCCAAAGTGCACTCCAAAAAAAAAATTTTTTTTTTTTGTGAATTGTGTGCGCAGTAGCCGCACGTGCATCAACAAAGTAGCGCCAAGCGTGCGCCTGTGTCATAAATCAAGGGCCGGCTGGCTTGTCCATTAAAGGGTGCTGTAACCCCCAAAGTGCACTCCAAAAACAAAATTAAAAAAATTGGGGGGGTTTGTGAATTGTGTGCGCAGTAGCCACTCGTGCATCAATAAAGTAATGCCAAGCGTGCGCCTGTGTCATAAGTAAAGGGCCAACTGGCTTGACCATTAAAGGGTGCTGTAACCCCCAAAGTGCACTCCAAACAAAATAAAAAAATATTTTCTGTGTTTGTGAATTGTGTGCGCAGTAGCCGCACGTGCATCAACAAAGTAGCGCCAAGCGTGCGCCTGTGTCATAAATCAAGGGCCGGCTGGCTTGTCTGTTAAAGGGTGCTGTAACCCCCAAAGTGCACTCCAAAAACAAAATTAAAAAAATTGGGGGGGTTTGTGAATTGTGTGCGCAGTAGCCACACGTGCAACAATAAAGTAATGCCAAGCGTGCGACTGTGTCATAAGTAAAGGGCCAACTGGCTTGACCATTAAAGAGTGCTGTAACCCCCAAAGTGCACTCCAAACAAAATAAAAAAATATTTTCTGTGTTTGTGAATTGTGTGCGCAGTAGCCGCACGTGCATCAACAAAATAGCACCAAGCGTGCGCCTGTGTCATAAGTAAAGGGCCGGCTGGCTCGTCTGTTAAAGGGTGGTGTAACCCCCCAAAGTGCACTCCAAACAAAATAAAAATTATTTTCTGTGTTTGTGAATTGTGAGCCTGATTCAGAGCCGCTCGTAAGCGGCCGCTCGTTCGCTCTGAGCGATGTTCGCACAACTGCGCATGCGTATGGGTCATAATGCGCATGTGCAAACCAATCATTGCGGTCGGAAATCGAGCACTCGCAAAACAGCGAGGGACTGCTAATTTGATTGACAGAATGTACCGTTTATGGGTGGTAACGGGAAGGTGCTTGAAAACGGGGGAGTGGAGGTCCGAACGCAGGCATGCCTAACAGCAAAAAGGGCGTTTAATGGGAGTGCATAATTAGTAAAGGTGCGTCATCGACCACGTAACTTGGTTGTCTTTTAGCCTGAACTGCTCGCAGTGACTGCGGTAGGAAAAACCTACCACAAGCACTGCGAGCAGCTCAGATGCCTTTCGATGTACCCGATTAATCAAATAAATACCAGAGATGACGTGTGATGTGAACGGCAAAGGGGTGTCTTTACAAAATAGCGAGTGCATTTTTCGTTCGCTCTCTCAGACATAGAGGCGTCAACAAACTGCAATGAGCGAGCGCACAATTTAAATAGCCGGCCCCTTATTTTAAACGACCATCTGCAAATAGCGTCCGGGTCTGAATCACGCCCTGTGTGCACTGTGGCTGCACATGCATCAACAAAGGAGCAGTGCCAAGCGTGCGCCTGTGTCCCATAAGTAAAGGGCCAGCTGGCTTATCCGTTAAAGGGTGCTGTAACCCCCAAAGTGCACTCCAAACAAAATAAAAAATATTTTCTGTGTTTGTGAATTGTGTGCACTGTGGCTACACGTGCATCAACAAAGTAGCGCCAAGCGTGCGCCTGTGTCATAAGTAAAGGGCCGGCTGGGTTGTCCGTTAAAGGGTGCTGTAACCCCCAAAGTGCACTCCAACAAAAAAAAAAACATTTTCTTCTGTGTTTGTGAATTGTCTGCACTGTACGTGCATCCTCAAAGCAGCAGCGCCAAGCGTGCGTCTGTCTGTTAAAGGGTGGTGTAACCCTCAAAGTGCGCTCCACAAAAAATAAAAAATTCTTCTTTTTTTTCTGTCTCTGTGAATTGTGTGCACTGTAGCTGCACGTGCATCAACAAAGGAGCAGCGCCAAGCGTGCGCCTGTGTCCCATAAGTAAAGAGCCGGCTGGCTCATTTCTTAAAGGGTGGTGTAATCCACAAAGTGCACTAGTCTCCAACAAAAATAAAAAGTAATTTTCTGTGTTTGTGTGCGCCTTAGCGATCCTGACTAAGGAGGAAATTGACGAGGAGGGAGTTGAGGGTGTGGTTTGCAGGCACTTGGATGCACTTGGATACAACAGGACAAAGGGATTTAGATGTCCCTGGACTGCTTACGGTCTTAGCCGAAGTTTCTGAACTTGACAGTAACTTTTTATGAACGCGCTGCAGGTGACGTATAAGGGAGGATGTTCCTAGGTGGTTAACGTCCCTACCCAGGTGGGCGCTGGCTGCCTGTCACTGCTAGCAGAGCTGCCCGTGGCCCGAGACTGTCAGGTACATGCGCAATGGCTTTGTGTATTGCCGGGCAGCACTGAACTCTGAGCACTCGGCTCAGACGCTGCCCGGCTGTTCGGCTGTGCGCGGCGGTGCAGCGTGACATCAGAGATCATGCAGCATTGCACAGCGCAACCCCACACTGTCCATCCTCCTTCAACCGCGCCCCGCGGTTAAGTGGAGGTCGGAGGATGGAGCGGTGTGGCTGTGGGGGCTAGTGTGGCATCAGGCATCCTGCTAGGCGGCTGTAAAAAAAAATGCCAATGACAAACTATTAGGGAGGAGGGAACCTTTCTGCTGCACACCCAGGGAAGGAGCCCTGCTGATGCCCCCCCCAGGGAAGGAGCCCTGCTGATGCCCCCCCCAGGGAAGGAGCCCTGCTGATGCCCCCCCCAGGGAAGGAGCCCTGCAGATGCCCCCCCCCAGGGAAGGAGCCCTGCAGATGCCCCCCCCAGGGAAGGAG